>JAZFAU010000298.1:0-367500 GCA_037178615.1 Dione vanillae | reverse complement strand
TAAAACATTATTTTTTTTTCATTACTTACCCACCTATTTCAAACCACTGTTTTTTATCGAGTATAATCAAAAAAGATACATCTAACTGAATAATTATTATAATGCCTGAAAACGTGTTAAACAGAGGTGAAGCCGTAGAATATTTTGTATATGGCTTCGACGATGTTTCAAAGCACTTAATGGCAACACTTCTATATGACGTCACATTTTTTACTCTGATTTATTGGGGTCACTTTTATCCTTTTTATCTATAGTACCTATATTTCTATCTATACAAATTTAATAAAGCAAACGCTCTATTGTTGTTGTTGATGTAACCAGGTAATCTCAAAACCTTGAACAAAGAGTGGACGGAGGAGAGGGTGAAGCCGCATGTAAAAGCTAGTATTTTATAAATCATAGGTATTCATTTGTTTTGTCACCCAACATCAATTGCTTCTGCTTAGAAAAAATATATTACTAAATCATGGTGACTGGCCTACCGGAAAAAATGTGAAAAAAAAGGTGTATTACTTATAAAAATGAATCACAATATTTTCATAGTATTTCATATATGAATATATATACGGACATATATATGGACAACATTTCACAAAGTCACTTTGTACAGTTCTGCACGTGTCAATGGAAGCGCTTCTGGCGTTAGTCTCCTGTCAATTCTCAGTATTCCGTCTATGAGAAGAGGTATTAGATATTTCTGACATGGTTTCTGTGTGTCCGTCTAATGTGATGCTTTCATCGCATAGCCTAAATCCCATTCTAGAAAATTGTATAACTAAATTCTTTTTAATCCTAAAAATATTAAACCTTATGGTTTAAGAATTTTGTAAAAAACCAAGTTGGGAACTTTAGTTTTAAGTCGTGGAGTGTGTAGGTTTCAGAGGGGCTCAATTCGATATTTATTATGAAATTGGGCTCCTCTGACACTCCTCCGTTCGCTCTATCTAGATCTTTAGGGAACAAGAATAATGTTACTGCAACAGTCTTGTTTGTTACCGACTAATCCTTTGACCTTTTAATCCAAAGTGTTTATAATTTTATTTCTATAGAAGTGGTACCACACTTAATTTAGGAGTATATTAGAGTTATCAGTCAATTCTCATATTGTTTTAATATACAATTGTGTATATAATAATATAATAATTGTTTAACTGTCTTTGATTTTTCTAATTTAACACAATCTGAGTGATTACCAGTCAGGTATTTTGTTATATATCTATCTATAATATAACCTAATTTAACATTTCATATTCTGCCAATTTTTTTTTATTTTTAAGAACTATTATTGTAGTTATTCAAACATAACCTTTTAGCAAGCATTTTAGGGTTAGAGTAGATGATAAGAAAGTTATTAAACTAGAAAGTTAAAAACTACGCAAGAAAAAAGAAACTAAGAGAAAGCAGGGACTAAGCAACGGAGTGTCTTAACACTAGGTTCATATGGTTCCTGCAGTTCCCTTTAAAATAAGTTAAACGTTAGTAAAAATTAAACAATATATAACAACCCGTATACATACAAAATAAACCGTCAAACAATATGTGTATATACAGTTCGTCTGTAACCGCAAGCGCGTAGAATAGGCAATAAATGATTTAAACACTATTACGTTTGCGTCGATGTCGAGATATTATTGTGTTTTTGATTGCGTTTCAAATAAACTACTATTATATGTTGCTACATCAGTTGGTTAAATATAATTTAGAGAGTTCTCACGCATGTTCTTTGCCTTTGTATAAAAACGTTAATATTCTTCTACATTTTCTTCTGTTGCATGCGGGTAAAGTAGTCTAGTGTTAAGACACTCCGTCCTCTGTCTTTGCCTAGAATTCATGAGATTGTGTGTTAAATAAAAGACTCTGGACAGAGAACTGCTCAACTCATTTTATTGAATAAGAATCGTACCAGCAATAATATCAGACTAAGCGCCTGATTGCAATTTTATTTCACTTTAGTTATATTATATAGTAAATAGAAATTAAAATTATTCTGGATACAAAACCAAGTAATTGAAATTCAGTAGAATTTTTAAGAAACAAACAAAGGAAGGAAAAACGTCAGGTGATGACGCTGTCTGTATGTACGTACGTATGCATGGGTATTATCGGGTAAAGAATTAAACCACATTACGTTATAATTTTCCCATTGGATTCAAATATTCAGGAGGTATTTATGAGACTTAAATAAAAAAAAAATCATGACCGCTCAATAAATTATACCTATACATTTTCTGAAAAAATTAATGAATTTTCAATGAAATATTATAAAAAAATATTGTGATATTGTGATTGTGAACGGTTAACTGAAGAAATCTAAATTACTTATAAGTTATTATAAATAAAGGGCAGCCTCCGCCTGTAAACGCGATGGTTTGTAGATTTGATTCCTGACTCGGGGTGGATAGATTATTTAATTTCCACTTTCTTCACTCTGGCAACTATACAAACGCGACATAGAATTCTACTACTCAACACACAATGCCCAAAACGAGGTACGGGGTATCTTAACACTAACCTTCCTCTACCGCCAACACTACGAGTGGGATAAATCATAAAAAAAAACTGGAAACTTATAACTAAAACGGGAAACGAAACCGGATACATCAACTAGTAAACTTGACCTGTACCCACCCACCTTTTAACAAAACCAACAGTGTACGAGCAAGTACTTATGATAAACTAGTATAATATCGATTGGCCTGAAGCGTTGCAATTGACAGTACTCGAACGTGAACAAAGCGGTCACCGTCAAACAAAACGTGATGGGTAATTTGAGGATACGACTCGAGTGCTCTTTATCATTTTCCCCCATTTATATGTAGTGGTGGCACGATAGAGTAAGTGTAAGCAAAGTGGATCTTATTGTGTAGCAGGTTCAATCTTATAAAAACTTAACCAATTATTATTTATATTTTATGAAAGATGGAAGCCTGAAGATTGATTGCTTGGGGTAATGAATAATTTCATTTCTTCGCTCTGATAAGAAAATATAGCGCTACTAAACTGATAATGCCGATTAATCCATATTTTAATACAAAATAATCTATCTGTCCATATTTTAATATAAAATAATTGTAGAAGTAACGCTATACGTCCTAAAGCGCTATATTTGGTAAAAATGAAAAGGTGAAAAATGGCATTCGTCTATATGCATGCAATAAAAAAATAAGTTACAATATAACCATACATAATTTAAAATAAACAATTGCTTTTAGAATAAGTATATAAAAAGCAATAACAATTAATATTACTAAGTTTTACAAAAACATGTCACAATTGTAGTCTTTTTAAATCTCTAAAATATGCAAATATACTAATAAAATATTTTAATTGTATATTAATTACCTTGTATAATATATATTTTACATTATTATATAGCGAATTAACTACGACTCATTTGTCAAGACATATAATAACGGTTCATCTTGAGGTGACCGTCGTGGCGCAGAGGCGTAAGCGTCAGCCAACGCGACGGTTTTAGGGTTCGATTCTCACTCGGGAAGATGGATTTTTCTATTTCCATTTTCTTCGCTCTGGAAACTAAAGCGCGGCGTTGAGTTCCGCCAATCATCACAAATGCCTCGAAAAAGGCGGAAAGCCGGGACGGAGAAAGCAGGGACAGCAACGGAGTGTCATAGCACTAGGTTCTCATGGTTCCTGCTGATCTCTCTGCCTACCCTGCAATATGCGGGATAAAGCGTGAAGCTAATATAAATATATAAAAGGCTGGACATACACTATGCTACGATAAGTGAAACTACATACAGTAATAAAATTAGCTCGCGTAAGAATAATTTTCTATTTCCTTCACATAATAACATAATAAACAGTAAACACACATAATGTTATCTAATATGTACAAATTACTTATAATTACTGTTGTACAGTTTATCTTGTTCTTTAATACATTAGCGCGATGGAGCGTATATTAAGTTTACGTTCTTTTGTAGTATTAGCTTCATCATCTGTAGAAAACGTCACATTTGTCTTTATTTATTTACTTTTGAATCAAGATGTCGTTTTCGATTGACTTTTTGATATGTAACTTTATGCTTAACTTTTAGCGGGGATTTTATTGTTAGTAAATTTATATATAATAGTATAATTTAGTTATTCCAACAATAACGATATTTTCCAATACAAAAAGCAGCATTTTGTATTGGAAAATATCGTTATTGTTGTAAATCAAGAAAATACAAGTTTAAATTAAATATAGCGTATCCAAAAACCGCCTAATTTTAGTATTAACTACAACATATGTCAATATAAACACGATTTACAAAATTTCTACTAATTTTTTTGTACTACAACAATATATTCTATAAACAATTAAAAAATAAGTTTTAAATTGTCTGAGAGCTAGGAGACTTAGAACATTTAATGCAGTTTTTTTTTTCATATAAAAAATAAAGAAAAGTTTGTTGAAATTGCAAATTTACGCTTTTCTTTTTTTAGCTTCACGCTTTATCCCGCACATGGCAGGGTAGGCAGAGGGAATTGCAGATACCATACGAACCTAGTGTTAGCACACTCCGTTGCTTACGCTTTTAAGCTTACGCTACGCTACGCTTTACGCTTATATTTTAATTTTTACCTTCTCCATCTCTTCCTAAGGGGATTGTGTGAGAGAGACAACGGCGGTTACTTAAAAAGTATTATTTAGACCTTGTTTAAATAGAAAGAAGAAAACCGCCTGACCTTTACTAGAAAGACGCAAACATAAACACACAATAGCATAACATATCATCATATAAGTATACATACATTTGTTAGAAAGCTCAGGTCGAGTGGGTCGTGAATCAACTTTTACACCTCGTCGTTTACTTACAAATTAGCCACTCAACAGGCAAGTAGGGCAAATGCTGTATCATTAACCTAAATCGCAAATGGACTTACTATCAGTGTGTTAAGTTCAAGCGTTTACAAATAGTATTGGATTAGAATTAGAACAATATATCTAAAAGTATTGTATATTATTGTCAAAAAATACACATTTTAAGTGAAACTCTTAAACCAGATAAAGCTATAATCTCGTCCCCGTTATTTTTCTTTTTTTGACAGCAAATATTTGGGTAGGAAGAGAAAATATCAGGCATTATTCTAATTAATTCGGTAAATCGAAAATGTGTAAAAATTTTAGAAACAAATCGAAACGCAAAACATCAATTCACACTCAATAATAGCATGGCAATGGACAAGTAAAAGTGGTTCAAAACAGTTGTATGATACAAAAAATGGCACACAGAATGCACCTGTAAAATTGTTAACTTCCTAACAGTTTGGCCCAGTATTTCATATTTTGGATAACAAGTTTATATCAATCATGTTAAAATTCTTGAATATGCTTGTTATATTTTAAAGTAAACTATGATAATAAATTTAAACATTTAGCAGTCTTTAGGTATTATGCTACACATGGAGAGGGTTTGTTGAATTTCTTGTACGTTTTTCAAATATTTCCCTTTTCTAAAACTCATATATATTCCTCCTCCATCTTCACAGATGAGTAATATCATGTCTGGATGCTAAATTAGAGCACTAGCTGCATATTTATGGTTAGAGCAATTAAAAAGCAATTAAGTTTATATGGCTACTTGAAACGAAAGGATATTAAACAAGTTATGGCTTTAGAATATGTGTCTTAATCCAATTCAATTAAGCTAGGAAGCGTTGGAGAATTTATTTTATTAAACTTAAAGTATAGAAGTCTGCTAAGTACCTACTAGTCACTTCTAGAAAGGTAGAGTGTACAGTAAGTATTTGCTTTATTTGGAAGGTTTTTTTTAGCTGCCTTTATTGGCAAAGGGAACTCAGTGCAAATATTTACTTAGATATGACAACAGACCCGTAAAATTTTTTTTTTTTTGTTTTTTTTTTTTTTTTTTTTTTTTTTTTTATTGACGCAGGGGGAAATCTTCATAGATACCCGACTCCTGGGGGGGAGGCCGGGTTATGTGAGATTGTACTCACTAAAACCCCCTACGATGGCCGCCACAGCACGAAAAAACGGAGAGGCTACGGGATCGCTTTCGCAGCACGTCCGCGGCCTCTCCCGTGCGTTGCTCCGCTCGTGGCTTGCGGAGCCCATCTCAGGAGGGCGAAGATGGTCTCGCCCTCCCCGCACCCCTCGCTGGTGCGTACACCCGCAGTCCGGGGCCATACCGGACTGCGGTCTTCCTCTCGGCCGTATGAAAACGGATGCATGAGACCCCCATTATACTATTGTCATTTTCTTTTCTAGGCAAAGCGCGGCGTTGAGTTCCACCACTCAACACACAATGCTTCGAAAGGCGGAAAACAGGGAATGGAGTGAAGCCAAACGGGATAAAGTGTAAAGATAAACATAAGCTTTTTTCTATAGGAATAAAGAAAAAAAATGTCGACATATATATGAAGGTGAAAAGATTACAAGATTTATTTTTCCTCGTTCCTCATTTTGTTACTACTTTACTATTATTTTAGGTCTCAGCGCATTAATTAAGGTATAAATCACATATCGTTGTGTTTGTATAATTTTATTACATAGTCTACGCCTTCCTGTAAGCGCTATTATTGCAAGTTCGTTTTCATTAGGTGAATTACATTAACTTTTCTGCTCTGAAAACAAACAGAATATCTCTAAAGGCGGTAGCGTAATATATTAATACTAGGTCTCCCTCCATCTGTGCTATACTTGTATCTAGGATATCCCTTAAAGCTGAAACAATAATATTTAAAACATATATAACGTTCAAAATAATTAAAGATTAAAAATTTTAATCAACTCTTTAAATGGCCCTAAAGAAAAAAACAAAGTCCGTTAAGTTTATTTAAATACGAAGGCACATTTTCTTTTTATTATTACGGTCTTTACAAAAACTGCTCTGAGATTTTCTACTAACTGAACAACTTTCTTATTTAAAGTTGAGTGTTTCGTTTTTAGTCCTTTGTGAGGAACTATTTCTTTCAAACTTGTAAATTAGGAACAGGTCATTCGTAAAATTAACTGAATATTAACTTTAAAACATTTTGTGTGTAAGATATACTAATTATATTTATTAATATTTGGCGACAATTATGGGTGAATGAAAATAGTTGTTTTCTCGATGATTTTTATTATTTTTCTAGCTTTGTTTACAATGGGAAGACAACTTTGAGTTTCGCCACTCAATATACAACGCTAAATACGGAAAATAGTGAGCCCTTAAATTTGGCTCCCTACCCTTCTATTTCCAGAAAACAAAGCCCATCAAGAAGTTTATTATGAAGATCAATATTCTTAGCCTAGGCAGTTTGTATTATAACCACAACAATCGCAAACATCCCGCCGCCAATTAACAATATTTCGTTAAGAAGTGCAAATAATCAAGTTAAATAACATAAATACCAGAAGTAATATATTATATATATTCATACATTGCCACTTTCTACGAACAAGTTTATAACGATAGTAAGATCTTCTTTTCTCGCGTTTTTTATACAATTAAATAATAACAATTTAAACAGATTATTTGCGTATATTGATATTGTTTATAATATATAGTAAATAATAATAAGAGTATTAAATTTTATCGCACATTGACCCACCACTGTCTATTCAAAAGCGTGATAGTTGTAGGTTAAACCGCCACTTATAGTCCGGTCAATATAGACATATGAAATAACAAAAATTCCCGGAAAGCCAAATATTGGTAAAGACCTATAGTTTACCATTACGAATCAAGTTTTAAAAGTCCCCATCGATCCTATGTGTGCTTAAAAAGTTATTCGAGGTCAAAGGTCAAAATTTGAGGTTATTTGGATTTTGCTTGAAAATGGTAATTTTTATCGATAAAAACTTCAAACCAAAGTTGTAGATCTTAAAATTATCTACAAAAATGGTATCAATGATTTTTTCCTAACAGTTACCATTCCTGAGATATCGCGATTCTAAGAGTCATATTATACATGATATGCACATGTAAGCTACGTATATACCTACAATACATATTAGGCACTTAATACAAGTATAAATACTTATTTGTTTCTCTTTTATAGATATTATACTATCCTTAAAACATTTATTCATATGGTAACAGTCCCTAACTGAATTTCCTCTATGCACGGCTTGAAAAACATCGGGCTATTCTATTGTCCGTAGGTTTCGTTCATATAGTCACGCAAGAAATTTTTTTTGTAGATGCTGTGCTTTCTTTTTCTAAGTTTCTTCATTGGCTTCATTGCCACAAAATAAACAATATTTTTTAAAACAAAAATTTGATTCACTTACTCGCGTTCTAGTACGAGGTGGACTTATTTTTGAAGTACTAGCCTGTTTATCTTCACGTTGTCTTTTCACTGCAGAAATTGAAATTTTTCGTGTATATGATTTTCTGCAATCCACGTGTATTGTAACGGATTTTTGAGTTCTTAAATATTCAGTAAATTCATCACCTCTCGCGACACTAGCCTTGATTAAATTTGGCATTTCACGATAAACCACAACTATTTTATCTTCAGTTAAAAGTTTATGCAAATAAAGCAAAACTGAGACATTTTTTAAAGCTATAAAATAACACATATAACCAAATGGTAGATGCTTGTAATAAGTACGTATATTCACTTGAACTGAACTTTTAGCACTAAAAAACAGGTTTATGAACGAAACCTACGGACAATAGAATAGCCCGATATTTATCAAGCCGTGCATAGAGGAAATTCAGTTAGGGGCTGGCTACCATTTGAATAAATCTTTTTAGGATAGTATAATATCTATAAAAGAGAAACAAATAAGTATTTATACTTGTATTAAGAGCCTAATATGTATTGTAGGTTTATACGTGGCTTACATGTGCGTATCATGTATAATATGACTCTTAGAATCGCGATATGTCAGGAATGGTAACTGTTAGGAAAAAAATCGTTGATACCATTTTTGTAGATAATTTTAAGATCTACAACTTTGGTTTGAAGTTTTTATCGAGAAAACTTACCATTTTCAAACAAAATCCAAATAACCTCAAATTTTGACCTTTGACCTCGAATAACTTTTTAAGCACACATAGGATCGATGGGGACTTTTAAAACTTGAGTTCCACCACTCAACACACAATGCTTCGAAAGGCGGAAAACAGGGAATGGAGTGAAGCCAAACGGGATAAAGTGTAAAGATAAACATAAGCTTTTTTCTATAGGAATAAAGAAAAAAATGTCGACATATATATGAAGGTGAAAAGATTACAAGATTTATTTTTCCTCGTTCCTCATTTTGTTACTACTTTACTATTATTTTAGGTCTCAGCGCATTAATTAAGGTATAAATCACATATCGTTGTGTTTGTATAATTTTATTACATAGTCTACGCCTTCCTGTAAGCGCTATTATTGCAAGTTCGTTTTCATTAGGTGAATTACATTAACTTTTCTGCTCCGAAAACAAACAGAATATCTCTAAAGGCGGTAGCGTAATATCTTAATACTAGGTCTCCCTCCATCTGTGCTATACTTGTATCTAGGATATCCCTTAAAGCTGAAACGATAATATTTAAGACATAAATAATGATCAAAATAATTAAAGATTAAAAATTTTAATCAACTCTTCAAATGGCCCTAAAGAAAAAAACAAAGTCCGTTAAGTTTATTTAAATACGAAGGCACATTTTCTTTTTATTATTACGGTCTTTACAAAAACTGCTCTGAGATTTTCTACTAACTGAACAACTTTCTTATTTAAAGTTGAGTGTTTCGTTTTTAGTCCTTTGTGAGGAACTATTTCTTTCAAACTGGTAAATTAGGAACAGGTCATTCGTAAAATTAACTGAATATTAACTTTAAAACATTTAGTGTGTAAGATATAACTAATTATATTTCTTAATATTTGGCGACGATTATGGGTGAATGAAAATAGTTGTTTTCTCGATGATTTTTATTATTTTTCTAGCTTTGTTTACAATGGGAAGACAACTTTGAGTTTCGCCACTCAATATACAACGCTAAATACGGAAAATGGTGAGCCTTTAAATTTGGCTCCCTACCCTTCTATTTCCAGAAAACAAAGCCCATCAAGAAGTTTATTATGAAGATCAATATTCTTAGCCTAGGCAGTTTGTATTATAAGCACAACAATCGCAAACATCCCGCTGCCAATTAACAATATTTCGTTAAGAAGTGCAAATAATCAAGTTAAATAACATAAATACTAGAAGTAATATATTATATATTTTCATACATTGCCACTTTCTACGAACAAATTTATAACGATAGTAAGATCTTCTTTTCTCGCGTTTTTTATACAATTAAATAATAACAATTTAAACAGATTATTTGCGTATATTGATATTGTTTATAATAAATAGTAAATAATAATAAGAGTATTAAATTTTATCGCACATTGACCCACCACTGTCTATTCAAAAGCGTGATAGTTGTAGGTTAAACCGCCACTTAGAGGAATAAGAGAAAAAACAAGGCATGTCTCGAATTTATATGAAAACGGAGAACTTAGTGTATCGACACTGGATTCCTTTAGTTTAGTCAATTATATTGGGAAGAGAAATTAAAAAAAAATTAACACAAATTATTAGACCATTCACAATTTATATATTGTAAATGCAGTTAGGGTGTCAATGAAATACCTTAGGTGAATCCTTAATCGTGTTCCACTTATCACCGCCATACTGTAAGCGTGCAGAGTTTAATATTAATGCATAGAGTAGATATTACAGTATTCTAGGTACTAGTGTGTAATAATAGTACTAGCATTGATATCGCTTTAATATTTTAATAGCTGTAGGCCTTAATAAGTATTAAGATATTTTTAAGACTGTTGCTGTTGCTATGTTTTATATATATACATATTAACTTAACTTTGTTTTTCTCTTTATTTATGGCGTTTCCAGCGTGCCAATTGAGCACAATTCACTTCGCCAATGTCGCGTTGAATGGATAACACGTATATTTTAATAATTATATATCTTCCTGAACTTCAAAACCACAATTTATATAGATACAGGTACAGTAAAATAGTAAATTTAAATTCAATTACTACAAACACAATTACTCTAAAAGCTAAATCCTCGCATCACAAAGTTGTTGCTGCGAGTTACACAACTTTAAAATATGATGAACTATAACAATAATGTCACATGGAATTGTATTAAATATTAGTTTTAACAACATAAAGGCAACGAAACTCACGTCTGCGGTAACAGTCATATGCGGGCTGTACGCTAAAATGACGCAAGTCACTGCCTGAAAATTATTAAAAAGTAGCATTTGCCTGTAAACGCGACGGTTTCTGGATTCGATTCCCACTTGAGGAATTTTGGTTTTTTTATCTTTGCTCTAACTAGGCAAAACGTGGTGTTAAGTTCCGCTTACTCGACGCGTAATGCTTCGAAAAGGCGGAAAGCAAAGTGTCTTAACACTAGGTTCCCATGGTTTTTGCAGTTTCCTCTGCCTTATATGCAGTTTGCGTGCAAAACAGGGACTTAATAAAATTGTACAGAATATTAGTATTTTACGTAATAATATTATTTAATTTATCGTAGAACGTACAAACCAGAGTGATTTTTTACTATATACGATAATAGATGTTTAAGTTAATGTTTTTGATATAACATTTGATATAACAAGAAACAAAGGAAAAGAAAACGAAACAAATGTGTTATTTTATAAATAAAGCGAGTGAAACAAAAATCGAAAATGTGAGTTAGGACACTTTAACCCTACCATATAATTGTTAACTTTAATATTCGCACACTCATTGTTCAGTTTGCACAACGCTTTGTTTCTACAGGCTATGTACGTACGATACATTCATATCGTGCCTAATACGTTTAAGGTGGGAGGTTTCGTATTGCATTGAATTCATATTGTAAGTATCAACTATGAATCACTTAAATGTTATGATAAATATTTATATAGGCTTGATTCTAGTACCTATGCAGGTATATAGTAAAAGCAATAAACATTAATATTTTTATGTAGGTTACTTTGGAATAATAAAATATCGTTATATATTATATATACAATAAAAAATATAATTGACACATATAACGTAATCACAATATTTCAAATGTAAGCAATCTGACGGTTACATAAATATATAAACCGATAACGTTTAAAAAAATATATAAATATTATTATTTATAATAATCAATAACTGGACTATATGTATGTCTTAGATATATGTACGTACATAACATTTATACATATTTAGTGAACAATTCTGATAATAAACAAACACCTCTATCCACATTGAATGGACTGTATTAATGAATGAACGAGATTGATGCCATTTAATTTACGACGCAATAAAGTGAATGAACGATCTGAGACAAATTTTGTTTACTGAGTACTTTACGATGGCGAGATCTTAAGATTATGTTGATTGATTTATTTATACCTTCTCATTTGACCTATCACTGTATCAAAATAATTTGCCGCTCTTTCAATTAATAAGGCTAAGGTCGTTTTAGATTTAGTAGAGAAATCTTATCGTCACGGTACATTTTGGGAGTGAATGAAAGTGATATTTAGATATAGTTCACACTTAGTGTGTATGTACCTACAAGATTTTACGAAAATCGTAAAATCATCGTAGTAAGCATAACTCAGCCTGTGACCTAATTTTAGGGCAGCTATTTAGGTTTAATACATTTTAAAATAAAAAAAAATACAAGCAAAATGGCCACTGTAAATATATTAAGTTATTAAAAACGTAAACGTTGATAAAAAGAGTAAATAGATAATAGAAAATCAACTTTTAACTACTTCCGCTTCGTTTGACTGGTCAAACATAAAATAACTAAAATAACTATTGACATATTGTAATATAGCCTAGTCTTCCTCGACTACCCGATACAAACTAATACGTAAGTTACAACTAACCACTATCTATTTCGTACCACCAATTAAATTCTTTCTTCTGTAGTATGAAACAAAGTACTAAAAATAGATAAAAGTGAAGCTAACCATATACTACAATATTTAAGTCATAATTAATAAAAAACGAATATAATGATAAATTAATTTCTACATATCGATATAAACAAGACAATATTAAAAACAAAAACTCACAGTTAAAACGTTGGACCAGGAATCTGTAGTATATTTAAATCATAAAATACAATATTAGTTATTAAGAAAATTATCATTTCTTTTACATTTAGATATCTTAAAAGTTAATAGCATGACCTAATTCTTCAAATGAAGTGGGATTCTTCAACGTCCGTCATAACAGGAAGTTAATATATGTATAGAAACGACACGCTCAATTAGTTCTCATTTAATATTTTTAAATTGCGTTGTGAATTTTCAATGCTAACTATAATAAATAAAAAAGCATGTAATCTTATATATTTAAATAGTTAATGTTTTTTCTAGTTACACGCTTTATCCCGCACATAGCAGGTTGGTAGAGAACCTCCAAGACCGTAGGAACCTAGTGTTAAGATACTTCATTCTTCGCTTTTCACCTCTTATGGCGAAACTTAACGCCGCACAACCAAAGCGAAGAATGGAAATACATTCTACAAACAGACGCGTTTATATGTAGACTCTGAGCCTCTATACCACGGCGGCCGTCAATTCGGAAGATATTGCAATTAGCCAAATTATTGTTTTATGCATATAATTTCGTCAAAAAATCACAGATTTGCGTGTTATATAGCTAGTTTTTATGTAAGTCTGTATGTACATCTTTTTAATATAAATATACTGTACAGGTAGGGAGAACTCAGTAGGGAGTACTCAGTAAGCTACCTAAGGTAATAGGAAAATATAGAAGGTTGACGTAACATGCCGTATCGCCTCATCTATGGTTTAGTAGACAATATTTCTCAACGATAAATTCGCAGTCGTAAAAGTTAAACGCATTAAAAGCCTTATAAAATTCCTTCATATAAAGGAAACAGTAAATAATGCTCGTTAAACAGAGAACACGCTAAATGAAAAGATTTCATTTTTATTACGACTACACATATACATACATATATACAGATAAGTTACTCTACATTAAGTACAGCTTAATTTTGAAATAAAGAGATTAGCTGTTAAGAAAATGATTGATGATTGAAAATGATGATGAAAGTTTTATGTGTTGCCAGACTCCATAATATAACAAAAATCAATTTGAAAGGTATATTGCTATTTTCTCAGCAATATTTAAAGTTAAATAAATACTTTAAGTTAGCGGAGTAAGTTGGTGGAATATTTTCTAAATTTCATAAAAAAACAATATTTGTACCTATATAGACTGCTAATAGTTCCTGAGATTAGCGCGTTAAAATAAACAAATTCTTCGGTTCATAACATTAGTATAGAAGTATGAATAATTAATAATATCATATATTGTCGTATAATATAGGCATATTATTAAGCGTTTCGGTTTCTCGGTCAGCGTAATCGGATCAAGTGTACGGATAAAATTGGTTGAAAATCAATTAATTTAATTAGCAATTTCAAAATAAGCTTATGCCTTTATATTTAAAAAATCTAGATATTTAATAAATACGGAAAATCCTACAGAAATTGAAGGCGATTGTTAGACGTTGGAATGAACGCAATCTTAATATGATTATTATTTTTAGATCGTTCAAACTAAATAAATATAAACAAAAAGTATAAATAAATTAATCTCCATGTGAGCTGTTGGAATTCAATGTTTCTGGCCTTACTAAAGAACAACAACCAAAAACAGGGGTACCGTATTAAGGACACGACGTCCCCAATTATATATGTGCAAGCACTCAAACCCACCGTGCTTCGTCTACGGAAAGAGCGTTAAAAATGAATGTAAATGGGTCACCAGCCGCCAAAATCTATATAACATTTCTCTTTTCTCCGGTAGGGGTTGCCTTGAAGAGATCACCTATTGGTGATAAGTTGTTCATTGTTTTCTTTAAATAAATAAGTAACGAGCACACATAACAGTCAGCGCCTGTCCCAATGTGAAAAATACAGCCTCTTACAATTTTCTAAGAAGGTATATGCTACCGCGAAATGTTTCGCGCTTCGTAATTGGAGGGGACGAGGATTGCTACTTTGCGAAAGAAAAAAAAATTAACGTTAATTTGAGATACGAGTGCTTCTTTTTATTAACACATCACGTACATCCTTTGAATTATTTAAGAACTTTTTAAAACGCGTTCAACTGTCCGTTCTCCACTGTACTCACAGTGCGAATCTTGTTAACAGAGAAAAGAAAGCATTTGTTTCCTTTCCCTGAATAGCGGCAAAGTGTGTTGTTACACTGTACAAAAAATAAAAATATCAAGCTGACGAATACTTATAGGTCTAAACTATTGTATGAAGTACTAAAGGATTCATACAAAAGGTTGAGATGATATAATAGGAACCCTAGGAAGCAATAAGACGTGCTATTCATACAAAGAGCTACACTGTAACTGTGAGTAACTATTCCAATTTAGTACTAGGGAAAACTTTATGAGTTGTGATATAATAGGTCTACGTCGTGGAAAAACGACCTAGTGACAAGTGCAGCACACAGTTCATATTAACAACGTTATAACGACTAAGTGAAATAGGTGCAAGAACATAGAACGTAACACGTATGGTATTTTATAGCTTCACGCTTATCCCGCATAACGGCAGAGTAGGGATGAGAGGAAACCGCAGGAAACCTCGGAAACTAGGTTTTAAAAACACTCCAGTGCTTGGGAAGGAAACTCAAACGCCGTTGCTTTGCCTAGTTACAGAGCGAAGAAACTGGAATAGAAAAAAATGCATCAATAGGAAATGGTTATCGAACTTATAAACTGTTCGCGTTACAGATAGACGCTCTGCCTCTGCACCACGACGGTCTTTTTGTATGTGTTATTATTATTATGATATTGAGATGTAGTGTGGTCATGCGGCTCAGTGGACTGACTTTTGTCTTTTTAGGTTAGAGTGTGTATAATGCGATGTTTTAGGTATGCTAACGAATTAATTGGCATCTTTATATATAAAAAATATTTAATGAAAAAACAACCAATTCCCCAACAAAAGTAATTTCTATTGGCGTTTACCACATGTTAAACAGAATTATTTTTTAAATAACAAATACTGAAATAGGTCTAATGTATTAAGTTACATATTTTGTCAAGCATCCATCACAGAAATGTTTCGGCAAAACGTGACTAAATAAACGTGGGCATACACTCGTACAGAGATTTGATACTGGCATTGTGCGTTGAAAGCATCAGGAAATGGGCGTAGGTCTCATAGTAACTCAATATTCAGGATCTATGTCACCTATCTACTAAAATTATGTGTATAAACACTCTTACTTAGAGAATTACGAGGAGATTGCTAGAAACTAAAATGTGCATATAAGTCATTAAGGGAGCTCTCAAGAGGATTTTCCCAAACAAAACCTTTGTTTAGTGTTTACTCCAACCGTTATGAAAGGACGATAGACAATGTATTGGGTATGATCTAGTGCATGTAGGTGCTCCTTAGGTGTTTAGTAAGCAATAAAAGATGGTTTCTGGAAGTTTTTCGCAAACAGTCTATAACACAGTCATGTCTGTGAGACACATACAAATAATGGTCTGTATTAGAACTGTCACCACAAATATTACTTTACAATTAGTGTTTTAATTGAAATTTTGTCAATTAAAGAGCCCACGATTCACAAGAAATATTTTTTGTATAAAATGCATATATTACTTACAACCAAGTATCAAATAAGAAGTCACAGTAGTTTTAAAAATAAACTTATTATCCATTTTACATCCTATTCAGAGCTTTCGCATTTATAAACACGGCCGATAGCTTTTATTATATGTATTTCTCCATCATATCTTTACCTTGCCATTTACAAAATTGATAAATCATAAAAATGTAATATAATCTAAACCCCCCAGGGGTCACCTTGACGTGGTGGGGGGGCTTACGGATATCGGAAACAGGTCACTCATGCTGTAAAGCTGCACTAATAGATCTTAGATCTTCTCGAATAAACCCTAAGAACTTGGTAAACCATATCCAAACAAACGATCCCAAACCCATTTATTTTATATGAAGGAAAAATATCATGGATACAATTTGCGGGGCCGCTCCCGTAGTTCGTCGGGGCGCCCCCGGAGCCGACGCTGGGTGCTCAGCTTACGAGCCGTCGGTGATGAGGAGTTGAGCAGGCGGGGCTCCATCGGGCTAGATCCTGAACAATATACAGAGACGAACAATCACCATTATCATTATCACATACTTCATCAATTCATTTTTCATCACCTTCAGCGGCAAATAGTTATACACAGTATCATCTACACTTTCATCCGTTTCATACACATAACAAATTATGGAGGAGGCTGTGTGCAGGGGCAAATGCCAATATACTGTACCCACCGTCGTAATACTAAAAGTACGCTGATAAAATGGAATAGAGAAAATGAACGAATATATCCTGCGAATATTACATCTACATCACTAGACGCTTACTAATGCTTATCTGTACCACTACACACAAAATTTATTGAAAAATATCCTCATATGAAAGTAACCGTAACCGTGTGGTGACCAGAGAAGGCAATAGTACGAAATAAATTACGCCACAGAGTACAATAGACAAAATTACGAAGAAGTTTTAAAAAAAGAAACTAGAAAATGTATCGGATAAAATCAACAAATTCAAATAAATGACAATATATTAAGACCCAGGAGGGGCAACGTATAAAGGACAGGTGAAATATTAATGTAGCTATAATTTAAATCAATTTAGGATAAACACGTTTGGAAACCAACAAACAGCATTATAGAACACACCTTTATCAAGATTTTATTACAAGATTTCGCATATGTCACATAGTTCAGAACAAAGAGTAGCAGACCAGAGAAGATCTATCGTTAAGGAATAAGCTTTGTCAATGCAAAATAGAAGATATTAAATGAAAAATAGCATCAGAAAAACAAAGTAGAGACTCAACATATCAATCAGAAATAATGTAGAAAACTTAATTAGTTTACAGTCAATTTATAAATGTAGAAGATATTGAAAATAATAAACAATAATTTAGAAATAATACAGATAGCAATACTCAGAAGAGGTCACTACAATAGAAAGACATCAGAAATAGACAAATACATTTATTGAGGCTTAACGTACTTCACTAATACTGACCCTACTAATAGAATTTAATACCCAGACAAAAACTTCAAACATGGTCTACGAATAGTTGATTATATAATACAATATTATACCAGAAAATATAAGGGACAGATACAGTTTTAACTCACTGCAAACTGTTATTACTGTGCTGCTTGGACTGCAGCTAAAATTAATGGTGCCAAAAATAAGAACTTAACAAATATCACCGTAAAAAAAATCAAATATAAAGAAGAAACCTAAGTGGCAGATCGCCTGAAAAAAGGGGAAGATTTAAGAGATCATGGATAGCCCGATTAACGAATTCACTCCAAGGTATAGAAGCAGAAAGAAACTAATTCGTCATGTTACCTTATGAAACAAGCAACTATAAAATACATCTATCACGAAGAACCGAATCACAGCTAATACATTTTCTGGATACATTAACAGAAACTTACACTTACGAGCAGCCGATACAAAAGGTAAAAATATGTACACTAACGTAACAAGTCAGAATTACTCAATTTATTTGTAATGAAAGACAGTTTTATAGAAATCTTAAAAGTTCAACATCAAATAATAATCAAAATTCAATACAAAACTACCCAAAGAAGCTTGATTTCGAACATATTGGGCCTCAATATGGGAAATTCCGTTACACATAAACCTGATGCAGATTGGATTAAAAAAAAAAAAATTTAAATAAAAAAATAATAAATTAAAAATTAAAAAAAAAAAACAAAAAAAAAAAAAATTTGCCAAATTTGAGCAAACACAAAATCAGGGACTAAACAGGTATGCAGTTGATACTATATCTCTTGCACTATAAAGTTAACAATAAAAAATTAAGTAATTGGAAGGCACCTGGCTCTGATCATCATAATTTTTGGTATAAGGAAAATTACAATTACATGTACATCTTTTAAGCACATTAATCATTTAGGTTAAAAAAATCCACATGAGAGCCTAAGTATTGTACAGACGAATAACATTTATGATTCCAAACGACTAAATACCTTGATGATCCCTCCAAGTACAGACCTATAACCTGCCTGCAGTCAAATACAAAAATATTAATCTTGCCTTACAGAAACCATTTATAACATTTAAGAAGATAACAGTAGTCTTACAGAAGAACAAAAAGGTTGTGTCGTAAAAAATTTAGTCAGGTTTGAAAGAGCATTAGTTGTAGATGCGGTAACATTAAAAGAGGACGCAGAAAAGACACGAGACATATTTACTATGATATTGTTTTTTTTACCTACAGGAAAGCTTATGATTCATTCCATTCCTGGTTATTACAAGTATAGATATTATAAAAATACACCCAACAAAAAAAACTTTTTAAGAACGCTATGAACAATTGGACTAACAAAATTAAATGTCAATTTTAAATAATAATGATGTACTGATCAAATTAAAATAAAAACGCGGTATATATCAAGGGACGCATACGTGCCTTATGGTTCTGCCTTTGCCTTGAATCCTTTGTCTAAATATTTGAAATTCACACAAAATACTGGATACAAACTAAATATAAGAATATTTGACATGCCAAACTGAAATAAAAATTGTTAATCATTTCATTTTATATGGACGACATTAAATGAATGCTGAAACAAAGAAGACTTAAATAATTTAGCAAAAGTAACAGAAACATTCTCAAAGATATTTGTATGGAATTCGGGTTAGACAATGTAAAATTAATGCAAGGAAAAGCAGGTGCAGAACAATTCAGAAATCTACTGCAAAACGGGGAACATATAGATCATTATTTAGCAAATAAACCTATCACTATCTAGGATATATACAATCCAAGTTAACTCACCATAAAGAAGTCAAAGGAAACTTAAACTAAAAAGTTCAAACATAGGTTAATTCTTACTTAAATCAAAGCTTCAACGCCAAAAAACAACTATAAAAGATATTAATTAAGTTTGCAATCCCACTCTTACATATTCATTTGGAATATAGATTGGACAAAACAGAATTAAAAATCTTCAGAGTATTATTAATACAAACTTTGACTAGAAATCGTAAGCCCTCCAAGATATGTGTACAGAGAATGACATTACAACGAACAGATGGTGGTAGAGGTTAATAGATATGTAACCTTACAACAAGCAGTAGCAAGCTTAAGAAAATATTTTAATTCTAAAAGATGAAAAAACATTCAAACTACATGAATCAATAGTAGAAAATGATCATAAGCTAAGCCACTACCTTAAGAAAATAGTTCAATAGACAATGAAAAGCAAATAGACAGACTCACAAATTCAACAGAATGGCCCAGAATCTCTTCATGGAGACAATGGAGCGACTAAGTCAGAATTAGGTCGACAAAAACAGCGTCGAACGAGTGGGCTTAGGCGGGGTGATGAATTTTTTCCTGCGATCTGAAGGGTTCATGATAGCGATACAAGACAGGTGATAGAAAACAAAAAAATTATCAAAATATATTAATTAAAAAGGTCTGATATGCGACTGACAACATGTAGCCGATTGCAATAGAGTTTCAGAAACGATACAACATCTAAAAGGAGGCATGTTCATCTATAGGCCCAGACTGATTATAAGCCTCGGCACGATCAAGTTACATTTATCATTCATCAAAGGTTAGCAATGAAATTATAACTTACTTCTTAACACCATACCATATTACAAATTCAAACCGGAATCTATAATGGAAAACGACCAGTATAAATTATTGAGTAGGCGATTGTGCCTGACAAAACTGTCACCATACAATAGACCGAACACATTATAGATAAATTAAAACAAAACCGCATGATAATAGGACATGGCAATACCTTTCGCATAATTTACAAAATAGTTTTTACGAAAAGCTGGTAAGTAGAAGAGTTAAAAGGTGAAAATACTGAGAATTGGAAATTGACGAAAAGTAACAATAGACAGTAGTTAGTTCTAACCAGGCGTTATTCCTAAGAACCTCCATCAGTCTATTAATACTTAGATGTGCCCCCCAACACTTATGCCTATTCTACAAAAGGCAGCAATTTTTCAATACGTGCAGGATAGTTAGAAATTTTTAAGCCTTCACATTAAAATCGCATTGTGTTTATTGACAGTCACTTGACCTAGGTCCGGATTTGATTTGTCAATATACGTATATCTGTATGCCGAGACTAGAAAGTATGACAATAAAAACTAATAATAATAATAAATAATCATAATAGTTTAGTTATTTGTGGACACATAGGCCATTGTTAGTAATTTTACATTAAAACTATGTTAGTCTAATAATAATCTCTAAATTAACAAAAATATTAAGAATTAAACTTACAAGTAGCCACACACCACAACGGAATACACATAAGTATTAATGATAGAAGGTACAATCAATTATACTATCTCCTAACAAGTATTTCATAAAATGTGAAGTATTGGTGCAGTCAAATTTGCTTGTAAGTACTTTTAGTATACTATTGGTACTGACCAGTGTGTTAGAAAGAGAGATGAGGTCTTTTTTCTTAAAATAGCGAAAAAAATCCTCTGTACGCTCTTGTGCAAAACATAGTTGGAGACCGAACAGAACCGGCAAGCCCAACGCATCCTAAACCCGTTATTATATGACCCTTAATGGTGTGTCCATAGCTTCTGCGTAAGTTAACCAAAGCCTCCCGTGTAGAAAGTTTGCAGTAGGCTTGAAAAAGCGGTATTTAACATCCTTACTACATCGAATAAACTGCGGGCCAACATATACATTCGTAGGAGGCTCTTCGTTCTCGCTCATATAGCACATGATCTCTAAGGTTTAAATTATTTTTAAAATTATCATTATTTAAGACTCGGGTCTTTATTATATTGAATTTTTTACGAAGGTTTTAATGAGATGTAAATTGAGTCTTTTTTCTTACTCCACAAGACTTAGACTAACATAAGAAGAGATCGCTATTTAAGAAGGTATATTCCAAATCACAATAAATTAATTATAATCTAAGTATAAATAGTGCTTTAATAAGCTGCACGAGTTCTGTTACAAATATTAGAGGACAGCACATGTCGTGGCCAAAAATTCAAGGGGGAAATTATTATAAATTTCCTCAGTGATAAAAATCAAATGCACCTGATCCACGTCGCGACAGTATCTCAAAATTAACAAATTTAACTGAATGTTATGAAAAAAAATGATTGAAAGACCTACTGATGCAGTCTGCACATATGATTGCGGCGATCGTGAAGGTGTTCCTAATTAACAAAACCTTACAACATCCATTCATATAACACACAATAGTTACTATCAACATATGGAAAGGTAAATCACGCTTAAAAGTCTCATTAGGTGAAAGAATAAGTTCAACACTGCTACTCAAGAATTTTAATAGCAAGCACACAAGATTGTTTATCCGAATTTCACAACAAAGCGAATCAATCAATATGCCAAACCTGTTTAGGCAATTCAATATTCCCATCCTGTCACGGTCCGTTATAATTTAAGACTCGCCAAATTCAACGTACACAAACGGTATTCTCATTTTGTTATTAATTTCAGTGGGATGGATTAAATGACTGAAAAGTCCCAAACTTCAAAGGTGATAAGCGGCGTTGTATGAATAGATAGTAAGTGTTTCTGGAATCGATTCACTTTATCACCGAAAATTATATAAGCGCAAATATTTAGTTAATGGAAAAATAATGTATTTAGAATGACGATACTAATATAGTTGAAAAAGTAAATGTAAAATATGATCAGACATCTATTTAGTACGAGAGAATTAAAAAGGAGCATAGTTTAACAAAAGATATAGGGCTGAACTCTTAAAAATCGAATAGGTGATACTTAAAATCCACCCCCGGAAATACATCCGAGGTGTTTAAGGTTTAAATCAAACTAGCGGAGTGTGACCTAGTGTCTCTCCACAACTAGTATTACCTGAAGGAACTTTACTTAGCTAACGGCATTTTCTTCATTCCCAACATTTCTAGAATCGTAAAATTCTGAAATAGAAATAATACAAGCTTACAGGAGTTTGGAAAAATAAAGGTTATTTTATATTTAAAATAACTATTTTTTACTTTACTAACTTAATTTGTCAAATGTAGCAAAGTTACCAAATACTATTTATATTATAATTTAATTCATCAAATTCACGAATTGTACGATAAGTACCAAATATTAGCTGTGCACAATACACTATTACCAAATCACTGTTACTAACATACCTAACTGATATAAGAAATCAAGATTTCATAAATGAAATCTGATTATTAAACATCGCACGTTACTTGTTCTGTAATTAATGCGGATTTAATTACATTTGGCGACACATTGAGGTCGACCACTCGTCAGAGTGAAGTGTATACCGACACGCTTGGTATACACTCTTACGCTCAGCTTGATTTGGGTTTTCAAAATTTTAGGGAAATAGGCTCCTGACATCTGACCTTTAATCTACAAAAGGCTATGTACTTTTATAAGTGACCTCTATATATACTGAAGAACGCATGGCTCAGTGGTGAGAGCACTCGCACGGTTCGCAAGAGTTCAAGTCCCGCTGCAATAAAATTTTTACATGTTTTCTTCAAGTGTTTTTTATTTCTTTAATGTGGATAAGCGCTTTAAAAATCTGAAAATATTTTATATATATATTTCTTATTCATATATTTGCTTTCATACATACATGTGCTTCCATATCTTAATATACCTTGTGTAGGCAGGTACTATACAGGCAAATAAACCGGTGTGAAGACTGGTGTCTGTCTTCTTTTGATGGATAATTCGAAAGAATCAACGTACCTGAAGTGCGGGCTGAATTTACACAACAGACAACGACAGACGAAACGAGAGTTGCTACATACACATAAAATTTATAAAAGTAAATATTCAAAGTGTTATTGTATTATGAGAAATATGGCTAAATGTAATTACAACGCCATCTCATCTCGCAATAGCGTCTAACAAATTAAAAAAGTAATATGACTGGCACCAACACTAGTGAATATACGCCTTTAGTTAAGTCATATTAGGTAAACTCACACTTTCGTTTACAATTTAATATCTTTGCTATTTTTTAATAAAGCATTTAAGAAAACTTACAACGAAATGAAAAAAAATGACGTTGCGTGTCAAAGATTGTGACTGATTAATCTTAAATTTACCTACTAGAATTGGATTACCAAAGGTTTATGACATATTAGGTACACCTACTCTCCTTTTGTAATTTTTGAAATAGCATTTTGCTTTTAATTGGAATGTTCCCAAATTCAACAAGTTTCTATTTTATGTAGCATATATCCATGATATTTTAAACGTATACATTTTGCCAATAACTAACTGTTTACACTAACAATAATATCTTACCCATAGGGATTCCATCCCAATCTCTTAAAGTTACTCTATATTGGCATTATTTTTGGAAGTCTTGACATTTCAAACCCTTTGCTGATATAGATCGTAGTCACAGGCAGACAGAGATTTCAGTCGTTTATCAGTTCATACAATTATTATATTACACCATCGCCAAGTTACTGAGTTATCTCGTATCACCCAGGATCCCAGAATGCAGCAGAATGAGCTGACTGTATCCTGGCAATGATTATAAACGAAATGCCTTGATTAAAGTTTTTTTTTCTTTAGCAGGAGCCACTGTGAAACAAGAATGTATAAGCTTAGACGTGTCTTGTGAATGACTAAAAAGTGTTCATATTTTGAACGCAATATTGGTTTGATCAGACAAAAAAGATTTTTATACGCTTGAAATTACTTATAACTGACAATAAAAAAGCGGTTAGATGGTTTCAAAGTGGTACAAGTTCAAGCCACGCAAAGTCGAAACTTTCAAACGATTGCTAAATATTGCTAATAATCATTTTTTTAATGTGAAAGAAAATTTTTGTAAATAAGTAAAGTTTGACTTCGAAAAATTTTAAAAAAGCTTATTATTTTATACGTATGAAATCATTTCGTGTGTCTCTTAACTACAAACGTTTTTTACTACTTAGATCCTTAGTAAATCTCCAACCAAAAATTTAAATTAAATTCAAACAAATTTTCAATGTAATAAACACTTATTTTACAACTTTATTTATATACAACACATTCCATGGCACTCAAGTTACATATCAAATTTAATAGTGCCTTTGTAAAATGCAATATATACATTTAAACCGTGGAGTTTAGTGTAACGCGCCATTATAATACTTAGAGACGTTCGACCTAGTTTCAGTAGTGTCATAAGAGATTGAACGATATAATATACAGCTTCCAAGCGACTCGATGAGCACGTACTTCTCGAATATAACCCACGTTAACTTATACTGTGTGTTTTGATTGCTTTGAAATTACACAGTTTTTGATATATCAAATTTTGCTTTTAAATTTATCTTCTTTGAGAATATAAGTCTATGGTAAGTTAAGATTTAATAAAGTTTTATGGAAATAATGTTATATTTATTTAATAATTTGTATTAAAATTTTATATAAATCATCAATAAGTATAATTTTTACACTTTTCTTAAAACTAGCACATAATAGCTATAACTTAAATACTTAATATTAATTGAGCACTGTTTCATTAGATTTTGGATTAATTTGACAATTTGTTTAATAAAAACAATAGCTTCATAGTGTTCTTACGTGCTGAATGAAAATGTTAAAACATTTTAATCTACACCTAATTTTTGAGGCTTTCTCTTTTTACTAGAGCGAACAAATATAATTAATTCACTTCCAATATTGTGAATTGAACCCACGACCGTACATATATCTACTTAAATATGTATATATACATATTCAAGTCGATCTACGCACGCACTCCTTATCGGTTGAAATGTATGAGTTTCAAGTTACGTACATTCATTTAATTCACATTACCAACCTTAAACAATGAATTTTAAATACCGTTCGTCATTGGTTAAGACTGTCTCGAAAATAACTAAAATAAATAAAAATATAATAAATAAATAATAAAACTAGGCAAAAGCGCGGCGTTGAGTTCCGCCACTCAACGCGCAAAACGTTAAGGACCGGTTTCACCACCTGGTAATAATATCCCAGATAGGAAATATGTGGTTTAATTTTTTTTTTTTTTATTTCAAAATAATTAGCTCTACAGACACTTGGTTCGTACCCTTTTTAACTTACACTATATGTTCTTATTACAAATATTGATTATAAATAAAATAAAATATGTGGTTTATCTGGCTGATATGCAACAAATTTTGGTTTTACAAGTCTCAGATGTGGCTATCTAGCATATAAATACCTGTTTAATGTATTAACTTTTATCTGTTAGATAGTGTTAACTACCAGCTTACTATCTGGAGCTTTATCCGTGACCGGTAAAGTTGGCTCTTAGTCGTTGTCATTCAAAATTAAAATACAAATTAAAAAGTTACATATTCTCGGGTTTAGTTCTACTAGCTGCATTATTACTATTTCTTCGCTTATTTTCCCAACTTGAGATTTTGCTTATTGAACGGCGGCGCATAACGCCGCGCTTTGTTTTGCTACACACCGAGTGACGATTCAAGCTACATTAGCTATTTTTCTGCTTGCAAAACAACCATTAACTACGGAAACAAGAAACCAAATCTTAAAACCTAAATATTATTTGTTCAAATCCTAAGTGGAACGTCCAAAAATAACAAATACAAAACGTCAAGTCTGGTATAACAGAAGCTCGACATCTAATGCACATTCCTGGCCTAATTAGGGCTGTATCAAAGGAAATTTGCATACTTAACGAAGACGATACTACTAATTAGAAGAAGAAGCGTATCATTACGCATGTCTAATGAAGAGGCGTCGCGGCTAGTCGTTAGTTCTTTTTATGGTTTCTTGTGCATTGGAAATATAATATTCATAAGGTAAAATCTGATTTGAAGTTTACATAAAGCTTAAGTAGGCTAAAAATAATTAGTTAAAAAGAAATAATCTTATCAGTAAGTGTGAGAAAAATGTTTTAAAAATATATTTTGTAAAATATTAAACAATCAACATTACAAAAGATTTGTTATTAAAACAAAAAATATTAATTTCATAATTTATACAGAAATGTAAAAAAGAAAAACGAATCTACGTACTTTTAACACTTTAAGTGAATTATTTTGTAGGGAACTCTCCGACACAACTTCTATTCGCACTTAATCGATCTCTTTTCGCATTTACTGTACGCAAATTTTGGGGTTCCTTACACACATAGATACGTTTTCACTTTCAAAATCTCTCGCACAAAGTTTTGATTTACCAACAAGTTGGTAATTGAACATCGTTCGAGGTCTTGTTTCCGCTATAATTACACTGCCCCAGTTTCGAACAAAGAGGCACAAAATATGTATCTCTGTATTTTGAAAACAGCTTTTCAGGCGTGAAAAGCTCTATTAAGCAACGAATGCGCGACTCTGGCTGATTACGACCTTTTCCACGAATTCATATTAAATGAGACCCAATGATGGATGAACCTTGGATACTTCATAATGTTTTTTTTATCTTTATATATATTATATATTCTATACCCCGTATATAGACGAGTAGGCAGAGGGTATTTAATGTGAAGACACTTCGTTCTTCACTCGCCCTTTAAGACATTGCATGTTAAGTGGCGGAATAAAATGACGATTCTTCACTCTTGATTTATGTGTATTTAGATTGAGTATATGAATTTTATACCAAAGTACGGTACTGTAGTTAGGAAGTCTCTTACTCTACAATAAAATAATATAGGTAATATATCATAATGTTATAAATATTTATGATTTAATTAGGTATGGCAAGTAAGAGGTAAAATTTAGTCCACATGGGCTTTTGAGTGGCCTACACTTTAAAACATAATTTTTATTAACCTAAATGAATACATAAAGCATTGAAATTATTAACAATTAATGCTGCTGGTCTGTTAAAAGGACAAAAACCAATAATCAATTATTGATTCGAAACAATATTGACACTATTTAAAAAATTCACACGCTCAAGACTTTAAGACTTTAAATTCAGTCATTACGTTACTCAAAAAGCGTAAAAAACGTTAACGTTATAAACGAGCATTACGAATATGATAATTAAAAAAACAAACAGCCTAGAATATTCTACAGCTAGTTGGTATTCCGTTAGCCGAGCCGGACCAATTAATAGCTTAAACCGTTAAGTTGTTGGCGCATCTTAGATCTGTCGGTTGCATTGAAACGCTAAACGTTTGTATTTTATGGTATGCAATTTATAGCTGTGGGTCAATCATCTGAGGCAAGTTATAGTATTTAGAAACTGAGACTGTTCAATAAGTAATTGTTACGCATAATACATAGTCTTCACCTTAGGAAATATTCTATATGTATATATTGATAAAGAGATATGACCTAAATACAATCACAACAAATTTGTTCATTAAAAACTTGATTTTCTCGCCTATTTTATACAGAAGAAAGAAAGAAGAAGAAAATAAACTGTTGTACTTGCCTCAATGAATTTATTTTTATGTGAGAACTTGACTTTAAAATTAGCACGATTTAAAAATTATTTTATTCTCCACATACAAATTGTATCACTCCTGTGAGTAGTAATTTAATTTTAAAATTAGATTATTGAACCATTATTTGTTCATGTAATTTTAATATAGAAAATAAAAAAGAAAACTGCGCCCGATTCTATATAATTCATCAATCATGCATAAGCACGGACAAGTCCACACGTCAATATCCAAAAGAAACCTTCTTTATATATAAGTCTACAGCTAAGCCCGACCTTTGTCAGTGAAGTGATCGAATCGAAATCAACCCATAGTACATTTCCCATTCCATAATTAATTCATGGCATCGAGGGCGTTATGAGTCAGCTAATATACTCCGTCGTAACTAACACAGAAACGCTTTTAGGAATAAATAAAATTGGAAGATTTGCAGAAAATGAAGTGACCGTGCTGGGTTTTAATAGGTAACGTGAGTATACGGTAACTATTCATATTTTACATAAGAAAGATGTTAATGAAACATTTCGTATGAGTAATAAACCGTATATTCCCACATAAATTTAGTTAAATTCATAAAAAAATCATATTTTTTTTAATAAATTTACATTTTTAAATTTACCTATGAATAAAAAATTACATTGCCTTTTTTATGTAATATTTGCAAATCATACAGATAAAATCTAATATTTTCCATAGCTTAAATCTTTATTTTAGGTATTTACTTTAGTGGGTATACTATCAATTTTACTAAAGAAATATAAGTCAAATAAACATTTTAAATGAATCTTTTATTTTCAGTAATTAAAATAGAAAGAAAATTTATTCCTCCACAAGTTTTTTTTTAACAAAAAGAAAATCGTCACTTGCGTAGCGACAACTTTCTCTACGTAACAACTATATACCTGATAACAGCACAAAAATGGTAGCACGTCATCATTATGATAATTTTCACTTTAATGTTAGTTATTTCGAAATAAATCTCATATATAGTTCAGATGGACACTTTACTTTATCTAAATCGTTTCAGGGGGCACACAAAGCCCACCGGAGTATTACAAAGCCGGCTCGAGTTGCCACTAATATAATTCTAGCGAAATGCCGAGAAAGCTTTTAAAACACTTAACTATGTAAATGAGTGTTTGGAATATATAATTTTATGCTAAGACAAATGTATCAAAAAGTAAAGTTAACTTATTTCAAGTATAAAAATAAAAGAAAATTAATAGATACGTTATTGACTATATATAATGACTTTAAGCTTCACGCTTCATCTAGTGTTTACACACTCTGTTTTTTCTATTTCTGCCTGAATTAGTGACTTAGAAATGACAATAATTGATTGCTCCGTGTAGGGATCGAATCCACAATCATTATATTCACAACATTACATTTCAGTTAACTGCTATAATCGTATATTATAATATTAGTTGCTGTAAAATAATATTTATTACATTTTGTAAAACTTGGTGTCCAAACACACTTTTAAATTAATTAAAATACTGACTGTCTGAAAAAAGCATTTTTCATTTTAAGAAAGTCAGTGTGTTCTAATTGAGCTTAAAAGTAAGAAATAATAGAAGCAATATATCTACAAAAATATACAAAAACAACAATATATCACAAAATTATATATATATTTTTTATTTATTTAAAATTATATATGCATTGCATTTTGCAAAAGTAGCATTGAAATTCTTTAGACCGTACACTTTTTATATCCACCTTGTACAGTCATATACGACTGTACGTACGACCATACACATCATTGTATGGCCATTCAGCATAGATTGAGAATAAAAACTGGGATAAAGTATGTCAAGACTAAAATTAAACAGTTTTTAATGAGATTACAAAAGTTATACCATTTGCAAAGATTACACACGCTTGATGCGAAAATGCATATATTATTTCATTGTAAATATAACAATCAGTGTGGTGAATGAATGGTTTCAACATGGTTTTCCTTGCTTTTTGCTTGCGTAAGTAAAGGTAAATGAAAATAGAGTAACTTATATCTATTAAAAATTGTTTTTAGATTTACGCTCTATTGCTCGTTGGGACAGTCAGAGAGATCACACCGTGAAACGTTGAGGTCTCTGCTTCATTTGTATTTTTTTACTATCATCATCCTCATCATTTTACCCTGGATCCAGCATATAGCAGGATAGACAAATCTTAATATCGTATCACTTTATTCCCCTGTTTTTAAGATATTACTTGTTGAGTGGAAGAACTCAAAGCCGCGTATTTGTGCCCACAGAGAGGAAAAATAAATAATATTAATATATTACTTATTTAATTGGTAATCAAACTCACAAATGTCGCATTTCAGTCAGAAGATGTGCCGCTGCGCCACGACAGCCTTTACTTTTCTATTTTACAATGAAAGAATATGCAAATCAAAATTGTATAGCACAGTATAAATATAATCAATTTAAAAACAACCATAAACGAAAACAGTTAGAGGTTAAGAAAGCGATAAAACTCGATGGAGCAATAATTTGGAACATTAAAAAATATAATAAAATGACATTGTAAAGTAACGGTGAAGAGACGGTTAAATATTGCACCTCAAGAACTGGAAGTGCAGGTGGCGTCGAGTTTATTAATAATTCCGTTAACCACTTGGTTGGAATATATTATTGAGATAGTTACCTTCCAAATTGTTACATTAATATTTAACGGTGCTTGTCGAATTTAATAATACAATATTTTAAATATACAATATTTTTAGTGTTATTTTTAATTATGTACTAATAGGACAAACAGTGCTTTAATTAGGAAAAAAATATATAAATATTTTATTCACTACTGTAGCACCAGGTTACCTGGTTTATTAAAATAAAAAAAGAGATATATTCTAATTAAAAAAAATAAGAGAAAATATGCCACAGCATTGCTGAAATTTGTAAATTTGACATTGTCCGATGTAAGTAATCACACCAAAACAAATGTTAGATCATGTCCAGTAATTAACACGTGTCTCTGGTTCTCAAACCTCAACCAGTGGTACTCAAGACGCTTGATTGCTTAGTATATTGGGTGTGGTGTACGTTATTTGTGTATATATATATATATATATGTATATATATATATATATATGTATGTATATATATATATATATATATATATATATATATATATATATATATATATATATATATGTATATATATATATGTATATATATATATATATATATATATATATATATATATATATATATATATATATATATATATATATATATATATATTTATATATATTTATATATATATATATATATATATATATATATATATATATATATATATATATATATATATATATATATATATATATATATATATGTATGTATATATATATATATATATATATATATATATATATATATATATATATATATATATGTATATATATATATATATATATATATATATATATATATATATATATATATATATATATATATATATATATATATATATATATATATATATATATATATATATATATATATATATATATATTTATATATATATATATATATATATATATATATATATATATATATATATATATATATATATATATATATATATATATATATATATATATCTATATATATATATATATATATATATATATATATATATATATATATATATATATATATATATATATATATATATATATATATATATATATATATATATATATATATATATATATATATAAGTAAACCGCTAGTAGCGTTCTGCGCTATAGAATTTTCCAATTCAATACGATCGCTCGTAAATCAACTTTGTCAATCAATCATTTCTTTGTTTACGGCTTTTAGATATACCATTACTTTGAAACTACGTATTTTTTTTTATTTCTAAAGTGTCGTAGACAGCGACAAATGTGTTTGTAAAAATGTACTTTAAATAAATGACTTACATGATAATTAGTTTCATACGAAATTGGTTAAATCTTATTCCTATGTTATGCGGAAAAAATCTTCGGTTTTTTTCTTAGTAATAGATTGGTCATTAACTATTGGGCGCATTTTAAATAACTTTTTATACATCAAGCGAATAAATAAATTCAGCGGGAAGAAAGCTTCGTTTTCACAGCATCTCTAAAGAGAATTTTCACAGATTGCGCTACACAAATGTAAAAATGATACCAACAATCTCACTTTTTAAAATAAAACGAAAAAGCTTCAACAAGTATCAAAATTCCTGCTTTTGAACTGTGTTAACTGCCCTTAAAACACATATAATTATGATGGTTATTTTGTCTCGGAGTTACGAGGCACTAATGAGACTTAATAAGATTTTAATTACTGAAGAATGTCAAGTGTTTAGCAACTTTTTATTGCGGGTTGTAAAATTTAATCTTCAAAAGCATATTAGTTTTAGGCGAATTTCACACATGCACAGGTCTTAACTTTGGATGAAACTCCTTTCTATTCTACTCTCCTTTCTATTCAAGTTCGTGACCTGTAATGTGTTCTAAAAATCTGATTCCTAAACGACGTTAATAATAAAAGAAACTCGGGTATTTTCTTTTACTTAACGTTTTTTCGAAAGTAATTTCGCTAACTAATTTCTTTTTTTCTTTAATATTTTAGGAAGGCAACGAGAAGAAGGTACCTGATGTGAAGTGGCCTCGCCCATTAATATTTACAAATTGAAAGATTGTGATATGATGCCAAGACACTCTGAGTTCTTTGAATTTCAATTGAAATATCTAAAAATTGCAAAATTGAATGTGTAATTAACACAATTTAAAAACTATACTAAAAATAACACTTAGAATTTGAACCTAAGATCTACAATTAAATATTATTAGACATACGTAACACAAAACTACTGCGCCACAACGACAAACTTCGCGACAAACGGCCGTAATTAAACTAGCGGCACTAGTACGTTTGCTCGAGACAATTTGTTTTGTAAGAACTAATGTCTTGAAATGAGATTGGATGCTCAAAGGCAATTTTCACGGCAATCTCGGCATAATTTCTCATTTGTGGCAAGCACCAATTACTTTGTTATGAAGACATTATAAATGCCTAGATAACTTTTAATGGTAGAGATTTTCAATACTGACTTTCATTGAGTTGCAAGTTGCAACATATTGTTAAATTGAAATTTATAGAAGACTGTCGCAGCGTAGAGGCGTTGCATTTGCCTGTAAACCCGACGATTTGTAGGTGCGATCCCCACTTGGGAAAGATGGATTATTTTATTTCCACTTTCTTTGCTCCTGTAACTGGGCAAGCTCGGCGTTGACTCACTTAACATGCATACGTGCATGATTCGAAAGGCGGAAAGCAGGAAACGGAGTGTCTTGACACTAGGTCCCTGCGGATTCCTCTGCCTATCCTGCTAGGAGCGAGATACAGCGTGAAGGTAAGAACAAAACGCAGCGAACACTAATCCTTGTTATTAATTATTGAACAAAATTTAAATAGTCGTCCACAGTAAAAGATGACCAATATCTGAACGTGAACGAAATAAACGTAACATTTTGGGTCAAATTTTTAGGACTCGTTTCAGGGGAATACCAAGAGGCCTAAGTCAAAATTATATTATGATACTTAAAGCACCTACATACGTACTAGATTGCAACCTTCACACATCACTTCTGACTGTCAGCTCAGTCAATCACTCAATAATGCAAGAATTTAACACATATAAAGAGAACGTACAAGATTTGAACCCTTTCTCTCCGATAAACCTCCCCCTAACAAATATGCTAACAACGCACAACTTTACTAACGTTTTCTTTAAATATTTGCTCTATCTTTAGTGTTGAAAAAATAATTTAATATATATTGCTAGTTTACCATTTATAAATAAATAACAAGAATATAATAAAATAATTCTAGTAACATTTCTTATACACCATAAATAGCCAAACGGAACAGAAGTTAAAAGGTAAAATTAATACTAAATAAACTTTTATTTCTTAGAAACTTGGCAAGATTATGTGCTTGTGGTGAAACAAAATACATTACAAGCAGGTACTGTAATATACCTCTGTCGTATTGGACCGTTGAAGTATTTTTTGTAAGTTAGGTTAGAAGAATTCTTGTTATTTTACAAAAGGGAGACCAAACAGTAGCAACAAAGTGAGGCTCGGGGCGAAATTATGATTCTAAATTTTTGGAAATTATATTACCTGAACGAATACGACATTTCATAACGAAGGCTTTTGTAATTTATTTTTCAAGTTGTTTAAGTAAAATAAATATTCAAATGTAAGGTAAGGTAACTTATATATATTCTTTATTGCACATGAAAATTACAAAAAAGAAATATAAAAAAATATCGTAGACAATGGTGGACTTATTTCTAAAAGAAATCTCTTCCAGCCAACCAATGGAAGTGGATAAATTTTAAATATCGGTAATGTGCAGTACAATTATAACAATTTATATATATATATATATATATATATATATATATATATATATATATATATATATATATATATATATATATATATATATATATATATATATATATATATATATATATATATATATATATATATATATATATATATATATTACTACATCCACAAATATCTAGAATCTCCTCACGAGATAACTCCATACATAAAATACAAAGTACACTTAATGTAATTCATTTTCCAATATTGTACGTAGCACAAAGCTCGCAAAACGGAAGAAAGCTACCAAGCGGTAGTACTGGAGGAATACAAGACAAATTTTCGACTTCAACTACCAAATTTAACGTTTCAACGAGCAATCCTCTTGACCTTTATCGCTTCATTCTTAACAAATTGGATTTAAACATCAAAGCGCCGTCCCCTCGGATATGGCAGAGTGAAAACATAAGTTGTGCCCAATGATTATAATTTTATTAGTTTACGTTGACATTTCCTGATTTTATTGGGTTATCCCAAATTGCTTCGTTTAAGGACGACGAAGGTGTAATTTGATTGGAGGGTGTGCGAGTTTCGTTAATGTATGTAATAACGTATGTACTTTTAAGACGTCACAATTCTATTTACAAATCGCCATATGTAGCATGAATTGAGTAATCCAGGACGCCATTTAATAAGATTTTGAATGAATGAGAATGAAATATTTGCAGAAGTTCATTTTTTTTATTTTATTCCGCATATGCCAGGGTAGGTAGAGGGATCTGCAGGAACCATACATAGGCTGCTATGGTTTCCATCGTTTTCGAGACATTGTGTGTTGAGTGACGGAACTCAACACCGCGCTGTGCATAGTTTCCAGAGCGAAAAAAATGGAAAAAATCCGTCTTCCCCGAGTGGGGATCGAACCCACAAACCGCCGCGTTTACTGGTAGACGCTACGCCTAAGCTATTATATTTTATTATAATAAAAAATATTTTTAATACTGAACTTATAAATTTTTGGAAGGCGAAAACGAATAAAGAGGAGCAAGACACCAATAAAAGTACAAAGTAAATAAAACACTCGGCAAATAAATACAATTCACTTCCACCATATGTTTTGCAATTACATTGGGTAAGATCGTTTGTTGTAGTACAAGGCGAGTTGTTTACACGCAGGTAACCATTGCTTAAGTGTATTATTCGTTTTTATTAGACCGACATATGGTATAGCGGGGGAACACTACCATTTCATATAATGGGTTTCTAAATAAAGTATATTTTAGCAATCAATACTTATCTATATATAAGCAAAATAATGCAAGAAAAGCTGCTACGAAAAATTTGGATTTTAGACAATATTTACACAACATGGTACATGATGCCTTGTGTGGGATTATGGAGAAAAAAAGACTAATGCAAAAGTGTATTTTTATATATAGCACGCATTATCCCTCTTTTAGCAGGGTAGGCGGAGGAAAACGCAGGAACCGTTAAGACACTCCGTTCCCCGTTTTCCGCCTTTCGAGACATTGCGTGTTGAGTGGCGAAACCTTATGCTCAGTAGCAAGAGTGAAGAAAATGGAAACGAAATAATCCATCCTCGCCAAGTGGGAATTAAAACTACTAACCGTCTCGTTAACAGGCAGACGATGCGCCACTGCGTCACGTGGGACCTTAATTTATTGTTCAATGTATTTTTTTTTAATTCCATTAAAACTTGCTATTAACTATAGCTACCTATTGTACAGATAATAGATTCATTAAAATAACGACGTTCTTGCGAGTAACGACAATGTTTTGACATGTCCTACTAAATGTGATGATAACAAATTAAATGTCCATTGGATATACAAATTACGAGGTTGTTTTTTACAATTCAATACAATGTGGGCGGGAATCAGCGTAAACAACATTTAATAAATAAACATCTTGTAATAATGGTAAAGGGACAAAAACGGTTACATAGTAAAATTTATAAACAAACAACCGTACCTACGTGCGAAAAGTAGAGTGTCGCGACTCTCGAGCTCTAGCACAAGTTACAGAAATAATATGGCAGAGTTCACTTTATAATAAAGGCGGGGACGGAAAAAAAGCAGGGACTAAGCAACGGAGTGTCATAACACTAGGTTGGTATGGTTCCTGCAGTTCCCTCTGCCTACCTTGCCATGTGCGGGATAAAGCGTGAAGATATAAAAAAAATATTCATAATTATTATTTTATACTCCACATAGAGGAGGTTAAAGTTAAGTTCATTTCCGAAAAACAGTATCAAAGATACTGGAGGAAGGTCACGTAAAAACATGAGGACTCCCCGGAGAGCATTTATATATTTTCATACCGATCTTTTTATCTGTTTTGAGGTGACCAAGTAACATACATACACACAAAACTCACAAACTTTTTGACCTATAATATGTATACACACAAAGAGGCGGCAATAGTAAAAAAATACATCCTCAACATAATTTCTTAGCCATATTCTACTTGTTATCTTAAGATCAATTGCGTATATTTATGTGCATTTTAAGTTACAATCATGTTTTGCTCAAGGCAGTCTCAGGCGGTCTCAGCGGTATGGAAGTTTTGGATCGTCTTACAGTCCTTTGTTAAGAAATACTAACTTTGATCTTTGTACAGAAACTTGTTTACAACCTTGCCTTTACTTACAGTATACAAATAATGTATACATTAAATCTTACTTTATGGATTTATTATTTTTGTTAGTACTTAAGAAAGTCTTACGTTGAGATTTTTTCACACATTTTTAGATATAATTCTGATAATTCTGCTCTTACGACTTGAGAAATATATTTTCAACGTAAAATTATCTATTATGATGTGACAGTATGCCTTTAGCATATCATTCAATGTGAATGTAAAAATCAAATACAAGATAAACTTTACGTAACCTGTAGTTAGTAACATCCAAGAAAAACTTCACACACAATCCTATTGCTTACGTTACCTGCAAAAAAGAAAATCATATTAAAAAAGATTGTCGAAAAAGAAAAGAACAGCAACATATATATATATATATATATATATATATATATATATATATATATATATATATATATATATATATATATATATATATATATATATATATATATATATATATATATATATATATATATATATATATATATATATATATATATATATATATATATATATATGGAATCGCGTGTGATGTTAGCTTTTACTAACTTTGCAATTGTTTCAATTACAACGTTAATAAGAGATGAGGACAACAAAGAGAGCACCGATGAGAGCACGCTATATTATTAACAACGTTATAACATATTAAGAGGCGCGAAATTGTACAATAAATACATTACCCAAAAGACCATTTTAGGTAAATATTATCTTTTTAAATTAAGTACCTACGAAATAACTTAATGAAATTTTGATACGTATATAAGTAACTAAAGGTAGAAAATTCAATATAATTGTACACATAACACCTAACAACAAAACTAAGTTATAACAAGTTCAATAACAAAGTATGTATTAAGTGGGAACGAAAGATTGGAAGGTATCCATAGGGAGTAGGTTCAAATCACGCCTGGTACACATTAAAGATATTAAAAATCTAGGTTTTTCTTGCCATTTAAACAAAAACCATTATTAATTATTATTCTTACAATATCACAAAAGGATATTCACACATTAATACTTAACAATTATTCACATTTCAATAACCAATTGTAAGTATAAATGAAGCAAATAAAAAAAAAACACTTGTTATTCTGCAAACTCCCGTGGGAGCCGACACCGAGCGCACCGACGCGGCAGAGGTAAACAGTAGTTGCTAAGATAAAACAATGTAATGGACCTAATGAATCATTAAGCGGACAAGGTTGAGAGCGCATGATTGATTAAAGCTGTATTGCTATATGGGAAACTTCATTCTGTAATAATTGTTGTATAAAATTATACATATAAAGTTTTTTTTATTATTTTTATGAAAATTCCACAAAATATCTCCTTCTTTATATTTATGGCGTTCAGAGCGTTCCAGTTGAGCATAATGCACTTCCTCAATGTCATATTGAATGAAGAACACAAAGGAGAATGTATGGTAAAAAGGAGACAGCGTTACACTAAAGAGGAGTGCATGTTACAGATATCTACAATACCTATATACAGACAACATGTAAGGTTAATAATGGATTATATTTAACAAGATTCCATAAAATATAACGGCGTTGTCAAAAACGACGTTTTACTTAATTGTCGTATTGTAAGCGATAAGCATTACACGTTAGTTGAAGAAAAGAAGACAAGACAAAAATAAAGTATAATAATGAATAAACAGTTTCGATATTGACGCCTCTCGTATAATATGCAATGATAACTTTGAACATCTATATATTATTCGTCGTCTTGTATTTTTCAGTTTTCCAAACCTATCTGAGTTTTACAACATGTTCAAGATGTTAGATCCAAAAGGTGAAGAGTCTACCATTTGTAGCCATATGCATAGCGATCATTCTTCTACACACCAAAGCCATACTTATCCTCCTTTTATATATGAAGTCGATTAGATAATTATGTATCTCGAGATAATTATATCTTATTCCTTATAGCAATACTAACAAAATGGATATATTTAAAAAGGTTTAGAAAAAGATAATAAAGGAACTTCTTGTTTCTACAATTTCAAATATTACGTATAAAATACGAAAAATACAGGTTTTTTTAGTATTTGTTGTTATAGCGGTAACAGAAATACATCATATGTGGAATTTCCAGCTTCCTAGCTATCACGGCGTGTGTGATATGGTGACAGGCAGAGGAACAGACAGAAAGACGAGGTCTCGTTTTTACATGTACGGTATGGAAACCTAAAACTATCAATATTTATTATGTGATTGTGATCTCACAAAGGTGGAACGTTATTGAAAAGATCAATGTACATCTACTAGATAATACTATGGTATAGATATATTGGCACACATAAAACGAAATAGCATGTAGGTATATGCAAAACTAGAATTACTAAGTTTTAAACCTATAATTTTTCGTAATCACTAATAATAAAGTGTTTAAAGTATTTTAATCGTTTGATGTAAATTACCGTACATACTTATGATCATCTCAACCACGTAGAATTTGTACCACGTAGAAAAACAAATCACAAGTCGTTGTCGCTAAACTCCCAACGTATATCAACGAAAGTAAAAGGAAACGATCTAATTTATCACTACGTATCTAAACACATAATTTTAGTAGGTCACAAATAAAAACATTATAGGTAATAAAATGACGTGAAAGTCAAGGCTCGTGTACAGTTCGTACGGTGTGGGTGTACTACTCGCATGTAAAGAATTATTTATATAAAAATATTATTATCCAATAAGGCGATTAGTTTGACGATGCTACAATATTATGAATACTTGACAAGCATAGAGATAATAATAGCTTATTTTCTCTTTTAATACAACTTAATTCTTTGTAACTATCATATTCTATTAATAATATAATAACTTTTATATATAAAATAACTGTACATATTGGATTAAACGCAATATTTCCGTTTATGACAGTATAAAATATTTGTGTTTTTTGCCACATCAGACTAAGTTTTTTAATCTGAGTCCTATCACCGAAAAAATCTTGTTTTAAAAAAGTAAACATTTTATATATGTATTACAAACATACGTGATTTACTAATTTAGCTTGAAATGTGTTGACGAATAGAAATGTTATGTACAATTCTTTAATAATAATATAATTAACAGTACCAAGAGAAAAATAACCGCTTAATTTCCATTACAATACAATTTCCAACATCAAAAGCGAAATAAAGTCACGCCATTATTATCTAGGAGCAGACTTGAGCATCCAGGCTTTACAAATCAGTGCTCTTAACACGAAAATAAAAGATAAAACCATAAATCTTGCTGGAACGGAAACTCACATGGCCGGCGAGCAGATGACGTGGTCATTACCGGTTGTTCGCCTTTTTGCTTTGGAAACTGTTGTGTCGACGCTTATTTAAAGTGCAAGTAACAATGTTTTGTGTAGTTAATTTGATTCACTTCAATATTTTGGGACTGTTCAAATGTCTAAAATGTCTTTTTATCTTGTTCTAAACACAAAAAGTTTTTTTTTTAGCTTCACGCTTTATCCCGCACATGGCAGGCAGAGGGAACTGCAGGAACCATAAGAACCTAGTGTTAAGACACTCCGTTACTTAGTCCCTGCTTACTCCGTCCCCACTTTCCGCCGTCTTCGAGGCATTGCGTGTTGAGTGGCGGAACTCAACGCCGCGCTTTGCCTTAGATGCCAGAGCGAAGAAAATGGAAATAGAAAAATCCATCTTCTCCGACTGGGGATCGAACCCAGTAACCGTCGCGTTACAGGCAGACGTTGCGCCTCTGCGCCACGACGGACATATAAATGAAATTATATATATGTATATAGATTCTATAATAGTAGCCTTCGTAGACAGAAGGGGCTACCCAATAGGATATTTTAGTAAACTAGAAGTTCAACTAAACAAAGTACAATATTTGTTTGGAGTATTTAGTATAGTTCAAATAACATTATATATATTTACTTACGCTATATACTTACGCATCTACCTTATTTGGTCTACAAATGATTTAGTTGTCAATTCTGTTTTCCTTTTTGTCTATTTAAAGACAATGCGATGGAGTCAAATTTTATGCCGGTGTAAAATTAATAGAATATTTTTCAGACACTTCATAACGACGTCACGAAACGTTTCTAAAGCATATTAAAAATATCGGAAAAGAAAATAGATCGAAAAAAATTGAATAAAAAGCAAGGCTTGAAAAATTCGTTCTCACGTCAAAAACTTTTAAAACAAAATAAAAAAAAAAACTTCACAATACAAACTTCGACCGGCTAACTTTTAGAAAAATATAATAGTTAGAAACGTGGATGGAATATGAAAATTTACTCCAACTTTCGTACCAAATACTTAAGTTGTCTTATTATCTCAGCGTGTAATGATAACGAGCACACGCGATTCATTTCACAAATTACCCTAATTATCCAAATAGGCGCTCCTCTGATTACCACCATAAAGTAACAAACCTATATGTGCCTTTTAAACTTCTAATAAAATTGCTTGGAATATATTATAAAACACTGCTAAAATACCATGGAAATGAGCATGTCTACTTTTTTATATATATAATAGGTACGATATCAAACAAGCAGAAGGGCCACCTGATGTTAAGTGGACACCCTCGCACATAGACATCCACAACCTGACAGGATGTGGATGCGTTGCCAACGAAATACTTCCCCTCTATGGCCTTCCGGAACTCTCACTCACCAACGAAACACAGCAGGATTGATACACTCCTGTTTTACGACGGTATTTTGTGAGAGAGTGGTAATTACCCGGTTCGAGCCTGGCCCTTTTGAGCTACTAGTGTTGGTGTAGCTTGGCTCTGCCACTAATAAATTTTTAACATAAATCGACATTAACTATGCTGTATACAAATGCCATCTTTCATTCATCATTCATCACCTATTATTAATCTAATAGATTGATTTTTTATAGGTAAACGATTAAAAGTGGATCTCTTTTAAATGTACATTCCTTTTTTGTGTTCTTTTTACCGTACATTCTCATTTTTGAGTTCTCCCTTCAACGTGACATTGGCGAAGTGTATTGGGCTCAACTGGCACGCTATAAATATAAAAATGAAGAATCTTTATTTATGGCATGTTTATTGCATATAACCAAAGCAACGTAGTAGACACCATGTTATTGATTTCATACTAAAGTTCAGAGATTTTTTTTTTTTTTTTTTTTATATAATATAGGTGGCAAACGAGCTGACAGATCACCTGATGGTAAGCGAATACTGCCGCCCATGGACATTTGCAACACCAGAGGAGCTACAAAATGCGTTGCCGGCCTTTTTTTTTAGTACGAATGTAAGTTCCCTTCTCCGACTAGTTAGACTAAGTGCTCTTCAGTGTATAGCTTGTATAAATTTGTATTCTAAAATAGATTTTATAAGCAACTTAATTTAATGATGTCAATTAAACAGCGGCTTTCTATAACAGGTAAAACTAGACAAGCTTGTTTGTGCCATAATTAATATAAATTAGTAACAGTTACTCTTGCTAAAAAAGCAAATAAATAATTCATTTGTACGAATCTTAAAAATTTCCAACAGTTATAAGAAAATATCTTTTGTCTAAAATCTTATTTTAAAATACTGTACAGATGATTTTTCCTCAAAGAACTTTATAAGGCATTGCGATTTCGCTGTTTATTTTTCTGAAAGGTCCTCATTCAAGTCCTCAAAGCTCCTATTAATTTAACGACTCGCATTCCTTTTAAAATATTAACAAACATTTTTCTATTTTACCCTCTACTTTCCTAGTTAGCAACTAACAGTGAACACAGTATATCAATTATAGTAAACTTAAAAAAACAAAGCACTCTGTTGCCATTTACAAAACTAAAGAATGTATTCAACTGTAACCGTGACATTTACACATCCGCCTTGCAACGGAATAAGCATTATAAAGTGTACTTAGTACTTTCATTATGCATAAACACTCGTATGTCAGCGGGGAGGTAGAGCTTAGTATAAAATATAACGTTTTTTACTATTGGTTGTATATATACACATTACAAACACCTTGCACGTTAAGAAATCAACGAATAGAAGAAACAAGTGCGAATAGGACACACACGGAGGGTTCCGTACTATTAACTATAATAGAAAATCATATTTGTTGTGTGTATACTAATATTTAGTTAGTCTTTTGTAAGGGGAACCATACCATACATACATAACCAACCAACCAACCATACATAACCAACATAAGTAGTTCATTATTTTTAATTTTTAATATTTGATGTCATTGCGGCAAACGGAAATGCATCATTTGTGAAAATTTCAATTTTTTATGAGTTACAGTCTGGAGACAGACAGACAGCGGAGGCTTAGTAATAGGGTCCCGTTTTACCATTTAGGTACGAAACTCTAAAAAAGTAATTAAAAAAGAATAATATCCCTGAATGAGATTCGAAGTTACATCTATCGTGTTAGCATTAAGACATCATCACTTTGTACGCTTAGTAAGTTTTAACTTAAAGCTCTAACAATACTAACTTATAGGAAAATCTTTTTATATACAAATGTAAACAGACTACAAGTAGACAAATAAACCAATGAACTCAAAGATTTTATCTACCAAGGTTGTTCGATCAAAACAAAGATTAGGCAACGACCATTGATAAATTTCATTCAACCTCGTGTTAAAGGTATTGACTAGTTTATATTTCAAATGATAACGTAGCACCATGTGTCGTCGATTGATAAACTGTAAAAAGATAGAATGAAGAAAAAGAATTTCTTTATGACACATTTCTATTTTCTACCCTGGAACCCTGAAGAACCCTGTTGAGTGGTCGAACTTAAGGCTACGTTTTGCTTTGTTACCACAGCGTATTCCCTGAAAACGATTCTCTCATCGTTAGTCGAGTTTACAGGCAGATGCTATAACTTTGCACCACGACAAAAATATAAAGATAATTAATGCTTAAATAATAATACATATAGTCAATACATTCTCCATTTTCAAGGTATACAAAAAAACAAAGCCCTATTAAAGCATTAAATATTCTTACTTTGAGTTTTTTATTTTAATTCGTAAACTTAAACTGTTGCAGTAAGTCTCTCACATTTCTAAAGAAACTTGACCATCTCTTGATAAATTACATCTTCTAATTGTTAATAAGAGTTATAACAATTTCTTTGAAACCAATGATGAACGGAAATTATCCCTAAAGTAAACTCACGTTTACAGTGACAGATGTTATATTTATAGAAATTACTTCAACACTAATAATTTTGACAAATAATCATTATTCGAGTGAAATTCGAAAGTTGTTAAGTATTTTATAATATACCGTGGGCTTAAAACGTAAACCTGCTAACAGCGTATGAAGCTCATTATATATTAGCAGATTTTCACTCTAAGCCCACGATATGCTCTTTTAAATAGAATAGATAGAAGATATTTAAAACTTCAATTTACTATTGCCTTTGCGACTTAATACCATGTTTTGATAGCGTTTTTAACGTCGGAATAGAATGCTACACCTTGTTTCAAGGGTGCGTTTACAGTTTACAGTCGAAATCCTATTACGACACGATGGCCTTTATAGTAAAAATATATTTCCCATAGAACCTACAATCGCTACCCAAAAACAAGCCTGAAAAAAAATAAAGCAAAATGGTGTTAGCTATCCTGTAATCTTCGAATTTTTTGTTTTGTCTATTGACCTTTATTACGTCTGGAATTTTTAAAACAAAATAACAAATATTTCTATAGGAATCGAACTCTCAACCTTTCTTACTAACAAAAATCAAATTATAACAATTATCTAGTCTTATTAATAGAAATTAAAAAATGTCAGGCACAATGCTTGGTTCATTAACACAGTATAGTATTGACGTTAGTGATAAGATAATCTCCGATTTATATATTTCCTGTTTCAATTTGTAAATTACCTATAATTTTATATTTAATTGAACAGTATAAATATTTAATTAATTTTTATTCTAAATATATACATATTAAATAGAACCATCGCGCACTTTTGCACCGCTAAATAATTACGGCCTTATTCATAAAAAAAGTCTTATAGAACGTTTTAAGCATACTTTAGTTAACACGATCTTTAGGCTTATAGAACGTTCGATAAATGTTTGTATTCATAAACGCTCTATAAGCCTTCTATAACTAAAGTGTCACTAATTTGATTTATACGTTCACAATGTTGCCACTATACTGAAGTCGGTCGACTTGTTGCCGAAAATACCAGTAAATCCACAGATGATAAGTGACAAACGAATTGACATAGTATGACCACAGATAATATTACGTACAAAAATATATTATTGGATCAGGCTTGACGTATACCGGCTTGATTTACGTCGTTGTTATCACAAAAACACGAATGTTTATTTTATTTCAGTTTATAAACTTACTTAATTTTTAAAAAATAAAGTCAAAAGAAGTAAAACGACAAAGAATTGAAAATTGTTTAGACGTGGACAAGTATTACCTATGTTTTGTGCACCTTTCTTATGTAGAATTTATTATTAATAAATTTGTTAATAACTAAATATAGTTAATAAATATCGAACAAAATTTCAATTGTTATATTGTTTTGTTTACGAAACTGAAATTTACACTCTTGATGACAAGTGACTCGACGACCTCATATCAATGCTCATATTAGTATGAGCTATAATCAGCTGTTATATGAATCGGCCATCTTTGGACGTTAAAACACTCTCATAGTAGAGTTCTCGGCTCTATAACTTTATGATAGGTTTATAGAACTGATTGTCACTAAAATGCTGTTATGAATAACGTTTTTTGACAACTGTACTATATCGAGTCTTTAAGCGTGCTATAACTTTTTATGAATAAGGCCGTTAGGATATTACGTGAAATCGTGAAATATAAAGATTTATATAAAAACTTAAAGAAAATATAAAAATTTGAAGGCAAAAGGATTTGAACCCGCGCCTCTTGCAAATCGTGCAGGCGCTCATCACGTTGCGCCGAAATTCTTACACGATTTATACAACTTATTCCGCTATTAGTAGGTATATGTGTAAGGAGATAGTTACAAATTTCCGTTACCCAAAGATTATTTTAAAGAACAATCGTTTGGCGAGAAGGAATTTTAAAGTGTTAATCCACACTGAGGATAGAAAAAATACTTAAAGAAAACATAAAAAGTTGAATGCAAAGGAATTTGAACACGCGCCTCAGTCATTTCATCATAAATATTATTTATCTGTAGTATAGACTGTTTAAAAACACAATACAAATTCTCACTTACATTATTTCAAATTTAATCAAATTGTTTAAAATTAAAAATGTTATTAGTAAAATTAACAATGAATATTAAATAAATGATAAGTTATAACAAAAAGGTATCGATTTCATAAAAGCAAACATCCGTCGAGAATCGAGATTGAATTATTCAACACAGTACCACATCACGCATACCTTCTTAAGAGCTATAAATAAGTGAACAATATTAGTAATTGATGCTGTTACTATACTACTCCACTAGGGAGTAAATTATTTTCATTCTGACACTCCCGAACAGAAAACACAGAGTTTTGACACTAGGTACAAAGAAAAAATATCATTAACATTAACTTCACATAAGTATTATATTTTAAGAGAAAACAAACTGGACCATAGCTTTTATAATTATGTTCTTCAAGTTTATATGTGTTTATTTAAACTTGCTAAAAACTAGGCTATAATAATACAATAAACTAATCATTATCTTTTCCTATTGTCAACAAACGGAAATGAAATTGCAATCAAATAATAATTAATATATCGATAACTTGTTATGAATGTGTGATAAAAAAATTAGGCATTTTTTAATATCTTACTTTAGATTCTTGGAATCGAAAAAAAATTATCTACGCCAAATAGTCTTCGGGTTATCGTATTTATAATTATTATTTTTAGCTTATGTACCTCATTCTATATGAGGGAGGGAGAGCAGGCAGCCTGGAACATAATGTCAAGACAAATGTCTTGACATTATTGATGTCTTGATGAGTGGCGGAATTCAAAGCTCCACTATGTTTTATCACGGCGATGAAATTAAAATAATTCATTCTCTCAAATGGTATAATCTGTAACCGTCGCGTTGTCAGTCAGACGCTGTTAATGACCTCAGTTGTAAGTCCGTTTAATTTGTACATAGTTATAGAATTATTAAATATCGAGAGGAGATATTATACGACAAAACACAATTTAAAATAAGCTTTTTTAAACTTAAAACAAATAGATACATAAAGAAATTGAAATTGCACATATTTTTAAAATTTTAAAACACATTTGGTACCTTCTTTGACGTCTCAAACTGTAATTAAATTCGGCAAAGATGATCAAAGATAAATTTAGTGCAAATGATAAGCGTTATCATAGGAAAGTCCCAAGGCTGATAATGTTGATAATCGATCCGCGATGAAATGAATAACGTCAAGAATAGGCCTTATTTACCGGAAATGCATAATATAGAAGAATAAGTTTTTCATCGTCTTAGATAACACCAATAAACAACTAAATCTTTAAAGTTTTGTATTTTTAAAAAATAAGCATAGAACTAAATAGCAAACAAGTATAGAAACCCAACAGCAAAGACGTATATGTCTTACGTATATCCAGATATATATATATATATATATATATATATATATATATATATATATATATATATATATAGATATATATATATATATATATATATATATATATACGAATATTTTGTTCAACATATATACGAATATTTGTATAGACAACGGATCAGTATAAATTTTGCCTTACACCTCAATGAATAACGATTATTAATACATCATTGTGAAAAATAAAAAACACCTTTTCATAGGACCTATTCAGCTACTATAAAAGTACCATTTTTTTTTAATTTCAGTTAAACAAGTGCTGCCTTGTGTCTTGTTACCATGGCGGGATAATGAATTTTATTTTATCTGTACTTGTTAAGTTTCTGGCAATTTTAAGAGATTAATTTTATATATATATATATATATATATATATATATATATATATATATATATATATATATATATATATATATATATATATATATATATATATATATATATATATATATATATATATATATATATATATATATATATATATATATATATATATATATAAAATTAATCTCTTAAAATTGCCAGAAACTTAACAAGTATTTTAAGTTTGCACAGATAAAATAAAATAAAGCAGAACTAAATGGCAAAAAAAATGATGCAGGATGTAAGACCAGTAGAGGTTAACGACTGATTCGGGTAGGCATTATCTTAAAAATGTTTCCTGATAGGTATAGGTATGTATTATCACTAAGCTTAAAGGATGTTACGTCAAAAGGAACATGTTTTGTTTATCTTCTGGCATGTTTCGTTTAGTTATGGAGAATATTGGATTAGCTCTGGGTTCTATCTACTTCAATAGGTATGATCAATATATGTTTAATAATCATCAACAATTAATTACTTTTGTTTATCTTATATTTAATTGATTTAAACATCGACGTTAATATTGATGATTTTTTATATATCGATCATCTCCTCTCGCTGTCACACATACACCTAATATTTTATGAATGTGTGTGACAATAAGAGGTAAAATTAAAAATAATTTAGTATATATATACAACCTCCACATGATATACCTTAAAACAAAAAACTGGTGAGACTAGAAGAAAATGGATTCTACTAGAAATTTAAACTAATTTAATAACCTTAATTAACACAGTAGTATTAAATTTCAATTAAACTAAATACAAGAGTGCCTTATCATGTTTTTTACTTTCTAAATTCAATGTCGGATACTTATATAAAATAATTTCTCAGGTTACAGTAAATAAGACAAGTATACATCATACACGATATCACGATACGATCAACATATCATTGTCAGTTTCTTTACTACTTTTCCTTCGTGTGGTTTCGATTGACATTATACGACTATCCGAACGTGAACACGAGCATTGGGCAAGGCGACCTGTTTTAGCGGTTAAAACATCCTATATCATTTTCACTTTAACACTCTAGTTAAAACTATGTATCATATCGCATTCATTTGATTTCGTTACAAATTATATTAAAACAATAATAATCAGTAAGTAAATACAAATACTGAGTGCCTGTTATAGAGATTCAATTCCCACTTTACTTCTACATGCTCGTTGTGTGTGAAGCTATTTATTTAACTGTAAGTTTTCATGTAATTTTAGCTGATAATAGAAATAAATTAAAATAAATTCATAATTTCAATTCAATTTAGTTCAATTACATAACGATAAGTACCAAGTAACTATGCGTCGCTCGCCCAAACAATCACACAGATATATTTATTCAGAGGTCGCGACAATATTCATAGGCAATGTCAAATTTTATATTGACTACAAAAGTTTATCGCATGGACAGCGTCCAATACGTTCTATAAATACGTCGGGCACGCCCCTCGGCTACGTATCTATGAAACTGCGTACCATTCATAAATTAGAGTGTGCGTACAACACAAATGTCGCTTCAAGGGCGTACTGTAGTCTCATCGCTTATTAACGTTTTAAAAATTATAATAAGTTTAAAATTTTATACTATTTTCTCACTCTCTCGGTACTTTGGACCCTAACAAGTTTACATAGTAATGCGTGAAATTTAAATAAATATCAGAACAACTAAATATATTAATGTGTTTTGAAACCATCGTGGCATATTGGGTAGCGTTACACTGTAAATGATTAGGTATTATTGTTTCTGTCTCAATTCAAGGAAATAATTTAACTGTCCCACGGTTTTAAGACATAGTGTGGCGTTGAGTTCCGCCACTGAACACGCAATGTCTCGGATTCGGTTGGAAGCTCAAGGACTATTTTATACACGGTAGAATGAGAAACTTTGCAACATAACAATAAGATAAATAAGAAATTATTTAAACTATGCAAATTATAGAAAATTACAAATTGCATAATTACATAATACGAGCTTTTACGTTCAAGATTTCAAATACACGCAATGGAAACTAGAGTTAACAATTTCCAATACTCTCCCTACAAGTAACCTATTCTATTCTTATGTTTATTTCTCACTACTATCTATATGGCTTGGATTAGTTTTCATGACTTTGTGCATATATTGCAATGGTTTAAGGACACAATTGGAAATAGCACATTAGTAAAAACTATTATCTAACTTAATTTTAAAAATCTAAAATGCATAATTATAAAATATGTGTGAATTCATATTATTTTTTAGCTTCACGCTTTATGCTGCATATTGCAGGGTAGGCAGAGGGAACTGCAGGAACCATATGAACCTAGTGTTAAGACATTGCGTGTTGAGTGGCGTAACTCCACGCCGCGCTTTGCCTTAATAACCTAGCAAAATAACCATATAAAAGTCGAGGTTCGAGAATATCTAAATATTGATGAAGATTGAAATCAATATATCGGAGATGTCCCGAAATCATGATTCCATTGTGGATTCGTTAAAAGTAGGCTTTTAACACTAGCTTTACGATTGTTTTCGTATACCTAGCTCTACGAAATCGCGTCAATTTGACGCATGAACGATTACCTATAACAACAATTAGAAAAGAATGTATTTACATACTATAAGTAAGAAATAATTATAAGACATATATTTATAAAAAGTTTTTATTATTTAATCGCATCGTTAAAACATGTTGAAATCCATACAAACCAACTTCTATTAACTTCTGGCGCAGAGGCGTAGCGTCTGTCTGCAAACGCGACGGCTTATGGGTTTGATCCCCACTCGGGGAAGATGGATTTTTCCATTTCTATTTTCTTTCACTCTGGCAAGTAGACAGTGTCTTAACACTAGATTCCCATGGTTCCTGCGGTTCCCTCTACCTACCCTGCTGTGTGGGATAAAGCGTGTAGCTAAAAATTACTGTCTTTATCTTAGTTTCAGCGGACTGATCATGAAAAATATGTAATTATTTTCCACCTTATATTAACACCAATTACCAAGAATTATAAAAAAATACGTCGTTATAGATAACGATATAGTTTTGCCAATTACCCTCCAAATATCTAAGCCAAAATGGACAAAACTGACAAAAGTGTGCGTATAAATTGTTGAATAACCAAAATCCCTTGGCATATATCCAGCATTATCTCTCTATATGTGAAAGTATCCACAAAGGGAACAAAAATAAATACATTCAAGAAAGCGGGACGATGAATGAGAATGTATTGGACGCATACGTGTTAATCAAAACGAGACTTTATATTAGAGGACCGAAGACTGATATCGCATTGTCGTTAAATTAAATGGATGTAGAGATATTTTCATTCAGTTGTAGTGTAAGGGAAAAGGAACTGAAGTGTTGGTTAGAATAGAATTGATTATTACTTGAAATGGGGTGAGAGAAACGAGTCAATGAAGATAGGTACGTGGGGTCAAGTTCGGGGCTAAAGCAATTGGGTAATAAATAAATTGTGTACTTGCAGATAATATTATTTTGTGTGGAGATTATTTTATTGTTATTTTGCATTTATTTTAAACATATATACCTATGTTGTTATAAGAAATTCTAAGCTTAAACTTTAAACCAGCATTTCTCTGATACGAATCAATACACTGAAATAGACTAATTTGTAAACACTTAAAAGGTAAGTACTTTAATATTTTAAAGCACTTACCTTATATTTCATAAAATAAAGTGAAATTTTAATTTAAGTAATATGTATGGTAAATTTCGTTACGCAGTATACACCTACTTACGCTACACTATCTACAAATTTGTTTGCATGAAAACCTTCGTTAGAATATTTCAATATTTTTTATATAAAAATTGAAAAGCTACTTTATAGATAAAATTATCATATATAAAAATTTATTTTTATATGTAACCAGCTCATTTTACAACTTGTACAAAAAATATACTACAAGCATATTTTATGTTTACCTCAAGTTAAAATCATTGGAAGCGATAACAACTTGTTCTGCTGCTAATTGTATTACAAAAGTGCATTACGATTGCATCTGTTTGAAATTTTTCAATTTATAATAAATTTAGTTTCCATTCGCAGCTTTACTCGTGAAGTTTTCGATTTTTGATAAAATATTTTACTTATTTTATTACTAATTTCAAGTTTCGTTTATATTATTATACAACATTATACAATAATTTTTAATATAAGAATTTGACTCTCATTCGTAGGGTGGATTTCAAAAACTCCTTTTTCCATGCACATCTGCAAAATTTCAAGATTTCAGGTTCAACAGTTCAGCTCTTCACATACTTCATATTTTGCAGCTGAGTAGCTACTGTATATTAATGCTTAATTATTTTCTTCATTATATATTAAGATAGAAATTACATCAGATATATACATATTTATTTAAATTTCCTTATAGTAAATACAAAAAATTAATGCAATTCTAATCAAAAAACTTATTTAGTACTACATACAACAAAAAAAAGACACCAAAAACCTAAGTACAAAATAAAACCATTTTATCTTAATTTGCCAAAACGAAGACGTAATGAAGTTTCGGCAGGAAATGGAGCTCATTTCGTCAAAGCTCAAAACGATAAAATTCCCAGAGTGTATCGAGTCGTGCTCGCACTCACCTTGAGAGTTTATTGATCTCGGAGATTATGTGAAGTACCTGCCATGTCCTTTTATTGACGTGGAACGCAACGCTGTACTTTCTGTAATGCTAAAAATGGTATTTTGTTCTAAAAACGCGCATTGGTTCAATTTAAAGTCTTGAAGCAATAAAATGTCAATTGTGTCTAAACATCATACATAATATTTTCCCGTTATTGATATATCATAAACAGCGTTGATATCTTAAATTTTGACATATTAGACAAAAGTTATGATAAGATTTCGAAAAAAATCCAACGGAAATGCAAAAATTTACGATATATTATCCACGTAAAAATTTGTAGGCTAGATTTTGAACCTATAATAATGCCTTCGTCTTTACCTACATAACCGCTATCCGTGTAAAAGAGGATCAATATTTTTAATATTTTAATACTTGATAAATTTTAAACAATAGTTGCATTACTAAAATAAATATGAGACAACAGGCACAAAGACGATTACAATAATAATAACGACATACAACTACGCCAAATATGAAAGTAGGTCCTCATAACAATTGTTAAGGATCTAACATAAATCAGTTACAATGACACAAATCCTAACCAATATTGTAATTCAAATATTCTCTTAGCGCTACCTTATCCATATTCTATTCGACTGGACGCTCCATTCAAATGTCAGCTGCACCACTTGACATTTAACCGATCACGAAACAGAAATAATTCTCAACAGTGAACATGACTTATAGTATTTTGTCCCAATATAACTCGATCAGTTACAGTGTGTTGTAAATTGGATTGTACTAAATTGGATTTTTTTACTAATTCTTGACTTTGCGCTAAATATTTACCATTTCTTGACTTAGCGCTAATAATTTTAGCAGCTGGAATTCGTTTCTTTTTTACCTTGACTCAAAACAAGTACCGCTTTCGTACTCGAGCTCGAAGCACTTATTTGAGTAACGAAATTTTCTGTCGCACATCGTTTTAACAGAGCGGAGAAATTAAAAAAATATTGCACTAGTAGGGATCGAACTCACAACTCACACTGTCCCATTCTTAATTAATAGTAAGTTATTTTTAATTTTACCATAAATATTTTCCACAGATCTTTACCATATGTTAAATAAAACTTCAACGGTCATAAACCACATTTAGTGATTGTAGGTACGCACTTGTTATAGCATAATTCTGTGAAGTATGAAGGTTCTTAGGATTAACGTTCCAAGTAGAATTTAGCTTGATCTCACTTCAAAAGTATTTAGACGTTGGCAAAGTCTCGAAATTCTATGAACTTTATTTCCACATAAGCCGATGTGATATGATGAAAATGTCAGTTTTAAACCCCTTTCAACTTCACTGATATATACTTGATAAGTTGTAAAGCTCTTCTATTATTTGTATTAGTAATTTAGATTACTGTTTATAAAATAAAGAGAAATCTCAGACTTCACGTGTACGCATTTTCAGTGACAGCTAATGTATAATAATAATTTATTAAATTCTCTTTAAAGCAACTAATATTAAATTTAAAAAAACGCTTTTTTATTTTACACACATGATTCGATTATATTTCTTTTAATTAAATTAACAAATTTCTAAGCATTTGGAACATGTTTGAATCTAATATTTTTCTACCGCTCGACTACCTGTAACTAGATTGCAACGAGTCCGCAATTCTTTCATGGGGCAGTGTGTACTCTTTTACAATAGGATTCCAGAAAACGTCCAACAATGCTCTATATCACAATTTAAAAGAATTGTGAAAAGACGTTTGTGTGTTAAAGGTTTACCTGATTAATGATTTTTTAAATGACAATACACCTTGGGAACGAGTTGCTCTGTTTCAAATGTGTCATTATCAAAATGAATATAATAATGTAAAATTATTGACCATTTAAAAAAAAGAAAAAGGCCCGCTGAGTTTATTGCGCCGCTTCTTCTCAGATCTGAGGCATTAACTTTAGCGAACCGGTGGTAGTGTTTTTGACGTTCAAAAAATGAATCATGTATTCTCATTTTGAATAAAATTATTTGAATTTGAATTTACTAGACAATTGGTGGAATTCAACGCGGCGCTTACTCTCAACAAACATTACGTTTAAAGATAGGCGGTGTCCCACTGCGTTTCGATAGTTAAATATGAACTTACGAAATATACTTATGAAATATATTTTGTATTGTTTTTGTAAGATATAAGTTAGTTATGAAATCTAACAAACCAAACATTGCTCTATCAAATTTAACTGCTCAATAAAAATCGCTATTGCAAAATACTACTGCAACTATATTTCTTGCAACCAACGGAAAAATATAATAGCATGCATGTTTTTTTGCAGAGGGAATCCTAGTGTGAACAAAGTCCATTCCCCAGACCAGTCTAGATAATTTATTTTTCTCAAGAGGGAATCGAACTCACAACCGTTAAGTTTACAGTTTTGCTACTACATACCACCACCACCGTCTCGATAACAATAACAACTCTATTGCGTAGATTTTAACATTTGCGTACGTTTTATATAAATCTACTTACTATGTAAAAATGAAAATTACAGAAAACATAAAAAAATCCGCTGCGTTAAATTATTACAAATAAATATGTAAGTATTTTAAATATAAGAACCCAGACTTATAGGACAGTTGTCAATTGCGCCACAACGGCGCCTCAAGTTTAATTTTTAACGTTATAAATAAGACTAGCATTAAAATTAAAAACTGGTCAGTTATAAAACAAGTACAAAGCTGTTTAGAATAAAAAATATGTGGTTACCGTTAATCCCAGAAAAAATATCAACGATTCAATAAAGATCTTTTGTAAATGAAACACTCTATAGCTGGTAACGAAGAATATCAGCTATTTTGCTTAAAATAATTTATAAATTATATTTACTGTATAGTAAACTTGTCGAATCAAAACGTCGTTCGAAGCGAATCAAAGTAAAATTACATTTATATGAGTACGCAAATAATCAACTCTAAGATGTAGAGGAAGATAATACTGAGATATGAATGTGTGTGTGTGTGTGTGTGCGCGTGCGTGTGTGCGTGTATGTATGTGTATGTGTGTGTGTGTGTGCGTATGTGAAAATTGTGCCGCGTTAATTTATTTTATAATTCCTACAACACATACATTAAGTAAAATACAAAAACTAGAGCAAAATTTGTTAATTATTTAACTGACACAAATTTGTAAGAAACCACACTTAACAAGATAATTTTTGTTTAAGCAAATCAATATTCTGCTCACAATTAATATCTTTATATGGCTAAGAACATACCAGTGTGAAAAAAAGTACTAGTAATATTTTACTCTCAATTTCGTATATATAGATAGTGTCGAGACACTATCCCTATTATTACGACCACAATACATGTAGAGTGAATAAAAAGTGCTTGTATATTTAATAAGACAAATTTATAATAATATATTTTGACAAGTGGCACATGACGGCTACCCGATCCCCAACTAAGCAAGATGAAGTGAGTGTGTTATAATAAGATAAATGATAATGTTCTAAAGGAATAAATAGACATGTAGACGTCACTTTAGTATACTTCAGACATATATAAAACGCTATAGTTTTAATTTCATTCACCTAATATTTATAAGTACAAATTATATCTGAAAGTGTTTACTTTGAGTTCCGCCACTCAACACGCAATGCCTCGAAAACGGCGGAAAGTGGGGACGGAGTAAGCAGGGACTAAGTAACGGAGTGTCTTAATACTAGGTTCATATGGTTCCTGCAGTTCCCTCTGCCTACCCTGCCATGTGCGGGATAAAGCGTGAAGCTAAAAAAAAAAAAAAAAAGTGTTTACTTTGACAAAACAAAGTGCATTATTGAGTAAAACATCTTGTACAAACATCGAATATTGATTATATATCAAACATTCTACTAATAGACTTGTTATTGTTAAGTATTTATATTCAAGTTTAGGAAGCGACTGACCAATATATATAGCGCTTAGTATCTAAATATATTTCTACAGTTCTTTCGTTATATATAAATTCTTGAATAAAGTATAACAAAAACATCTAAAGTAGGAAATACGTACTCACGTCAAGCGTTGACACTATCGTCGTTAATCGACATAATGGAGGGAAAAATCTAAAAACAACTAAACTAACTATCGGGAACTCCATCCGCCGCCAAACATCCGGTAGACATGACGATCCCATGCCCAGGCTCATACGTCATTGTGTTGTTGGAACATTAATAAAAATTGTACACCAAAGTTGTGCATATTTAGTGTATTATGTATTTTTTAGCTTTACTCTTTATGTAACTCACAGCAGTAAGAACCGTGGAAACCTAGTGTTAAGACACTCCGTTCCCCGTGTGCCTTGTTTCAAGGCACTCAACATCGCCTACTTGCCATATCAAAGAAAATAGAATAAAATAATCCACCCTCCCTGATTGGGAAAAGAACACAACTAGCCGTCGCGTTTACTGGCAGTCGCTGAGCCTCTACGCCACGACGATATTTGTCTATTTCTTTTATCTTTCTATATATTTTATATGTTTTGCAGCGTTGACTTCTTCCACTTAACGCGCAATGTCTTGAAAACTGCCCGGGTAATGTGGAGAATGGAGAGTGCTAAGTGCGGGGAAAACATTGAAGTTCGATCTTTCCATTTAATTACATTATAGAATTATACTTATATTAACACCGTTCATATCCAACTACAAATAATGACTGTTAAGTATCTCATCTTTGACGTCATCAATTAGAACGAAAGGTAGTCTTTCAGACAGAATATTTTCATTTACTACAGAGCAGGTATTGATTATTTTTATGATAGTTGTGAGTTCAATTAAACACCTTGGAACTACTAAATATTTCCGTTACTTGAGGCGAGATCAAAGAATGTGTTACGTTACAGACATTGAAAGTGGAAACCGAAGTGACTTATTACAGGAGTAAGAAAAAAATGTATTTTAATAATTGTATAGATTGTAATGACACTACGTAAGTGCTTTAAGGGTTAGCAAGATGATCGATTCAAATCTCGCTGCGTCCCAATTTTTATAAGTTTTTTTGAAATATTTTATTCTTTGTGTGGATTACACCGTAAAACCATAAAAATAGCTACTACCAACTTTTCTCCAGTAATACAGCCTAGTTAGTAATTTGAGTAAAAGAAAGATGAAAATAACATGTTCTATACATAAATATTACTTAAGTATAATTTTTTAAAAATGTTATGTCAAACAAAAGAAGTAAAAATATATAAAGAAAACGTTTAAATTTTGAATATGGCAAGATTTCACTATTATATATCTCTTGGACGGTAGCCAGGTTCGGGCTAGTCCCACAATGTTCACGTTTCCTAAATTTTATATACTTAATTATTTTTTATGCCTTCACGCTTTATCCTGCACATGGCAAGGTAGGCAGGGACCGTAGGAACCGCCTCAGAACGAAGAAGAAGGAAAGGTCCTCAATCAAAATAATAATTAATTTAATGTAATAATCAAAGTACACATGCTAGCAATGTCAGCTAAAATATAAGATATTAGATCATTTGAATTACAAATTAAAATTTAATGAAATTTAATATGTATGGAAATTTACAAAATAATATGTATTTAATTAGTGTATAGTAACCGTCGTGGCGCAGAGGCGCAGCGTCTGCCTGTAAGCGCGACGATTTGTGTGTTCGATTCCCCCTCAACACTGGCAACTACGCAAGCGCGGCGTTGAGTTCCGCCACTCAACACGCAATACATCGAAATAAGGCGAAAAGGAGCGTCTTAACCCTAGATTTCCACAGTTCCTAAGGTTCCCTTTACCTATTCTTCTATATGCAGGATAAAGCGTGTAGCTAAAGAAGACCTCTCATACTATAGGTACCGATTATATAAGAGTTATTCATGTACCATATATCAAATAGGTATACAAACCAATATAATATAAAAATCCGTTTCATCACTAAGTTTTCGCAGAAGCCAATTGAATACCGAATAAATATACATATAAAATAATAGGTCATGTTGGATCTGTAGTATCGGATTACTATAGAGAAGGAATAGTTTGTGTAGACGTGCGAGCTGCATTGTTTAACGTCATTCAACACCTTATAGAAAATATATTGAAAGCTCAGTAGTAAATTAGAAATTTTTTGAGTGAAATATATCGACATTTTAACAAATTTTTACAGCTGCACCTTGTATCACGGTTAGATTAGCGTAAAAAGAGGCTAATTTATTACACACATCGCTCACAACTTTCCAAAACATTGTGTCATAGCGGAACTCAACGCTGCGCTGTCTTTTTACAAAAGCAAGAAAATATAACAATTTATTTAGCCACAATCGTTGTGCTAACAGACAACCTCCAAATTAAAAGTAATAATCATTAATAACATTAAAAAAATGCTACGTCATATATATGTGCTTAGGTCATACAACTGATAATTTACATAAATGTTACTTAATCGAAAAGCTGTTGGGAAATTTACTTAAATACGAGGTTCGAGGTGCTTTTAAAGGTTTCGGTGGCAAGAATTTCAGCGAAATTATTGCTTTGAAAGGCAAAAGATGGTCGGCATGCAGTTTCACGATTATGCTTTAGAGTAAAATATTTAACATTTTTATTTAAATTTAAACTGTTAATGCAGTCACATGCTATCGCACTGGGTCATGAAGACCTGTTTTATATTCTAAAACTAATGTATCAAATTATACACCATGTATAAGTATACAAATTTTTTCTAGTATGATATTTTTTACATATTTGTACAATGATGTTTCGTAAAAAGAAAGACGTATATACATGTTTAATTACTTATCAACTATTAAAATTGTTATATTGAAATTGCAAAACGTCTAGAACACATTACACTGCACTTAACTTCTTTTGTCATGAAAAGTTGACAACCAAATTAAAATGAAAACAGAAGAATCATTCGCCAGGATTGCGACGCATGTCCTTCGGCAAAACAAATAATATGCGATTTTAATTATGTTACAAAAACAACTTTGTGGAAGAAAAGTTTCGGTACCATAACGTCATAATTGTCAAACAAAATGGCTTGTTTGTACTACAGTAGAATCTTTATTTTGATTTAGTTTCAGATATTTTGCTGTTACATAAGCAAAAATAAATATAGAGACAGGGGAAGCCGTTGCTGCCGACGTCTGCCTCAACAGCCACGTAGTGCTTGCTTGATCTCTGGATGATCTCTTAACTCTCTAAAGTTAAGGCTAATATGGCTGCAATAATTATATATTGGTTAAAAGAAATCATGTATAAGCCGAATGTGGTATATAACTTAAATTTGAAAACTTATTGAAGTGAGATTTCATTCCACGTTTATGTTGTCACGTATCCAGTTCCAGTCCGTCCATAAGGCCCTAATTGGTGTTATACATAAAAATAAATAATATGTTTAATTTTCTGATTACGCAAAAATATACGTTAAATATATTTTATTTCAAGTCACTTAATAATATTGAAAACAAAAAAATCAAAGAGTTTCTCATTTTCCCATCGAAATCTCCATAATTTAGCTATAAGAACAATTCATCTGTCATTTTAACCGGCTCCCTTCATTTACCATCTGTCACACTATTCAATAACAGGAAGGAAACTAACATGTGCTCGGGCTCGTTTTAATTTGCATCCGTCGTGACTCAGACATACCATGCATTCGTTGTAATATATGTATTGTGATATAACTTTAACGTTTCGTTAATGTTCGATTACTGTTGTCAAAATCTAAATTATTTTGTATATTAATTAAAAAATCATAAATAATATATATGTTTAATAAAAGTTTTATTAATAGCAACTAAAAGATATCTTATACTTGGAATAATCAACGTTGTACTCAACTAGCTTTTAACTGAGACTTTGCCGGCGTAGATATAATGATGTAACCAATAGATAGACCGATAAACTTAATCTATATAGCCCATAGTCTATAACAAAAATATTTTTAATTTTTCTATGAACCCGTTGTTATTTGGAACTAAAGGCTGCATATATAATAGCTGGAGTTCTAGATAAGGCAGCACAAGAACAAGTACTCAATTAACTGTCACTAAAAGCTAATAAGATTTAATGCCACAAAGACGTAGCTTCACTTAAGATTATATCTATTCACATTGCTGATATATTTTCTACGACTTCTGTATACCATGTCGTTTATATAGAATAGAGAATAGAAAACTAGGAAGATTTATAGAAAAATAATAGAACTTATTACAATTAGAAACCATCAACAATAAATCATAATCAAAACTATCATAAGTGTACCAGGAAATGAAATATTACATTTAGAATAGAACTTAACTGGAACGCATATAAAACGTCCATTCGAGTGAATTATGGAGTTGGAAACATCGAGTGCGATCGGAAGCTCATCGGTCGGACGATCAAACTAATCATAACCGCCGCATTTCCGCCGCCGTTGAGTTTATTAACGTCGATTATTTTTATTTCACAGTTAATCTTTGCTTTGTTTTGTTTTAGATGGAAATTATTTACACATAGGCGTTGTTTTTGGAGTTGACGGAGCAAAATACAACTGTAAGTTGTGTTATTCATTCACGAAATTGAAGCGTTTTTGTTGAATGGCGCAACTTAACACCACGCTTTTTACCAAAACTATATAAAAAAAATAACTTCCCAAAATGGGGATCGAACCCACGGCCATCGCGTTTATGGTTGGATGTCTAATAATATTCAAAATATTTTTGATTATTATAGCTTCACAATTATATTGCGCATATAGCGTAGTAGGCAGAGGGAACCGCAGTAACTGTGGGCATCTAGTGTAAAGACTCCGTATTCGTGTTGAGTGGCGAAACTCAACGCTGCGCTTTGCCTAGTTGCCTGAGTGAAGAAAATGGAAATAAAAAAGTCCATCTTCCCCGAGTGGGAATCGAACTCACAAACCGTCGCGTTTATAGGCAAACGCTACACCTCTGCGCCACAACAGTCTATGAAATAATTTTTCATATTCTTTAATTTTTTAGTTCTTATGTTATGTTTATCATTAGGGCAATAAAGTTTACTTATTATTATTATTATAATTTTCAATTTCAAACCCGCAACCACCTCTATATTCATTTCTAGTTAGCTCAAAATTGAAGGAGTACTAATTTTAAGAGGTCACCTTCTAATATAAATAAAAAAAACATAGCATTTCCACAGGAATCGAACCCACCACATTAGTATATACATTCTTTAATTATATATATCTACTTATACACAACACACAATTTATGAATGAAGTAACAAATATCAAGTGTATTTAAAATTGCTTTATTTATTATCACATGCTGACGTTAGTGATAAGACTATGTTAAACTGTACTTCCTGTTTAATTTGTAATTACCTATTCTTTGCATTAAATTATAACAATTTGAGGATTTTAATAAATTTTAGCCTAATTAATTAAAAAATGGTTGTAAACGTAATGTATATGGAATAAATTAATTTCTTATTGTCTGTATACAATTTTTAGAAATGGTAGAAAAAGTAAAGCGTCAAAAAGTTGGAAACATTTTAAAATTCTGATACTTGAACAGACCATTGGTCAACCTAGTAATTCACTGGTAGGCCACTGTCTGCTTATATGTTTTGTTAATGACATTAAGCTCTTTAATCATTTCTATAAACATATGTTATATCATTAGTACTAGGACATGATGTAATATAGTCAATAGTTAAGTAACATCAATAAATAATTTTTTTTCTTACAATTTTCCTCTGAATTTCAACAATTGAAATATATATACTAATGTATAAACTTTGAACAGTACCTCACCGGATCTTCCATATCTATATCTATGAATGAAAACAGTATCAATAGTGATAATACAAGATAATGTTTATAAATAGTAGATAAGATTTAGTCTATAAAGTTTATGAATGAATCATTCCATTGATGGTAATATAAGGATAAATGGTAAATAAAAGCATGTAGTATTTTTGCTTGGAATTATGTTTAACAAATCTTTTCAAGCTATATGATTTAATATAATAGCTTAGTAATATATAAAAGTTTATTTACATTACAACACCAACATTCAAAGTAAAAAATTATAAAAAATTTTTTGAAAAAACTGAGACAATATATGAAAGTAGTATAATTAACGTTAATCTTAAGAAAACAAAACTATTATAAGGCACAAGGGGTAGGGTGGAGTTTGTAGTGTCATAGTACTTTAATAAGAAAAATATTAAAGAATACAGTTTATTAATACATTGAAGTTTTGATTTAAAAAAAAAGCAGTAACTTTCATAAGTATTTATCACTACACAATGACAAACACACTAATAACAGAGTAACAAGTAAAAAATGTATGTATTACTTGTGTATGTATATAGATAGAGGAAGTGTGGCTATAGTTATTATAAAAAGCATAGTAGTAATTTGTGCTGCATTGATATTTATTTTCACACATTTTAAACAGCTATGTAAGGAGTTGTACATGTATAGTGTGAACAAAATGTTATGATAAAAAGAAAACATTGTTGTTTGTATTGTAGCTGTTGAATGGTACTGGGAAAATATTTTTTTATAAAGGAAATTCACGAAACAGATTTTCTTATATCTCTTTTATATTTATTTCAATAAATGTCAAATATGTAGGACAAATTGTGGAACTGAAAATTTACTTAATGTCAGAAATTTGTATGGAATACAAATTAGAATAATTCCAAAATGTTAATATTGCAGTTCATATTTTTTTAACATTTTTTTATTTATAAATAAGAATACTATAGGTATTGTTATCATAGCTACTATGTATTTGACATAGTATATTGACTCATATTGTCTTATAACAGAATTTTCTTTTTCAAAAAATATATTAAAGAGAGAATATTATTTATAACCTTACCTGTTTCCAAAGTTGGTTCTCCAAAATTCCGCGGCGTCACTTTTCGTTATACGAAACTGGTCGCCAGCAAAGGTTCCATTCGGGAACATTGCTTTTAATTCGCTTAGCATATGACTAAACACGAGGCTAAGCTTCGTCAAATTGCGTCTGTAATGTGAGTTTTCATCAAACATCTTCTCTTTGCCATCCTTGAACAATTTTATGGCCTGTTTACACTTCCTTATCAAATTTATTATAAATATGTTAAAATGTTCATTATTATTCAACTCTTGCATATTATCCTCGTACTTAGAGTAAATAATACGCAACCTCTGATATGTATCGGGCAAAATATCTAGAATAAACGGCGGACTGTTCTTCAAGTTCATTTTATGATGCTGACATAATTTAACAACTTTGTCCATTAATTTCCAAGTTTTATCAAGAGTCCGTTTATCCGTGGCCAGCTTAGTCTGGCACACGGCATCAGAGAAAGCACCGTGCAACTTCGAAAATATCGAAGATATATTTTTCTGTTGTGATTTGTGACGGGGAGCCGCCATATTGAAGAGTCCGATGACATACAAAAGAAAATAACTTTTATAACAAGACACTGAACTTATATCACTGTCATCACTTTATAATTAAGTAATCTAATGTGTGTTTTCTCATTATCACATAAACGCGCCACATTTACGATATAATACACAAGCGGCAAACGATCGCTCACTGACACATCTCGAACGCGTATGACAAGTTTGTTTGACAATTTTATGTAATGACAACTTGATCGCGCTTGGGATTCGACGTTGAATTTGATGTTGCCATAAAAATGTTTATTAACGAACAAACGTATACAGCTTAAAAATATTTTGAGTTTTAAGTAGATAACGTTATTACGACAGCATAAGCTATAAAAATTGAATTACGAAAGAAAATACAGGAGTACATACTACTGAGTACTTACTTGCAGAAGTATAACATTTGTATATTTAATTCATATTTATAAAAATAATATTAATCATTGTTTTTATAACAGGTACATTACTTGTATCTTTTATTTAAATATATTCTATGCAATAATATTCAATTTAAAAAATATATTTTCATTTTATTTAAAATTTAAAATGGAATTTAATAAAAAAATATATTAAATAAAACTGTGCTGCCATCTAGCTATAATGATGTAAAACATGTGTTTAATGCATACTTTTACTGACTATAAAAACATTTCAAAATATGACATATATTGATTATATAAGGACAAACAGTAACAAAAAGTGAATTATAGTTGTAAATCCAGTATTTAATAGAGGACGCTGTAAATATTATGGTGCGCCATCTAGCTATGACTATAAGATTCAAATAGTCTCGTAAAAACGTCTGCTAAAAAGACATTTAGTTTGTATAAATCTCGTTAGATAGCGCTCCATAAATAATCATAATAAAGAGTAACAATTTCTATTGTTGTTTATAAAATATTGCATTTCAAAAATTTAATTATTATCATAATTTACACTATTCCTCGTAATATTCGTCATTTGATTCAGTTGTAGAAGTAGTAGTCGTGATTCGCCGCTTACGCTGTTTGCTGTGACGTTTGCCAACTTTGTTTCGCCTTTGTTCTCTATATTAAAAAATATAAATATTTTCAATATAATTTAATTAAATTATATATTAAATATTTATTTTTAAATGGTATCATAAGTATTACAAAAATCCAACGATCAAGTTAGTAAATATTTGCAGTGTATTTTATGACTTTCTTTTAATATTTGAAGACCATAGTAAAAAATAATTAGTAGTAAAAAATAATGTAAATATTTGTTTCATTTTTTGTTAAGAAATGATTAAGGCAGAGAGAACCCAGCGGTAAAACACTTCGTTCTTTATTTTTCTGTTAGACTTAGATATTGCACGTTATGTGGACAACGTGTAGTTCGTGTACACATTAATATTCAAGCAATCCTTAATATTGACATGTTATTTTCATCTTAGGAAATCTGAAATTTGTATTTAAATTTAAAATACACAAAAATTTCTCAAATATTTTAGGTAATGTTACTTGTATATTATTGTATATAATGTAATGATAAATATGACATTAAACACATACATATATTATGTTAAAACAAGAAGAAGATATTATTTGATTTTGTTATAATATTCTGTAACATTAATGCATACTATATATAAAATATATAGAATATAATAGAATAGAATAGAATATCATTTATTGTACACCGATGTGACACATACAAATGCAATTTACAAAAGTCATTACATGCATTCTCCAACTGTGTAATGATATCTCTTTTTTACCGTACATTCTCCTTTGTGTGTTCTCCATTCAACGTGACATTGGCGAAGTGAATTGTGCTCAACTGGCACGCTCGAAACGTCATAAATAAAGAGAAGAAGAAGAAGAAGATAAAAGTCATTAATGTACAAGAGGCAAATAGCTATAAGCTCAAGCTATAAGTGTACATAAAATTATAATATTAGTATTAAAAAAGAAACCAGAGAAAAGAAAAGAAAATATTTTTCTAAGAAAATAATTATTAACATTAACACAAAATAAATAAGGTAGTAAAATAATATAATTGAAATTACTTTTCGAGACCGCTGCACGGGTTGTCCTCGTACGCTGTGAACTTCATAATACGTCCCTTTACCCCGATTAGTATATTATCAGAGGAATCCATACCGAATGTGTTCACTCCAGTTACATTGAATGTACCTAAATGCTTTGCACTCGCATTTTCTGCATCTACACTGTACAAATTACCATTTTCATCCATCACGTATATTTCATCTGATCGACTAACGAACACATTGGTCATCCTCTCGTCTGGCAATCCTTTTATTTTTATAGGAATATTATGACCATTCTTTAGTACATACGATGTTTTTGTTGCCGCGAAGAATATATTATTTCTAGTATCCATCGTTAAACCATGGCCGTTAGGTATTGAGGAAAAGGATTCTTGCTTTTGACCTTCGTTTGTTACTTTTTGTACGCGATTTTGCGGCCATGTTGCTATGAACATAGTGCTGCCGTCGTTAGAAACTGTTAAGTACATCACATCCTCGCCCAAAGCTGTAAACAATTCGATAGAGCCGTCATCTTTGTATTTATAAACGCCATTATCAGTCGCCAGATAGACAATATCATTGAGGTTATCAACCGTCGTCGATTGACCTAATCCAGAAACTTTTAATGTCTCAATTTCTCCGCTTGGACGTAAGACTTGTAGGCTCATTTTCATTTCGTCGCTTATTAACGTGTAGAATACATTGCCTGTCTTCCAGTGTACGCTCATATCGGCTGGTGTACCGGGAACGAGTATAGGATCGTCTTTGGAATAGTAGAAATTATTAAAATGTATCAAATTGGAACAGAACTGCGTCTGATGAGCCTGTTTCATTAAACCCTGTCGAGTCATTACTGGACTCGATATAGTGTTTGTGGTAGTCAGTAGTGCTACTAAAAGTGTTGTTAACATCTGAAATAACAGAGAAATGTTACAATAAAAATAAAAAGGACACAGTGTTTTAACACTACACTCGTTGTTTATAAAGCCGAAAAATTGTGATATTTTTTAATAAAAATCCCTGTCTATATTAAAAATACGTACCATATTTAATAATTATTATATTTGTAAGATCCTTTAAGCTTTTTTAATAAATACTAAATGGTAATAACTATAGTAAACTTTCTCTAAATTCTCTCACAGCACATTATCGCTTCATATATTATTCCCTAATGACAATGTTTATTATAATGTATCACTTAAATACATGGAAGTACAGTGAGCTACAATATTATTGCGCTTAGTGTTGTTTTTGTTTTAAAATGGAGGAAAAATAATAGGTAAAATGATATAAGAAATAGATGTATAGGTAGTATATTTCTCCGATTTTACTCGTAATTTTTTTGTGTGATATTTACCATTATTCTTTAATTTTTAACAGTTGAACATTATATATTTTTTTTTAATTCTCTAAAAAAAACATTATTATGTGTTACACTCGTTTCTTCAGAAAATGGAGGATTTTCGGTTTATCACGGACTAGTCGATTGATTGACAAATAATATAAAACATCAATTTAATTAATAAACATCAATTAAATCTTTAACTTACATGCTGTGATATATTTTTTTACTTCTATATATTTTTTTGCTTTACACCATATTCTGATTATAATAAGATGTATAAACATCTAGACTTCGGGAGAAAGTTATGTATTGAGTGAAGAATGTGGGAACCGAATCCACATCCATTGCATATTAATTCGCTGTGTCTTATTCACTGTGCCTATATAATTTCATTCAAAAGTACAACGTAAAAGCAACATTTTAAAATTTTTATCACTTCTTATTAATCATATCAATAATTACTGTTAAATATATATTATGCTTATCTTTTTTGAATGAAATAATATAAAAAAATATAAAATTGTATATCTAAAGTCGTAGCCGAATGTACAAACATGTTGATACTACATATTTGTATCATTGTGCACGTTATTTACAAATCACAATCGATTCTTATAAATATCGTACACAAAATGTGTAAATAGTATGAATAATTGTTACAAATAAATAGTATTGAATGAAAATGCTATATAATTTGTGGCATATTTTTTAAAACACATATTAATAACACAGTCGATTAACTTGCGAGATTGTGTTCCAAACAGCAGGTAGTGGCGATGTACCTGTCAGAAATAGAGTAAGGTATAAATTTATTAAAGCAAGAACATAGGTAGGATATGGTATGCAATTCAACAATGCCCTTTTCAAACTTCTAATCTGGTTGGGTGAATGGCGGTGTTTAGTTACGCATCTTAACAAGCATTAATTCTTCTATGATGTAATGGCTTCCCTTTGACAAATTATCTATTATTTATCATAGTGAGGATCAAATTCTTAAACACGGGGTACATTAATACATTTCCTCACGCCACGCTAATTAAGAAGTAGTCATTTTAAACAATCTTGTGAAGTTAAGTAATATATGTTTTTTCTATTTATTTTCTATGAGAGGTAAACGACCCCGCTACCATTGCGTTTACAATCAGCCGTTGTGCCACTGTGCCACGACGGCCTCTTTATTTGTTTATATAATAAAACTTCAGTATAAAAGAAATTAAATTTATATACAATGTAAATACTTTAATATTATTGAATAAAAGTAAAAAATAGCCTAAAAATTTTTGCCACTTACAATTACACTTGCATGAACAGGGTCATAAACCTTTTCGTATTTGATATCCATAATTAAATATAAGTTATCCAACCTTTGACAAATGCTAAATCTAACGCATCTGCTTATGTTATTCTTTACATATGTACAATAGTGTAAGATAATAAGAGTTTATTTCACTATCATTTAACATGCAAGTTATTTTTTACCGATTTAAGATCTATGAAAATTTATGTATACTATAATTCTTATGAAAAATAATATTTTAAGATACAGATTAAAAAAATTTTAAAGTAAGCCTAAAAATGACGTTTCAAGTATAAACTGATCAGCAAAATGTATTAAGTACAATATACAGTGGAAACTCGATTATTTGGCCCTCAGTTATACGGATTAGCGATTATCCGCGCTACAGGCCAATTGAATTAAATGTCGTATCTGTGCAAGCATGGACGTGTCGAAACTTGTGTGTTATCGCCATTTTTAACCAAATTTCTAAATAAAAAATGATTTTCGTTAATATGTACTACTTGTTTTTAACCCTTTCAGACCTGATTTTTTATTTTTTAGAATTTGTTTGAGCCGATTTTATTTCAGTTAGATATTCGCCTATTGAGCATGGAAAAACAAAAAAAAATTGATTATTAGATTATTTTCCGAGAAAATTGATGTTTTCTTTATGTGATCAAATGTGGACATTCGGCCTAAGTGATTATAATAACTGATGTATGGGTATAATTGAACAAATAACAAATAGCTTGATTTTGGCCATTTTTATTATTACAAAAGTATGAAATTCAAACTAAAAATAATTAAACATCTTCAAAACAAAAATAAATCTTCTTACAAAATAAAACAACATAAAAAATCTTCTAAAAAGACAACAAAATAATAGGAACTTTAGTTACTTAGGTATGAAAACTTAGGAAGCAATTTTTGTCTTTAGTCAGACATAAGTGCACTTTGCACTTTATTTTGATGCGGGATTTCCCTTTACACCCCGTTAACTTACAGCGCGTTCCACAACCATCGTCATGAGCTGGAAAGTGACCAATACCATCTCGAGCAATTTCAGTTGACGGACGTACTTCTCCTGGTCTTCTAGGAACAACTACTGGTAAAGGACTGCTCAAACTACTTGGACGACCCCTTTTAGCACCTGATATTTTGTTTCGAAGAACTAAACTTTCAGCTAAGCGTCGACGAAAGTGAAGAAGTGCGAGCCGTTTTGCTTTTGGTATCCCAAGCAAGTCACAATCCATATCATACTCGCGGTAGGCTTGAACAACTGCCAAATCTGATGCGTGGAATATCATACGCAAAGGCCACTTCTTTGACTTTATAAACGTTCTATAATAACTCATAAGTTGATCAAGGAGATCTACCCCTCCCATGGCGTGATTGTACTTTTTTACAATTTCAGGCCTCTCGACTTCTATAAATCTCTTCTCTGTTTTGGACCATCTTTTCACCATATCTTTTTCTCCTATACCAACGAAATTGGAAGCTAAGTTGGCTGGTTTGTTATCAAGCCATTTCACCATGGTGACATCTCCATCCGTACTACAAATCTCTTCGGCAAAACCCCTTGGTTTCTTTTTTATATCTTTGTCACTAAGCAACGGTGGCCTTGTAAATCTATTGACACGCGCAGTGCAGGTAGCCATTATGCCTTTGTGTTTCAAAATTTGGAGCATGTAATAAGACGAGAAGTAATTATCGCAATATAACTCATGACCTCTACTGTCACCGACTCTTTTCATTAGATGTAATACTACCGCAGCTCCAAAGCCTACTTTCTTTATCAGTGACCTGTCTAATTCTGGAATAGAATTTTGATAAATAATAAAGTCATAGGCACGGCCATTTTTCCCACACAAAAAGAAAAGCTTCATTCCCCATGGACAAGGTTTTCCTTTGATGTACTGCTTAGCAGAATGTTTCCCTTCCCTGTAAAAGGAACTATTTGTTCATCGACACACAATTCTTTTTCTAGCGGTATTTCTAAGCATCGGCTTCGGATCGCATTATAGATTGGTCTTACTTTATAAAACACGTCAGTGCAATTAGTAGGCTTTTTCATATTATCTACTAAATGGAGATTGTTACGAAGTTCAAAGAACCTATCTCTTGCCATATTGTTAGTGAAAAGTGGAATGCTAATATGATTTTCCCAGTACATTTTCAAAACTGGATAGTTGAAAACTCCCGTTGCCATGTGCAAACCAAATAAAATTTCAATTTCATAGCTGGACGTAGGCTTAAACCTGGTTTTTCCTGACTGTACTGCATATAAGTTTGTCATTTCGGCCATTTGTTCAAAAAGCTCTACAGGAACATATCTATTATAATAACAAATGGGATCTTGCACGATGGGTTCTAAAGCTATTGGTAGCAAGAAATCCGTTGGTATTGTGTTATTTATTTGTCTATGCCTCCACTTTATGTTCGGTTTTGGCGTAAGGTAATCGAAAAGTTCAGCATTCGGCGTAACTTGCTCCTCTTCGCCCTCCACAATATCCGGCTCTCTTGGCGCCTCAGGCTCGGACTCGTAATTGAAAGCTGACCTTTCTTCGTCTTCACTTTCGTCTTCTTGTTCGTCAGGGGGGTCAAGTGGGGTGTACTCTCTTTGATTCTGAGTTACTACATCGGCTCCCAACCTAACGTGTCTCGCAAATGGGACATTATTATTATTTCCCACATCCTCATCATCCGAAGATAGCTCAAATTCCGACTGGTTATCCTTTTCCAAAGCTCTCAAAGCATCCCTCGAAAACATGATTATAATTTGATCATAAATTTACCTGTAATAAACACAATTTAAGACTTTACCACGCAAATTTTATAATAAATTATAACATTTATTACCAGAAAATAACTTTATTTACTAACAGCAGCAAAGTACCTATTTTGAAAAAAATGTTTAACCAATACCTACTGTCCACGTTTGTGGACATAACGAATATTCGCGATTTATTGTACAAATAACTAAAAATTTTGATGTAAAATACTTTGTTCTTTGCCTATATAGTATAACTTATCCATTTATATTTATTTCAAAACATATCTAGCAGAAAAACTTGAAATTTCAATAAAATAAAAATGACTTACCTACTCAGTTCAAAGTTTCGCTGGTAACTGACCGAAAATGGCTTAGAAGTGCACACACGTATCAATAGATGCCGCTAGTTGTTTCATTTTTAATAATTTAGAATGTTCGCAAGCGATGACAACAGTTTTTATTTACGTAAAATTTAAATTTAGTAGTAAAAAGACTCAAAACTTTTATGTCCTCAATTGTGCACGCGAGGTCTGAAAGGGTTAATAAATATATAATATTATGTTAAGATTTTATTCATATTTATGTAGTTTCAATTGTCCGGATTTTCAATTATCCGAATGCCTTACAACAACAATTAATCCGGTTAATCGAGTTTCTACTGTAGGTAAATATTTAGCATCATACGCAACACGTTACACTATGATTGCGTAAAATTTGTCTCAATGTTAAAAATCACGAAGAATCTTTGGATGATATAATACGTACTAGGAAATATATACTGATACAATAAGTGTATTTGTTTACTTGAACTTAAACGTTCTTTTTGGAATGTAATTGACACTACAGACACTTGGTCCGTACCCTTTTTTAATTTATACTATATGTTCTTATCATAAATATTAATTATAATATTAATACATAATGAATTCTAATCTTTAGATTTTTTTATATTTATTGTTACTTAGGTTATGGTTTATATTATTGCTAAAACAATGGTTGAGAAGCGAATTAAATAAATTAATATACTCTATTTTTGGCGTTGGCGAATAAAATTAAATTATATAATAAAATAGGGTCACTCGATGGTAGGGTCACACAATAATGGTAAAGGACTTAAATGTTAGTAGATATCAGTTAATTATTAGTTGACCAAAAATATAGCAAGCTCTGCATCTCTAAGTCTTCTAACCTAACCACATATTTCATAGTACATTTCGAAACTAATGTAAGTAAAAGATAATAAAATCCAAATTTATAGTGTCAATTTGATTTCAATTTTACTTTAAAAAACTATATGTCACTGACAACCATAAAAGTGTTATATGCGCACATAGAAAGAGTATTATGCCGTAAATTGTACCGTTTCAAATCTATTACCCCAGTTGAAAATTTTACCACAGCGCAAGATTTTCCGCACTTTACTCCACTTTAGATACATTTTTATTAAGATCAATATATTATTTTTAAAGGACAGAATCGATTTATAGAGCTTTTAGTGATATCTCTAAAAGCTAAACGCTATTTCGAGCTTTGGTGATCCTGCTACTAGAAAATTTATTTTCAGTTGGTTATGACATTCTGGCATTGGAAATACTGATTATTTCGCTATGTAAACGATTTGTAATAAAAGTGTAGATTTATCTTTTTAATAATAATATACATTTAAAAGAATGTGTAATAATCAAAGTATATATAAGTCGTATTAATGTTGAACGATTAGAGGTTGCCTTTATTTGTTTTAACTATATAATGATACTACGTTTTCCACGTACTGCCGGATTGCGTGTTGAGTGGCGGAACTAAACGTCGCGTTTTTGTTTTCACAGCGAATAAAATAAAAATTTCTCCTCGAATAGGAATCGAACCCACAGGCCTCGCATCGAACTGTTGTCTTTTTTAATGTTATTCTTGAATATAAAGTTAATGTCTTTTCAAAACACTTCGTTTTTACATTTCTAAGTGAGTTATATTGCGTGTTTAAAGTTATAACGGCGGCTTAACGACTTTTCTAACCCCCTTAATATATAAAGGGATGATGACAAAGTCTTTATCATATATTTGAAAAGTTTTAGGTTTAGTATCTATATTTAACACTAGTCTATTCATAGTTTGAGGAAGGTCGAGTAACATCATTTTTCACCGACCTGCGTCACTGTACGTAATGAATGGTACCGCCTTATCCTTCAAATTCGAAATCGTATTTCAAGAATCTAAATAGCACCTTATTACCTATACTATAAAGTGACTTTTAATACATCTACCTGCAAAACAAAGCTGGCAAAAATGTGTAAGACGTCTAAATTAAGTAGAACCTAGTTATTCTTATAAGCAGACATGATATAAGGCACGTGAAAGCTCAAGTTAGAGTGGTTGCCTCAATTTGACTATTATGGAAATTCTTAAGGTAAGTTGGAGCGGTCGACGGATAGTTGCAATTTGCCACTTTTCAAAGATTTTAATCCTTTTGTATAAATCGTCTTACTAATTTGAGATTGTCATTCGAGTCAAGAAGAAAGTTTTAAATCTTTGTCAATTTCTTCAATTCAATTGTAATTTTGTATAAGACGCAAGTTGGAACTAGATGCAAAACTCTTTCATTTATAAGTAAAATATATTTTACTTATAAATGAAGTAAGAACATCGTGGTGTACAAAGATCTACTGACTGTAAACACTCTTACGTTTTATCAAAAAATGAATTATTTTAATTTTTTTGGTTTTCACAAGACAGAGCGCGGTGTTAAGTTACGTCATATATTAGGAGGGACAAGAAAATAATAACGCTTACCTACTTATACTAAATACATTGTAGGCAATTGACACTATCGTGTTACTGTGTTAGGCCTAGTTATTAGCTATTTAGTTCTACCTACTAATTACACCTTATCCAAGTGAGCGATCAATAAGGGATCAATTTTACTAATAAAATGGTGCTTTTTATGAATTAATCAATCAAAAACTCTTTATTGCATTTATTTTGTATTATAATTGTAATGTGTCACATTGCGGCGTTGGGGACCGCCACCCAGCACGCCATGTCCGGAACGGCGGGAAGTGGAGGACGGAGCTACAAATAGCTGCGTGGAATGTAAGAGGAGGGATGGACCAGAAGATGAATGAACTATTAGATGTGATGGATGAGCGAGATTTGGATGTCATTTGTATGACTGAGACCAAGCGAAAGGGCAATGATGCAACCGATTTGCCGGGCAGCCGCGTCGCTCTCTGGGCCGGCGTTCCAGAGAGCGAACGCGGGTGTCAAGGTGTAGGTGTATTATTGTCCTCTCGATTGGTTAGTGCAGTGGTAGAGTACGAGGCGATCAACCCTAGACTGCTTTGGGTTCGCTTCAAGCTGGGGATTACAAGAATATTCTTGTTGGTGGCATATGCGCCGGTATCCTCAGCTTCATTGAGCGAGCTTGAGGGGTTTTGGGAGAGTGTCAGGGATGTTCTAGGCAGTGTTAGAGGAAATGAAAAATTAATATTATGTGGAGACATGAATGGATGGGTCGGAACCGCGAGAAGTGGTTACGAAGGTGTGTTAGGTCAATATGGTGACAGAAGAGTGAATGAGGCTGGAAAGCTCATTTTGGAACTTTGCAAGGAAAGGAATTTGTTTGTGGCAAACACGATGTTTGACCACAAACAAATTCACATGTATACGTGGGAGCGCATGGGAGAGAAAAGTATGATTGACTTATTCCTAGTGGATCAGCGGATTCGAAAACAAGTGATGGACACACGTGTGTTTAGGGGTGCCGACTTGGGAACGGACCACTATCTAGTAATTGCTAGATTTAGGGGTTTGTTCGTAGGATGGCGTAACCGCACAAGGTGTTCATACTTGGAATCGAATTATCGCATAAGAAGCTGGAAGCTTCAAGATCCACCGGTCAGAGAGGAGTATACAGAAAGGGTTTCCAAAAAGCTAGACAGTTGTGAAACAGGAAATGAAAGCGTTGAAGTATGTTGGCAGAACCTTAGGAACTGCATGGTGGAAGCTGCGACAGAGGTATGTGGTACAATGAAAAGAGGCTTTAGTAAAAAGCGTGACGAATGGTGGGATGATGAAGTGAGAGATGCTGTAGAAAGAAAGAAGAAGGCATGGCAGGATTATAAAGCCTCGGGTAAGAATAAAAGTATGAGAGAGATTAAAAAAAAAGAGTACAAGCTGCAAAAGCACCAAACGAAAGCACTGATAAAGATGAAGCGTGAAATAAACGAGAGTAAAAGAGATGAAAGGTTGACGAGCAACTTCCGGGATAACACGAAGCTTTTCTGGCGAGAAGTTAGTGATTCACGGAGTTGTTCGTCAACCTTTAGAATGAAAGGGGTGCTTTCGAAGGACGGTGAGATATTAACAAACAGATCACACGTTTTGCAGCGATGGGCGGAATTCTATAAGGAGATGTATGAATGTGATGACGCTTCTGCCTCAAGTAACAGCGACAAGCCGAGTCTTGATGTAGCAGATGGCGAAATCAGTATAAAAGAAGTTGAGAGTGCAATAAGAAGCTTGAAATGTGGTAAGTCAGCGGGAGCGGATGGAGTTACTGCCGAGATGATCAAATATGGTGGACCTCGCATCTTGGACTTGTTCTGGTTTCTGTGCAATTTGTGCTGGAAATCGGGGGAGGTCCCAGATGATTGGCAAAGTGCAGTCATCGTGCCTTTGTATAAAGGCAAAGGTTCACAGATAGACTGTGCAAGCTATAGGGCTATCAGTTTGATTAGCTTAGGTGGTAAAGTATATGCAAAAATTTTAGCGAGAAGAATGCAAGAAAGATCCGAAAGGCTACTGTGGGAGGCCCAAGGAGGTTTTAGACCTGGAAGAGGATGCATGGATCAGATCTTTTCCATCCGCATGATCACAGAGAAGTTTTTGGCTGTAAACCAAAAGGTTTTCTGTGCTTTTGTGGACTTGGAGAAGGCGTTTGACAGGGTTTTGAGAAAGAAATTGTGGGAGATACTACCCCGGTACAATGTGAGCGGACCCTTGCTGCAGGCTGTAAAGTCTCTTTATAGAGATCACTCAGCCTGTGTGCGAGTAGGAGCCGACATGTCGCCTCGGTTTGGCATCCAATCGGGTGTCAAACAGGGCTGCGCCATGTCGGCTTGGTTGTTCAATTTGTATTTGGATAGCTGTCTCCAAGGACTGAAAGAAAGTGATATGGGTGTAAAAGTGGGTGACTTGAAGGTAAATTGCTTGTTGTACGCAGATGATGCAGTGCTTATTGCATCATCAGAAAGCGAGTTGCAGGCATTGGTCACCATTCTGAAAGACGGGTGTGAAACTAATGGTCTAAGCCTGAATGCAAGTAAGACAAAGGTTCTGGTATTTGAAAGAGACGAGGAAAGGACAGATTGCAAGATTTTCGTGAACGGAAATTTATTAGAACAAGTGAATGAAGTAGTATACTTGGGAAGTATGTTAAGTAGAGATGGTAGATACGAAATGGATGTGGAAAGACGTGTTGCTGCCGGTAACAGAATGAACGGTGCCTTAGCTGCGTTGTTGAGACGGCAGAACGTCAGCGTCGCTGCACGTTTGGCCGTACACAATGCAGTTTTGGTTCCGACGCTGTTATATGGCAGTGAAACGTGGGTATTACAGAAGAAGAATGAAAGAAAGATGAATGCTGTGGAGATGCGATCTCTTCGAAGGATATGCGGAGTCAGCTTAGCTGACCGAATCCGCAACGAAGAGGTACACAGTATGGTAGGTACCAGCGAGGATGTCACAGTAAGAATGAAGAAGAACGTGCTCAGGTGGTTTGGGCACGTTGAAAGAATGAGTGACGAAAGAATGGTAAAAAAGATATACGATGGAAAAGTGTGTGGTAAGAGAGGTAAGGGGAGACCTCGGTTGACTTTCGAAAACACAGTATCGAAGATACTGGAGGAAGGTCACGTAAAAAGCATGAGGACTCCTCGGAGAGCATGCATGAAGAGGTTAATGACAGTGGACGAGGCGAAAGAGGTATGTAGGGACCGCAGCGTTTGGCGCTCCGTTCTCTCTGACTACCCCGCTAGGGATAGAGCGTGAAGATATGTATGTATGTATGTATGTATGTCACATAGAATAACTATCAAAATCAACATTTTTTGATTACAAAAATGCATATGTTAGAACATATAGAAAGACGTCGTCGTGGCGCAGAGGCGTAAGCGTCTGCCTGTAAACGCGACGGTTTGTGGGTTCGATTCCCGCTCGTGGAAGATGGATTTTTCTATTTCCATTTTCTTCGCTCTGGAAACTAGGCAAAGCGCTACGTTGAATTCCTCCACTCAACACGCAATGCCTCGAAAAAGGCGGAAAGTGGGGCCGACATAGCAGGCACTAAGTAACGGAGTGTCTTAACATTACGTTCATATAGTTCCTGCAGTTCCCTGTGCCTACCCTGCAATGTGCGGGATAAAGCGTGAAGCTAAAAAAAATAGATAAGCACTGATACACATACATATACAAATACATATATATTGTATACTTAATGAATTACATCCCTATAATATTATAAATGCGCATATAAGTTTGTTTATGACGCTTTCACACGAAAACTACTAAACCGATCGTTATGAAATTTTGTACACATACTTTTGGAGGTATGAGATAGATATATAGGGTACTTACGTGTTATTTTTTTAGCGGGAAATAAAAAAAAGTAGAATTACTACTTTAGCGCTATTTCAACGCCATCTGGAGAAGGATATCCACGTATCTCAACTATTTCTATTTCAGTTGGCTATAAATTCAGCAATTAACCATATTTTAACTCTTTAGAACATAATAATTACATGAGCTCTACAGTACAAATACATACATACAATACATATATATGTAAAACTTATATAATATTTGTTATGTACATAAAGAATAAGGACATATAAGTCATTGGTATGTTAAAAATCTTAAGGATATGTCAGTAAAAGAACAAAAATTTTAAGTACAAACTTTTTTAATAAGAGCTTTGAAAGTTTAAACGGTAAACTAGATTAATTTGCAATTGTAAACGGTCCTTGATCACTTGACCGTTTTTTTTTTCTTGAAGTATTTCCAACGATTCGGCGTCGAAGTCCAGCGAAATGAAGAAACTTTGGTTTTACTTTATTGTTAAGTGGTATAGGACTGCTTTTTTTTACAATTTCTTTTTGCTTAAAGCTTTCACGTATAGCAAAATAAGTAGAAGTAATTTACAAGCATAAGGTCATAGCACTCCGTTCTCCAGTTTCAGTTTAAATTCGTCCACTCATACTCGACACGTGTAATATACAGGTGACATTACTCTTACGTCCTTAGATCAAAGCATACTTTTAACTAGGCTTTATAAATATGATAAAATTATAATAAAATAAATATTTCTAAAATAAAATATGTTTTTTGCAAACAAAATAAATAATTAAATTCTCCAAGGATGACGCAGACGCACAATATCCTGTCAAAAGAGCAAAGAGATATACGTCTTTGTCATTTGGTTATTTTTTTATTCCCGTTTGGGGAAAATAGTTTTTTGTTTTCATTTCTATTTTCTTCACTCTGGCAACTAGGCAAAGCGCCACGCTGAGCTCCGCCATTCAATACGCAATGCTTCGAAACGGCGGAAATCAGGGAAATTAATTTAACACTAGGTACTTAAGGTTCCTGCGATTCCTTCTGTCCTGCTGAAGCGTGAAGCGAAAAAGAACATTAAAATAATTAAATCTCACGACTGGCATTAAAACTGACAACTGCTAGGCTTACATAAACATGCCAAACAAGGTTTTGATAGTAAAAATTAGTAAGTAGTATTTTAGTTTATGAATAAATATTCAATTATAACGGTTCGTTCGCAAACTGAGCGCCATAGAGGCGCCGGTGCTGTCACCTGGTTTGGTCGAATAGTGTGGATATGACATTGCACATTGACATGATATTAAAATATTTTAATGAAGTTTCTTTTAATATTGTAAAGATAGTTTGTTTTTTTTAATAACATAGTTAATTAGAGATTTGTCGTGGATTTTAACGGTAATTTTATAAAAATTGTTTCTCCTCCCTGGTAAGTCGAAGAGCGTAGTTGTTCTCTGTCACTCCGTCACATAAAGCGTAGAACGGAATGTTTTACAGTGCCCTTTATCTACCTTGCTGTTAGAAAATTGTGCTAACCTAAAAAAAAAACAATATAAAACCGTCTTAACTTGAAGAAAAATAAACCAAAACATACCTACATACAAAAGCAATGAAAAATAAATCAATACAAATTTATCTACAAAATAACAGTGTGTCCACAATAACGTATTTGTCAGTGTATTTATCAAGATCTGCGTAGGAGTCTTCAAATAAGGTCGAGACGTAAGAATTTCGTCCGAGCTACAAACAAGTTTCATAATATTGCCGTTGGGTAGTAAAACATACAAGTATAGCATTTGGCTGTCGTCTGGCGTTTTTTTTATTGTATTTTTTTATATTATTTTTCAAAGAAAAAAAAATTAAAGAGAGATTTACAAAGAACATGTAGATGGATTACAAATGTTAGGTGGTCTTGAACCATACATAATCTAGCATTATTTTGAAATATTTAAGCAATAAGGACCGTCTTGGCGCAGAGACGTAGCGTCTACCTGTAAACGCAACGGTTTGTGAATTCGATTCCCATTCGGGAATGATGAAATTTTCTATTTCTATTTTCTTCTTCAAAGCGCGGCGCTGAGTTCCGCCACTCAACAAGCAATGTCTCGAAAAAGGTGGAAAGCGGGGACGGAGAAAGCAGGGACTAGTAGACTAGAGCAGTGGAGAGGCTTAACACTAGGTTCCTTTATGCGCCTTTCCACTAGGCGCCTATCCGAAATGGTAGTAGATTAATATTGACGTGCATAAATGTATCTATGATACCTATATGAATAAATGACTTTTGATTTTGATTTTAGTTCCTACAGTTCCCTCTGCCCACCCTACCATGTGCGGGATAAAGCGTGAAGACATAAAAAAAAACGAAGTAATGCTGGAAGTAGGAAGAGGTAAACTGATCATGGACATGTGTTACTTTGTCAGAGTGCTCAGATGGAAATTATTCACTTCTCACAGTGAGAATCGTACCTACAACAACCTTGCTTAGAGTCAAACCCTCTCATTGCACTATAATGGAAAATTTAAGTAATTAGAACAAAAACATGTCAATCTCCCATACTAAATCGTCACAAATGATAAAATTAATACCATTTTGAATTTATAAATTAAATATTTAAATGAATAATAACAATTAGCAATATTTATGTAAACGATTGAAACACTTTTAGTAAATGAAAATAATATTGTGATAACATTCAGTAGTTAAAATGGACTTATACCGGACCGTCATTATGAAGCGGTACTTTAGTTTGCAATATTATTAAGTACATATAACTTGTAGGGTTGCCGAATATATGATTATTTTTCATTTTTTAAATATTTCACACTTACAGCGGACATAATAAAGTGTTAAAACACTCCTAATCTCCGCCAAATTATATATATAATTTTTACGCTTTATCCGGCACATAGCTTAGTATTCGGAGGAAACCACAAGAACCGTAGGAGCTTAGTGTTATGACATTCCGCTTAATGCTTTATTATTCTATACAGTAATCATTATCTTTTATTTTAGTTTCTGTCATAATTACCCTGATGGACTAAAAAATCTGGTGACTCGATATTTCTTCGTATCTTTATAACTAGATTTATAACCAGTACATTTCAGATGGCAGTATCCTAAATTGAGCGTTTGCTATTCAAGTAAAGGTACCGATATAATATTTATTTTCAGTTCTGATTCCTTTTTTCTTTCTTTCTTCTTTCTTTAATGTTGTCACTCTACTTCTAAAAAGCTGTGACGATTTCAATAAAACAATTTATTAATGACGGAAAAAGCAGAAACTAAGCAACGGAGTGTCTTAACACTAGGTTCATATGGTTCCTGCGGTTCCCTCTGCCTACCCTGCCATGTGCGGGATAAAGCGTGAAGCTACAAAAAAAAAAACAATTATTAATGCATTTGGAAATACTTCTAGACGATTTGAATGCAGGCACCACAATCAAATAGGCACCAAATCCAAATTTATGTATATACATATTTATAATAACGCTTAACACTTTTCTTGACAATACTATATCCGCCAAGCCTGCCGGAAAGCCTGTGGAAAGTATGAAACAGTTCCCATGGTTCCTGTTGTTCCCTCTAAATAGTATAAAGTAAAAAAAAACTAAGTCTAGATAAAACGAATAATGTCATGTAAAACCAAATATATAATATACAACCCAAATACAACCCTGATGAGAAGCCAATTCGGCTAATTGATGTATGTTTGCAATAATAGGGTTTAATATTTTCCACTGATTTTAGCTACGATTGTTAGCTCCGGTTGGTTTATTCGTATTAGTCAAATTAATTGCCAACACGACGGTATTTTGTTGATTATGTTGCCATTGTTATTTGGCCGCAGTTATTTTACTAATTTTAATATGATGACACATTAATTATATTTAAATTTCTATATTAAACTACACACAGTGTTAATATTCGAAACGTTATACTAATAGTCTTAATCTTAATATTTGAAACTTTATACTAATAGTTCTAGTTGAGTTGAAAGTGAAACGAAAGCTAACAGGTGTGAAGGAAGTGTCTTAAAGTGAAAGCCGCTACGTATTGATTTAATTTTTTTTCTTTATGCTTTATCCCGCACATGGCAGGGTAGGCAGAGTGAACAGGAACCATAGGAATTTAGTAATAAGACACTCCATTGCTTGGTCCCTGCTTTCTCCATCCCTGCTTTCCGCCTTTTGCGTGTTGATTAGCGAAACTCAACGCCTCGCTTTGCCTAGTTTCCAGAGCGAAGAAAACGGAAATAGAAAAATGCATCTTCCCCGATTAGGAATCGAACCCACAAGCCGTGTTTACAATTAGGCGCTACACCTCTGCGGCACAAGGATCCTCAATATTATATGAGATTCTGATTCCTAAATCAATTAAATCCAACTCGGTTAGGAGTTAGCACTGATGGTATAGTAACGAGAATCCATAGCATACAAACATTTTTGGAAGGATTTTGGAGCTTATTTACACCTTATCCAAATACACCGAATTTTGGTTGCAAATTTGATCTACATATATTATCTATATTAAATATTTTCAATGAATACAAAAAAGGTAAAAAAATATTACAGTACGTAAAGGTTTGAAACAGTTTGATGGAGTTATCCATCTTAATTTTCCCGGTTGTTCTAAGAAAATTAAGGCTTAAGGCTAAAGCCTCTAGAAGGTTAGATGCAAGTCTCTGCACTAAATTCTCTGCCTACTGTATTACACGAACGTGATAAATTTAAAAAGTCATAAAGATAGTTGAAAAGCAGTTATATGATTAAAAAGCTGTATCGAAGAGCTTTATTACCACCTCCATTAATATATTAATTGAATTAATTAACCCTCGATCGTTTTCACAAGAGCTTATAGCGGCTCTTCAGTGATATAAGTATAAGATATAGAAAATATTATTTATTATTTTTGTTTGAAACGCTTATATGCTTGATAATATTTATTTAATTTGTTAGAAATTTCGATGTAATTTGGTGATATCGTACGGCTTAGTGGTTAGAGTGGGACGGTTTCCAGTGTGTACAGGTTTAAATCATGTCTTATTTTTTATTGATATATGTGCTATATTTCATTGCTGAATCATTTATTATATAGAAGAACTCTGGAACATTTCAAATAGAACTTTCAAAACCCAATTATAATTTACATAGTAACTGTCAAATATTGCAAATGAATATCTTAACTAAAACAGATTTCTAACTTTCTCTTGTCATAAATTTCAAGAATACATTGTTTTAAAACTAAAATCGATTCGATGGCATCTGATTTTATACACAGTATGTACCAATACACGATCCTTTCATTCTACCAGCATTAATAATGCACTTAGAAAATCCTTTTTTTTCGAAGTCGGTTATAAATTGTCGGTCATATACGTGCCTTATCAAGTTGAAGGCGAACCTAAAATTTGGTTGAATTATTCAAAGGTAACAACCGGACGTGTGTAGAGGCATTCGTTTTTGATGTTTTTGCTCTACTGTTTTTAAAGTTAGCCCTATAATTACTTATGAAGTGGCTCGGTTGTGTGGAAGATGCTTTATTTGAATTTAAATGTAAAAGGAGAGTCAATGTTATATTTTTAATTAAATATATTAAAATAGAATGTAGAAGCTTAAGCATCACGTATCACTAGAACAGGGTTTAACTTTAAGCATGATTGTTATAGGTTCGACATTCACTTTTTGCAGAGAATTGTTATTTCCTTGAGAACCTATTTTTCATTTATTTCTGTTACTTAATGTTTTAAGTTTTAAAATGTACTCTAATCTCTCCTTTTTTACAATTAATACAGTCATTAGGTTTTTTTATGTATGTGGTATAAAGCGAGAATGTCCCCTTCATAGTAAAAATGAGAAATATTTATTTAGGTTAAAAAGGGAATTTGAATAGCGGAGGAGAACGTACTAGGTGCTGCTAAAAGACCCTCACTGTACAACGTGTTGGCTTTCGAATTGTGCATTTATGGAAGAAAGAACTAAGAAAAAGAAGAAGAACTCAGTATTTAGTGATTCAAAAGAAACAAGAAACTACGTTCGTAGAAATTGTGTGGATGAATTTTCCGATCATAGATTAATACTTGTTTTTGAGAACGAAATTTCTCGTTTAATTTTTGAAAGATTACGTGTTGAATGGCGGAACCTAACTCCGCACTTTGTGAAGAATGATAATATTTTGTTCCCACCATTGGAAATTGGAAATGGAAAAGTACAACTGTCCCGTGTACAATTCCATTGTATAATGACGCCCCCCAAAACTTAAATAATCGAGGACTGTCGTGACGCAGACGTCGTAGCGTATGCCTGTTAACGCGACGGTTTGCGGGTTCAATTCCCACTTGGGGATGATATGTGAAATTTTTCATTTTCATTTTTTTCGCACTGGCAACTAAGCAACGCGTGACGTTAATTTCGGTCACTCTACAAGCAATGACCCGAAAAGGCGGAAAGTAGGGAACTGAGTGTCTTAACACTGAACAATTTAAAAAAAAAGTAATTTCAAAACAAAATAAAAATTGAAGTCGGAATAGGAGAAATATCCAAAAGTATATTCCACATTAGGTGATCTCGTGTAACTAACGACTGTAGATTCGGCCCAGCATCCGGTCATTAAATGCATCTGCCGTTAACAAATACGGACCTTTGAGACGCATTGTCTCTAAAATAAGAGCATTATCTAACTAAAGTTTGTAATTGTGACGTTTATGATTGTGAATACACTTACTTAATATACTTTTTTGTTTTTTTTTTTTTCACGCTTTATCCCGCACATGGCAGATGGCAGGGTAGGCAGAGGGAACTGCAGGAACTATTGGAACCTAGTGTTAAGACACTCCGTTGCTTAGTCCCTGCTTTCTCCGTCCCCTCTTTCCGCCTTATTTCGAGGCATTGTGTGGCGGAACTCAACGCCGCGATTTGGCTAGGTGCCAGAGCGAAGAAAATGGAAATAGAAAAATCCATCTTCCCCGATTGGGAATCGGACCCAGAAACGGTTGCGTTACAGGCAGACGTTACGCCTCTGCGCCACGACGGTACTTAATATACTTACTTTGTTGTTATATAAAATAGTATTGTTTATTATATGTTTAAAGAAGTATTTTTTCTTCACGCACTATCCCGTCTAGGTAAAGTGGTACCTCATACTAATAAACATGGTCTCCCGCTTACCAATCAATTTTCAGGGCATTCTTTGTTAAAGTATAGGCTTCGCCTCCTGTTATTAGAAAAAATATTAAAACAACTCAATTCTACGTGGGAATTGTATTCGCAACCACGGTGATTACGTTCAGATGTTGTGCTATTGCTATAGGTATCTTTTCTATTGATTATTTCTTTTTTAAGTTTAAATAGTATTAATAGTAATTCAGGTAAACAGTAGTATTATTATCACAGTAAGTACAATATGAGAAAAATATGTCTCATATTGTACTTATTATGTTAATAAATAAAATTTCAAGAATACATTGTTTTAAAACTAAAATCGATTCGATGGCATCTGATTTTATACACAGTATGTACATGATCCTTTCATTCTACCAGCATTAATAATGCACTTAGAAAACCCTTTTTTTTCGAAGTCGGTTATATATTGTCGGTCATATACGTGCCTTATCAAGTTGAAGGCGAACCTAAAATATGTCTCATATTGTACTTACTATGTTAATAAATATATGTAAATTATAATATTCTACATTCAAATAGGCGTTACACAATGATTAGAAATTTACTACCATTACGCAATGTAGGAAAATTTAACTTCAACGAAATAAAAAAAATATATTTAATACACAAAAATAACTACATACCTACCATATAGATATTTCGAAACATTTCCAAGTAAAAGTAGCAATAACATAATATATATAGCTTTCCCAAACTTTCAATCTCAAAACAATTCGAATTATACAAAATTATACAGAAATATCGATTTAATTCACTCGAAGTTGTAAAATTTAATTCGTAAGAGCAGTATCGAGGGCTACGCTCTTCATTTCAGTATGTACATCAAAATTTACGAGGGCGATTCTGACCGGGATCCTATTACTACACGTTCAGAGTAAGGATATTTGAAAGGAAAATTTACAGTTCCAGCTTTTGAATAATGGAATTGAATAGTTACTGTGTACTTGATTAGACTAGATGATTGTGATGTGAAATTTATTTGGAGTTATCGATTTGGGCGATAAATATGAGCTTTTGGTATGACTTTATACTGTAGCTCAAGCGGGTAGGCTCAATCTTTAAAATATTCAAAATTAAAGCACTCAAAATTTTTACAAAACTTTTCTGTATTATTAGATCTATCTCTATAGTATCTGTTTCATCGTAACTATTTCAAAATTATACATTAAAAATATTTTACAAAATTAAGAAATATTTATTTGCGGTCGCTTCCACTCATTTTGTATAAAATGAACTACAGTATACGTGTGTACTTTTTTTCTGTAATATATTAGAAATTTTCCCTTTAGTTGTATTTATATGGTTGTAAATATGTATAAGTTATCTTAACTTAAGTTAAGGGAGAATCTTGATATATAAGGGAGTAAGGTCTTGATTCGCTCAAATTTTATTTTAGTTGCATTTCTTTAAAAATTTATTTTGTTTTCCGTGCTTCAAAATGTCATCAACTTGGATATTTTATATTACTTTCAGCATGGTTGTTTGACGTGATTTAGAAAATATAGTCTTAAAAGCTAGATAGACAGACGACAAAGTGATTCCTATAAGGATTTCGTTTTTTGAGGTACGAAACCTTAAAAAGAAGAAAACGGAATGTCTTAGCACTGTGTATTATACAATTCAGGAGAGTAAAAGCAAGAGACGACTAAAACCAAAAAAAACCACTCACACTTGTATTAATACGTCCATAAACTTAATTTAATTTTAAATTTAAACTTCGAACAAAGTGGGTACGTACATATTACATATAGTACCGGTGCTAAAATACGGTCTGCATTTAAAAGTGAAAACAAATATTGTTCCACCAGCTCGTATGTACGCTATAACGTGTTCCATGTTTATACACCTTATTACTTGCACCTGTACGGAACGTTTTGCGAATTACTAGCGTGGCTTTCGTATGGAGAAACTAGATTTATATATACATATATATATATATATACATATATATATATATATATATATATATATATATATATATATATATATATATATATATATATATATATATATATATATATATATATATACATATATATATTCTCCTTTATACTATTACTGGACATGGGATTTGATCGAATATCATCGAAATTCGATCAAATCCCATGTCCAGTAAACTATTCCACCAACTTATATATTATTAGTAAAATTAAATTATACATATAAATATAAAAGAAATCGCTTAAAACTAAATTAAGAACAAGTCAACATTGTAATTCAATCAGTACACAAAATCTCCAGCAAAATACACGCAGCATTACGTACCCAGAACAATTATAGTCCAATTGAACGGTTCTCAATAGATTTAAAGAGATTTGCAAAATCATTTGCAAATTGAATCGATGGTACAATAGCGAGTTGGTTTCTTATTTGCTAGTTCGCTACGTTGGCTTGGAATTAAACTGAATTTTCAAACGCGAACTAGTTGCTATAAGATTTTTAATTTCAAAAGGCTATGGTATCTGTCGTGTTGCAGGTTCGATTTTCGTTTGGAGAAATTAATTATTTTTTATTTATGTCGCGCTTGTTACAAATGCGGAATTAAGTTTCGCCACGTTTCGAAAATTGAGTAAAAACTGGGGATTAGAGCAACTTAACTTAAAAGGACCGTTGAGGACCGTTGTGGCGCAGAGGCGGAACGTTTGCCTGTAACGCGATGGTTTCTGGGTTCAATACCCAGTCGGGAGAGATGGATTTTTCTATTTCCATTTTCTTCACTCTGGCAAACTAGACAAAGAGCGGCGTTGAGTTTCGCCACTCAACACGCAATACCTCGAAAAAAGCAGAAAGCGGGGACGGAAAAAGCAGGGACTAAGCAACGGAGTGTCTTATCACTAGATTTCCACGGTCCCTGTAGTTCCCTCTACCTACCCTGCCATGTGCATCCCGCACATGCGTAACAAAAATGTGTTCGATACTAATTGTTGGTCTTTTTCAGTTATTTTTTGTTTAGTTACAGTTAGTGCGGCCTTACGTTACGTTTCATATAAGAATACTAAATGTATATTATACTTATTAAGCATCTTATCTTAGTGAAAGTCTCACTCAAAAAATTCTAATATTTGAATCAAATGATTTGTGTCTGTTTTAGTAGACAGTGTGCAGTGTAAGTTTTATCAATATCTTGTTAATAAACAATGGTAAAACTGAGAAATTTTTCAGCTATTAGCCAAGATTTCGGTTACTATTAAATGTTATGTATATAGATATAATAAATGTAAAATATTAATATAGGTTCATATTACAAAAGAATTACCTTGTAAGAATCGTCGTGGCGGAGAAGCGCAACATCTGCTTGCAACGCGACGGTTTCTGGGTGCGATTCACAGTCGGGGAAGAAGGATTTTTCTATTTACATTTTCTTCGCTCTGGAAACTAGGCAAAGCACAACAGTGAGTTTCACCACTCAACACGCAATGTCTCGAAAAAGGCGGAAAGCAGGGACTAAGCAACGGACTGTCTTTACACTAGGTTCCTATGGTTCCTAAAGTTCCCGCTGCGTACCCTGCAGTATGCGGTATAAAAGCGTGAAGCTAAAAAAAAATTAAAATGAAGGATACACTCGGCATACATTAAGCGCTTATTAAAAGTGTGATTCATAATTTCAGGGAGCATAAGCAAGCTAATCGTGGAGTTTCGCCTCTTATATAGGGTTTTGCAATAGGGACGCTTGAACTTTGACAGCTGATTGCGGCCATGTTGTTTTAGTGACAGCTGTCAAATGCAGTGTGTTATATTCATTCCGTTCTCCCAAACCACCATGGTAGGTTACAGAGTCGAGCAGCACGTGCAAATCATAAAATTGTTTTATGAAAATGGGTCTTCAGTTCGAGCAACGTTCCGCGCACTTCGCCCGTTTTACGGTCGCGATGATCGTCCTGCTGAGTCAACTATCCGTCGATTGGTGGACAAATTCGAGTCAACCGGGTCAGTTAACAAACAGCCGGTTTCAAAAGGTCAAGCGCCCTTAATGGGAAACCCCTTACAATGCCCACTTCGCGAGCCTTGAGGTGGAGAACGCCTTAAGAAAACCTTCTTAACACTAGGTTCCTACAGTTTCTGCGGTTTACTAAAAAGAAATAAAAACAAAACAACCTATTATTGAAATTTATAACTTTAGTATTATTGGCCGACCAACCACATTGGCCGAATAGGGGAAAATTTAGATTCCTTTCCCTCAGGGAGTAAAGCTTTCTGGAGCCTTAGTTTGTAGCTAGGTCGAGAAAAACTTTTGTCGCTCTTCGCTGCCTCCTCTGCTCAAATCTGACGGATCCTATACAGAGCTTAGGAGAAGACCAATCTATTTGCCAATCTCTTCGCTGAGTGTTCTCGTCTGGTTAGCAACGGTAAGTGTCCACCTCACTTACCTCCGTTTGGCCCTAAAATGAGCGCCGTTAAAATCCATCAAAAAGAAGTATTATAATATTTATTAAATCTGTACGTTAATAAGGCCTTTGGTCCTGATGGCAGTTGGCAGATGGGAGTTGTCTCCTGTTACGACTTGTCTATAGCAACTCTCTTTAGAAACTAGTAAAGTCTCGAGATCTTGAAAGTTGCTAATGTTCAACCTATATCCAAAAAAGAAAGCCGTGCAGACCCAGCCAATTATAAGCCTGTCACGATCACCTGTAATATCTGTAAGATTATGGAATGTATATTGAATAAGCGTCTCTTAACTTACTTTGAAGCAAACGAGCTTCTTAGTGATAACCAATATGGCTTTTGCAGAGAACGCTCCTATGGAGATATGCTAACATATGCCACTCAAATTTGGAACGAGGCCTTGGAGGGTCACGGTGAAGTAATAGCCGTATCATTAGATATCTCAAAAACCTTTGACTTTGAGGCACTACTCAGTAAACTTCTAGCTTACGGCTTACCTACTGAACTCTATGATTGGATTTGTGACTTTCTGAGGGAACGGTCTATTCGAATTGTCTTAGATGGATGCTCGTCTGTTCTAATGGCAATCAATGCTGGAGTTCTTCGGGGATCAGTTTTCTCTGCGACGTTGTTTCTGCTGCACATAAACGATCTTTTAAGATCCGGTATAATTAGCTACGCAGATGACAGCACGGTGATTGAGAGGTATATGACCACCTCGCGAGCTAGTCCAGTGGAAATACGGTCCTTAAGAGAGTCCACGATTGAACGGGTTAACGTAACTTTGCAGTGGGTGTCCGATTGGGGTGATGCTAATCTTGTTAATTTCAATTCCTATAAAACACAGGCGTATCTTTTCTCCGCGAAAAAGAGTAGCTTCGACTTAACACCGACATACGAAGGTGTATCCTTACCGATTGCTGACCATCTGGGGCTTCTAGGTATTATCATCTGCTCTAACCTGAACTTTAGCCAACAAATTGAGTCTACGGCAGAGTCTGCATCCAAGAAAATATAAATTCTTTCAAAGGTTCGGCAGTATTCAGCTCTGAACAGCTACTTAAGCTTTATACTGCCCAAGTACGATCTTGCTTGGAGTACTGCAGTCACCTCTGAGATGGTGCAGCCAAATACATCTGGAGGCTTTAAACTCACTCACTTTGACCGAAGAGCCCGTAGGTTAATAATTAATGAAAAGCTCTCATGTAGCAGACTACACCCCTTTGAACATCGTCGTCGAGTTCCCAGCTTATTGGTTTTTTTAAGATGCACCTTGAAGAGTGCTCGAAGGCTCTCTTCGAACTGATTAAGCCTTATCCATTCCTTTATCGGACTACTAGGCGCAGGCAAAAGTTTCATCCATACATGGTTGACATACCCAAATATTGAACTAAGCGTTTTAGCAGCTCGTTTTTGGTGAGAGTTGCCAAGATTTGGAACGACCTGCCTGCATCTAACCCTGGAGCCTTTAAGAGTAGAGTGAACAGGATTCTTTTGGACGGGCGTGTACAACCTTTGTTTCACCTACACTTTCCACCAGGTGAGATGGGAGACAAACGCCTGTGCCATTATAACTACAAAAAAATCTAAATAAACAGTATTTTTTTAAAAGGAAACTTTTTATAAAGGTCTTAGCTTAGTTTTTAGTATAATGATTAATAACAAAGAAATAAACAAAGTTCGTTCTGCCAAATTTTAAGGTCAATTTCGTAAAGTGGCAGTCAACCTCGGTTAGTTTTTACAACTTCCGGTGAAATCAATTTGTTGCTTGTTTTTTGAATAGAGTTTAGTAATATTAACTAGTACACAAAGAAAAAATATAGTGAACGGAAAAAAGGGTAAGTAGTTCAAAAACGGGATATATCACTTATAATCTTATAACGTTTTTCAAGAAGCAAATTATCAAAACTTGTTATGTTAAAATTTTATATATGGTCTTCTTCTACGTCGTGTTATCTCGACTTACTTGCCAGGGTCTTTTTCCCGACTCAATCTAGTCCACTTTGTATTGTCTTCCACATCCTCATCGGTTAGTCTATTGGTTTCTATGTCCTACAAGACGATACCCAGCCACCCCTTACTAAAGCTCCCTTGGGGAGTCTAACTGTAAGTTATGCTAGTTCATTACATGGCCATACCATACGAAAAACGAACTGTTCCAAAACTACAAATATTAGAGAGAGGACCGTTGTGGCACAGGTTTGTGGGTTCGATTCTCACTCGGGGACGATGGATTTTTTCGCTCTGGCTCAACACGTAAAATGCCTTGAAAAATGCGAAAAACGGAGACGGAGACAGCAAGGACTATGCAACAGAGTGTCTCATCACTAGGTTCTTATGGCTCCTGCAGTTCCCCGTGCCTACCCTGCCATGTGCGGTATAAAGCGTAAAGATATAAAAAAATATATATTAGATAAATTTTAATATTTTTTAGAAAATACTAAATAAAATTTTTATAAAAATTTACAAAATGAAATGTCAATAAATACTTAGAATACAATACAACCCACCTATAATGAACATTCGAGCAAGTTCTCACGCTTTGTTTGAATCTTGACGTCGTATATATGGATAAAATTTGGTGCATGCAGGTAGGTGAAGAATCGGGCTATTGTAATGGAACGCCTATCTAGACGCTATTTTGCTGGCATCAAAATGTAAGTGTAGGGATAGCAACAAAATAGATTATTACATTTATTTAATAAAATATATTTTAAATCATTATACTTTTTAAGTAACGTGCTGAAAGATTTCCTGAAAAATTGTTCCGAAACTGTTTACTGCTGTTAACTTACAATGTCTTCCGTTATTTATCATTCAAATAGATATTAAGAGAATTTTCAAAGATTTTGTAGGTTCTGGTTATTGTTAATAAACATTTATCTAATTTTTTATAAAATATATATAACAATGGGCACGTCTACTGTAATATTATATAAATATAATGGTTTCTACTAACGCTACACCCACTTATATGGAATAAAAAAGTAGTGCAGGAAGAAAAGTGGGTGCTTTCCTGTATTTTCTACAAGAACTTGCACGAGAGTTTAATCATGCGCCAGATAAGACTGTTAGGGCTGACACAAAATGTGAATGATGCATACAACAATAGCTTGCAAAAATCTAAAACAATTTATGTTAAAAGTTAACTGTAAAAACTATAGTGATTCTTTTAAGTGCGACGCTAAATGTAATTTATAATAATTTTGGACGTATTGGCCGTAAGCGTGACGTTTGTAGATTCGATTCCCACTCAGGGCGCCATGCCATGTGGCATAAATATCTCGAATAACGAAAAGCAAATATTGAACTGTTTTAATACAAACAACCTGCCTACTTTGCTCTGTAAACTGAAAAAATAATTGTTTCAGTTCCTTCATTTAGATATTTCATAAGCCTATATTCTACTTATTACAGAGTAAAAAAACTAGTACACACAAACATACATACATACATAACTTCACGCTCTATCCCTAGCGGGGTAGTCAGAGAGAACGGAGCGCCAAACGCTGCGGTCCCTGCATACCTCTTTCGCCCCGTCCACTGTCATTAACCTCTTTTCATGCATGCTCTTCGGGGAGTCCTCATGCTTTTTACGTGACATTCCTCCAGTATCTTCGATACTGTGTTTTCGAAAGTCAACCGAGGTCTCCCCTTACCTCTCTTACCACTCACTTTTCCATCATATATCTTTTTTACCATTCTTTCGTCACTCATTCTTTCGAAAAAAAAAACAAAAAAAAAAAAAACTAGTACATAAGTGTTTAAATTAAATAAAAGAATCTCGAACACAAAATTGAACGAACATAAAAAAATTTAGGCAAGAAGTGGCGTTGAGTTCCAGAGTTCGGCCACTAGACACACAATCCCTCAACTAGCACTAGGTTCAGGATTCCTACAGTACCTTGTGGCAAGCGGGAAACGTAAAAATTGAAAAAATAAAAAATAAATAGAAGGGAAAAATGTTCTAGAGCTTTGTCTCTACATCTTTTGAAATTGATTCTATTATAGTGACATATTCATTTTACAATATATTTAAATCAATAAACTTTCTTTACTAAAAAAAAATCACATATTCTTATCTAACGAATGTATGTCCATCGATTCTTATCGCACACATACCCAAAAACCCCTTATAATAAACACAAAGAACCCAACCCTATATTTTGGGTTCCGTCATCCTTTTGTCCTGTACCAATTCAATTTAGTGATAAGGGGTGGAAGGACTTATCCATGGACAGAAAACAAATAAAGTAGCCATCGATAGAAATAAGAAGCTACACATGGCTTATGTGAGTCGCGGTCAGGACGTGATCTGGATGGATAACATCCCAGTATAATAATGTTTTATTCTTATGTGGGATTTATTTTAAAAGAACTTATTTTTGTTTGTTCCTTTTGTTTTATGGTAAACAGTGAGGTCGTTCGTGATTTGCGTGCTATTTATTTTTTTGTATTTGCTTTTAAATATTTGGATTACTACAAAATGCTGATTTATATCGTTTGGTTAGTTCATAGGAGTTTAATTACTTCTATGATTATATATTTTGACTAATATACAAATGTATCAGTTACTTTGAGGAACGGAGTGTCTTAACACTGTCTTCCCACGGTTCCTACGACTTTCTCTGCCTACCCTAACCATACTATATTTTATTAGTAAAGAAATTATAAGAAGCACTACATTTAAGGTTTTTCCAAAGTAGATATTACATTGTCTCATTATCTTATCTTTAAAAACTTATTTTACTTAAAGATAACATTTTGTTATGGAAACAAAATTTTTTCATCAGTAAAAATTTATTTGATAATATTCATAATGTAATAACAAAGACTTAGTAATTCAAGTTTTAGACGAGTTTTACTTTTTGCAGGCAGATTGGGAATAATACAGCTGATGTTCGAACTTGACCAGTTCAATTGATAATTGCTTAAACAAATTCGACACGTTAGTTAATTGGATTTGCCTGAAAAACATTTGTGCACGCTTTCGTGCTCAAAACTTCTGTCACTAGTTAATTCTAATTTTCACATATCAAAATTTGATTCCATAGCTTTTACTTTTTTTACTTTTGCTTCCCTCAATGAACCATAGCACTTACATTATAAAATTATATACGCGTACAAATAAAAGCAGTGCCTCTTAAAAGGAATTATTTCAACTATGTAATAGTGGTGTTGCATAATTTGTGTCGATTTAATATGAGGATATACACTTCCATTACGAGGCATACCGTCTAGCAATGATTCCAATATATTGGATACAATATTAGACGAAGTAATTGGTTGGCCAGCGATACTAGATAGGATTATTACCTATTGATATATCCGGTCAATATGATCAGTGTTTGTTAGAAATGCGAATGGTCCAAGTTAAAAGAAGTTAGGTTTTACGGATACAGGAACGTTAGTCCTGATTTAAATTCTAATACCCCAACTACTAGTAGTGGTTTGTTTTGGAGAAAATAAAGTAAACGCTTATATTTAAAATATTTATTCTTCAGGTTTTCAGTAATAAGTGCAAATGCAGTGTCGAGTTCCGTCACTGTATATATGTTAGGGTTATATGTTCAAATTAATAAACAAAACTTGATGTAACACTATCAAGTGACCTTAATTTATTATACAATTAAATTTTATTTAACCAAGGATAAAACATATAAACTTGTGTAATTCGCTTATCAGCCATAGCCTTAGTTCTAAGTAATATTAAATATAAAAAAAATGTAAAGACTATTATAGTTGTTCATTATGATAAATATTAATTCTATGTATTAATATAATCAATATTTGTAATAAAAACATATAGTGTAAGTTAAAAAAGGGTACGGACCAAGTGTCTGTAGAGCTAACTATTTTGAAATAAAAAAAAAAAAAACAAAACTTGAACGTTTTTTGTCTAAATTTTATCAGATTATACATTATTACTGTAATCTATAATAAATTCAGTAGAGACTTTTTCGTTTAAGTTCATTGTTAATATCGATAGAACAAAACGCTTTACAACTATATACATATCGTCTGGTCACAATCACTCGTAACTTATGACAACATTTTAATAACCCTTCACTAACCAATATTTTGAAACGTCTATTGCTTTTTTTAATGCTAATTCAATCTTTAAATTGAAAGGCAATTTAGTGATTATGTAATTTTTAACGATGTTTCGTAATAATTTTGATATTTTGATTTACAATGGGTCGATAGATTTTAAATTGTGCTTTCAAGCTTTTATTGTTCTAACAAGTTGTTATGGGCATTTCTTTAGCGTGAACCTTAAGGTTTCCTCATGGCATATACAAACCACAGCTGTTATGTGTCATTGGTAATATTAAGACTAAGAAGGACTAACTTACTTATATTTTGTGACGAATTTATATTAATTTAGCCGTTTTTAGTAATACCTAAAGCTTATAAGACTTGCTTAGATTGAACAGCTTTATTTGTAATTTCGTTCTTTAGTTCCTATAGTTTATACTCATTTATTATATTCCAACGTCAATTGTGTAAAGTGTACTAAAAAGTAGTTGAAATTAAATTTTATAATTTTGTTCATACATTTTGTTTAAAGCCGCATAGTAAAAAGTTGCTAAATAATTTTAATTCATTTAATATTAATCGTCCAGCCAACATTATAATATAAATCGGAACCTGTGACCACTGTAGTACTACAGAAGTCCAAATTTCCACTTCCACCGAACCAGGAGTTTCCATACAAGGGGATTATACGTGTGTGTTTATAATCCTGTTAGGTTTCTGGGCGTTCGCCAACTGCTGAGCGCTTATGTTTAACTTAGGTCGTAGGATCAAGTGTATTTGGATATGCATATTGTGTTACGACTAGTTTTTGTTTTCGGGTTTCTTCATGTATTAATGTATCCATATAGTTAGTTTCACGCTTCATCCCGCAATTTACAGGTTAGGTAAAGATAATCTAGTATAAAGACTGTTTACTTGTATGTTTCAATTGCGAGATATTGCGTGTTATATGGCGGAAGTTTAGGCTGTATTTTGTTTTACAAGAAAAGTTCAATAAAAAAATCAATAATTTTACCAAATAAAAATAAAAATAGAAAAAAAAATAAATATCTACAATTATCTGTTCAGTTTGACGCTCTGTTTCTTAGTGGCTTCACTAGACTTTTATAAATTTCAATCAAAACATAAAAATTGAACGTGGCATAATTTAAACCCACACGTCATGGAACCCTCACTAAGCCATGTACTCAATTATTATGTACCAAAAAAAAGTAAATATAATATTTTTATTTCTACATTTTGTTACTTCCTGAGTGAATGTTTGCGAGTCGAATTGTAAAATTTCATTTTGCACTGTGACTATTGTAAACTATTGACAAAAAATATTACGTTAAAAGTTACGCTTGATTTTTATATTGTATGAAAATAAATACAAATAGATATATATATATATATATATATATATATATATATATATATATATATATATATATATATATATATATATATATATATATATATATATATATATATATATATATATATATATATATATATATATATATATATATATATATATATATATATATATATATATATATATATATATATATATATATATATATATATATATATATATATATATATATATATATATATATATATATATATATATATATATATATATATATATATATATATATATATATATATATATATATATATATATATATATATATATATATATATATATATATATATACCGTCGTGGCGCAGAGGCGCAACGTCTGCCTGTAACGCGACTAACGCGACGGTTTCTGGGTTCGATCCCCAGTCGAGGAAGATGGATTTTTCTATTTCCATTTTCTTCGCTCTGGCAACTAAGGCAAAGCGCGGCGTTGAGTTCCGCCACTCAACACGCAATGCTTCGAAAACGGCGGAAAGCGGGGACGGAGTAAGCAGGGACTAAGTAACGGAGTGTCTTAACACTAGGTTCGTATAGTTCCTGCAGTTCCCTCTGCCTACCCTGCCATGTGCGGGATAAAGCGTAAAGATAAAATATATATATATATATATATATATATATATATATATATATATATATATATATATATATATATATATATATATATATATATATATATATATATATATATATATATATATATATATATATACATATATATATATATATATATATATATATATATATATATATATATATATATACATATATATATATATATATACATATATATATATATATATATATATATATATATATATATATATATATATATATATATATATATATATATATATATATATATATATATATATATATATATATATATATATATATATATATATATATATGTATATATATATATATATATATATATATATATATATATATATATATATATATAATATATATATATATATATATATATATATATATATATATATATATATATATATATATATATATATATATATATATATATATTATATATATATATATATATATATATATATATATATATATATATATATATATATATATATATATATATATATATATATATATATATATATAATATATATATATATATATATATATATATATATATATATATATATATATATATATATATATATATATATATATATATATATATATATATATATATATATATATATATATATATATATATATATATATATATATATATATATATATATATATATATATATATATATATATATATATATATATATATATATATATATATATATATATATATATATATATATATATATATATATATATATATATATATATATATATATATATATATATATATATATATATATATATATATATATATATATATATATATATATATATATATATATATATATATATATATATATATATAGGCGAGGTATTTTTTTGTAAAAGTAAAAATTGAAATAAAATACAAGTAAATTTTATTCGTGAAAAAAATTGAATTTTACTTTATATTTGGTAAAAGTTGGATTTATTTAATAAAACGTTTTACGTTTGAAACGTAACGTGTCTGACTGAATTCCAATCTTTTTTTATTATTATTTTTATTTTTAGCTTTACTGTGTCGACATATAGCGAGGTAGGTAGAGGTAACCTAATTTTAAGCATTCTGTTCTCCGCTCTCCAACTATGTAGATATTGTGTGTTGAGTGGCGGAACTGAACGCCGCTATATCTTTTTATATCAGAATTCAGAGCTAGGATGTTTTTTATAGACGTATAAATGTTATAATGTATGTTTTGTTTTATTTATTTGTGTATGTATTTGTGTGTGTGTGGGTTTGTGTGTGTGTGTGTGTGTGTGTGCGTGCGTGTGCGTGACAAGATGCATTATGCATTCTGCGTTTTTCTTCTGATGCTGTGTGTTGCGTGCTATCGCTGTTCTTTAATCTTGAGATTCTGGATTTTGACGACTATTAAACATTTTAACGAAAATGTTTAGCTAAACGACAGGTTTTACCAAGAAAAAATATTTGAGATTAAGATAGTATGAGTTTATTTTAGAAATCTAAATGTTTTTTACCATGTCTGAGAAGCGAAGCCACGATCATTGCATTTACATTCAATTGAACCAAACTCTTCCACTGGGCAAGTAACAAGATCCTACAAAAAAACGGTAAAAACAAAAAGTTACATCTCAAGATATTTAAAAAGGTTTATAAACTAAAATAAGCAATTTATATAAGTGTTATTACAAAATTAAACAAAAAATTATTAATATACTTAAAAATACACTCGAAAACCACTTTAAAGTGTAAACTATATGTCACATTGAATTATTAAACAATCACTTCCACACTTTCTAGTTAGTCACTGCGAGTACAGTAGGTATAAACAGTAATATAAAAGTGGCCATCCAGACGGTACCGCAGGCGTGTTCATACAAAATGTACGCCTTCATTTTTGTTAGCAACATTCATAAGGTGGCATTCTCAAGGATTATAGCCGTGATTGTAGGTACCAGCTAGTTCGCTGGGGGCCCATGGATACGCCGCTATTACTATAGCATTAGATTTACGTATATGTCCTGTCTGGTAATGAGTGCGAGAAAATTTAGACGCTTGATTTTTATGATAATTTAAAATAATTTAAATGTATATTTTATATCAATTTCAGCTTGAAAATGACTTTGCAGGACGGACATACAGACAGACAGAAAATATTTTGAACCTTTTTTTTTACGTACGAAACCTTAAGGATGAAAATACGTGTGAATTTGTGTTGATTTTAGAATTGCTTTCCACTAGGATAATGAGCGATGTTCCATTCTCTTATTTAATACAAAATAACACAATTAAGATAATTTAATGTTAAGTCACTCCGTTCTCCACTTTCCGCTTTCGGACCGGGATAGAGACTTTTTGTCTTGCGATAGGCAACAATTTGATTAGTTTGTGTTCATTTATACACTTATCTCTTTTAATTGAAGCGTTTGGCAAATACAGTTAAGTTACATCCTCTTATATTTCAACCTCCCCAAATGGGAATCGAACCAACGATCCTGGTGTTCACAAACAATCCGTTCCTATCTATGCTTGTACAATATTAAGCTTTTTACTTTGGAAAAAAAATGTATAAAAGCTTAGTGCTTTCATTAGCTTCAGCCTTCTTTTTAGTCATAAAAAGCACAGTCCTCTTACACAATCATAACAAATATTTAATATTAAACACGTTATTTCTATTCATTTGCAATCAAAATGTACAATTTCCGCGTCCGCGAGTGTAATACTGTGAACGGCCTGCTCATTTCTTCTTATTGGCCATTCGCTTAAGTGTATTAGGTCGTGTTGGTGCGACATCCAACTATTGTTATACTCGTTGACTTTTGTATTAAGATCTAAAATAGGTGAGATTTAAAAAATATCACAATTAAGTACCTAATACCGTCGTGGCGCAGAGGCGTAGCGTCTACTTGTAAACGCGTTTGTGGATTCGATTCCCATGAGGGGAAAATGGATTTTTTAATGCTCGAAAAAGGCGGAAAGCAGGGACAGAGAAAGCACGGACTTAGCAACGAAATGTTTTAACACTAGGTTCCTGTGGTTCTTGTAGTTCTCGCTTCCTACAATGCTATGTGCGGGGTAAAGCGTCAGGACAGAAGAAAAATACCTAATAATGTTATTAAATTTATATGTTAAGTATTAATTCCACAAGGAATATCTAACAGTCCTAGTCTTCGCCTTTGAAAGGTTAGTAAATCATTGATGACATAAGGTATAAGTATGTATAACAAAATTCCGCAAAGTATATGAGATCTTCAAGTTGAACAATTTATAGTTAAAGTTAAAAATATATTAAGAAACAAAGCTTATAATTTTACCCAAGAATATTATAACAATTGTAGGTGGAAACTAACGACTGTTCTAACCTATTTGTGAAAGATATGGCATAGGAGCAACTGTTGAGTTTCTTGTTGGCTCTTAACTTGCCTTTCCAACCGGTGATAGAATTCTGAAGGACTGACACTACTGTCATTTCACAGTAATTTAACAAATTAGGTACTTATTATTGCATAATTGCATCAAGAATATTTTAATTTAATTTTTGTTTTTGATTCTTATATAAATATTATTGGAGAAAAGGCCGATAAGACCTAAAGTAAAAAAATCCTCAACTCTTGTATCATGTATGGAACTCAAACCACATTAATTCTATATATCTTTTAGATTACGATATATATATATATATATATATATATATATATATATATATATATATATATATATATATATATATATATATATATATATATATATATATGTATATATATGTATATATATGTATATATATGTATATATATATATATATATATATATATATATATATATATATATATATATATATATATATATATATATATATATATATATATATATATATATATATATATATATATATATATATATATATATATATATATATATATATATATATATATATATATATATATATATATATATATATATATATATATATATATATATATATATATATATATATATATATATATATATATTGTAAAATAAGAGTATATAGAGCCATCATACCTCATATTGTTTGAAATGTGGAGAGTGGAGAGATATGGTTACTTGGTTGGTTTATTTCACTTAGCTTATCATTGAAAATTACATTACAATTTAAAATAGACAGTAATTAAACATTGCCTGACCTTAAATATGATGGTTATGTATTCGATTCTCACTTGGGAAAATATGTTATTATGATTTTCCCTTTGCGGTACTCAATGTAATGTCTCACTTTTTTTGCGGAGAGAGAAGAAAGAAGCATTTTACTACATTTTTCCGTATAAGCAGTAATTCTGGGTATTGTTACGTTATACGCTAAGGTTATATGTATATGATATACGTATACAAATTCAAGAACTTTAAAATCTTAAATCTACATACATATAAATATATATTATAATCAGTACTATATAATGTTTTACATTTAAAAACATACATACACATATAATCAATTCTATATAATCCTTAAATTCTTGTAGTCGAGACTTCTATTCTACAGTAGTTCCAAGAGACCGAATATTCATCTAGCTTTCACAAGAACTTGGTCAATATGAATTTCCTTTATAGCTAATGTAACTTACTATTAAGTTTGAATTGCTGAGTATAAAGGAACGCATACGTTTCTATATGTGGACTATGTAATGGCCTTTTCTTTGATATATCTTTATATATATATATATATATATATATATATATATATATATATATATATATATATATATATATATATATATATATATATATATATATATATATATATATATATATATATATATATATATATATATATATATATATATATATATATATATATATATATATATATATATATATATATATATATATATATATATATATATATATATATATATATATATATATATATATATATATATATATATATATATATATATATATATATATATATATATATATTTCCGTAATTTATGATGGTAGAATATGTACATACATATAAATATATAATGATAATATTTAGTCAGGCTATTAGGAAGACACTAGACGATAACTTCGTTATATTCGGACCTAGACACATTAAATAAGTTAGTTTTAATTTCCCTCTCTGAAAGTAGATTATAAATAGAATCGATCGATTATAAATGAAATCGATTTTGCTGTGCCGAAAAGTTATCCCTCACTGTCGTAGCTAAGATGGATTTACACAACAGTAAGTCCACCAGAAAAACAAAATTAATCAAGTCAATAGTTCTCACAACGTCATAGAGACTAGCGACACATTCATTGGTGGAGCAAAGTTACCTGCTCCTAACTTATATCTTAAAAAATAAAAGCTATAAAACTAAAATTATGAATAAAAATTAAGCTTTGCCACTTACCTTCTAATTATCGAGAAATAATATGTTAAGTGACGTAAATAAACGCTGCGTCCTGTTCTTTTAAAAGAGACGGAATGAAAAATATTTGCTCCCTAGTAGAAATCAAAAATATAGATAATGTCAAAACAACCGAAATTTAGCAAATTAATGTGAAACATCGAGGCAAAAATCTTTTTCAGATCAGAGGACCGTCGTTGCGCTGTGGCGTAAGCGTCTGCCTGTAAACGCGACGGTTTGTGGGTTCGATTCCCACTTGGGGAAGATGGATTTTTCTATTCCCATTTCATTCGCTCTGGCAACTAGGCAAAAGCGCGGCGTTCAATTCCGCCACTCAACAAGCAATGCCTCGAAAAAGGCTGAAAGCGGGGACAGAGAAAGCAGGAACTAAGCAACGGAGTGTCTTAACACTAGGTTCGTATGGTACCTACAGTTCCTTCTACCTACCCTGCCATTTGCGGGATAAAGCGTGAAGCTAAAAAAATGTTTTCATAGAACATGTGTTATTTAGAGGAAGGAGGAAATAAAAAACATTTACGCCCTAGAGAAAGTCGAAAGTATGAAAATGTAATATAAATAGCATACATTTAGTACATCAGTGTAAAAAATATGGGCAAAAATATCTATATACAACATGTATGTTTTATTAACACAAACTCTACCTTATATGAAAAGCTGGCTAATTTACAAGCATCCGTCTGTTCCACAAATTAACAAATCCCTTTTAGTTTTAAAAGTATTTCTGTGTAATTTGTTTTAACGTGAATTTCTCAACTGAGTTACTATTGTGAATACAATTAACTTGGCTTCAGAGTGTGTGCTATAAAATAAATGAAGCGACTCGCTAATAAAACTTTATCATGCTAAAAATATACTGTTGCCTTCTACTTTATACATGTATACGAGTTGTAGCCTACAAGTTTATTTGTGTGGACTGTGAAGCGAAATATCTTACTTTCTACGTTCCTGTTGGAATTTCAGGAAATCATCTATTTTTGTTCCCTTGCGCCCCCCAAGGACTACTAATGTCAATTCAGGTTTCAACGCTGCATGTCATTTGGGAACTAAGTTTTATATATTATTAAAAACCGAAAGTGGTTAGTTTTAATTAAATTAAATACCGTCGAAATACTTAGACCATACGTTGCGAGCGTATTTATACATGAATTTGTAATAGAATTTTTCTTTTTCGGTGACAAAAAATCAAAAATACTTCACTTTCTTTCCATATTCATAACACTAGCAACAATTCTTAGAATATACCTAGTTCTGCAATTAGACATTTATTTTATTAATTTAAACAGTACTTATTGTTTAGCAGCTCAGATGAGACGGATGCCACTCAAGAGAGAGAGAGAGAGAGAGAGAGAGAGAGAGAGAGAGAGAATGAGTGAAAGAAAGAGAACTAGTACCAGTTTCCCTTTTTATATGGTATATGTAGCATAAAGCTTGAAAATGCAAAAAACAATTACTAAATAATAAGTCAACTATTGCATTATTAAGAAGTTCAACGTCAAAAGTTTGTTCTACTTAAAATAAGTATTACACGAACAACACTTAGCGAGGCGTAACTGTGAAACCCATTCGAGCTTACTAAACAAATTGATTTGAGCTTATCACTTAAAACGTCACGGTACTTACAGCTTTTGATGATTGTTCAATTATTGAGTAAATAACTCAACTGTAACTAAATTTTCAATTTAATCATTAAATGGGTGCTTGTAAGTAAAAATTTTTATATTATATTTTTCTGAAATAGTTCATAGGTTACATACCACGTCCTCTCTGCTATAGCAATGTCGATGGCAAGGTCTTAAATATTAAGAGAAGTGTCGAATAAAATGTCTTAAATTGAAAAAGTTGATTGTTTGTTTTGTAAGTCTATATATATATATATATATATATATATATATATATATATATATATATATATATATATATATATATATATATATATATATATATATATATATATATATATATATATATATATATATATATATATATATATATATATATATATATATATATATATATATATATATATATATATATATATATATATATATATATATATATATATATATATATATATATATATATATATATATATATATATATATATATATATATATATATATATATATATATATATATATATATATATATATATATAAATTTAGAATAAATTGTGATGTTCACAATATTAATACGAGGAATAAGTATAAACTTGTTATAGACCAGGCCGCGCTTGGTACCCTCGTAACTTGAGTTTTAAGTCGTGGAGTGTGTAGATTTCAGAGGGGCTCATTTTGATATTATATTTATTATCAAATTGGGCTCCTTTGACACTCCTCCGTTTGCTCTATCTGACGTACACATCATGTTATTGATTCTAAGTGGAAAATAAATATATAAACACACACACATATATATATATATATATATATATATATATATATATATATATATATATATATATATATATATATATATATATATATATATATATATATATATATATATATATGTATATATATATATATATATATATATATATATATATATATATATATATATATATATATATATATATATATATATATATATATATATATATATATATATATATATATATATATATATATATATATATATATATATATATATATATATATATATATGATTGGCATACAACAGTATTTTACTATTAACATAAATATTGTGTATAGGAAACTACAATGAGGACCGTCGTGGCGCAGAGGCGCAACGTCTGCCTGTAACGCGACGGTTACTGGGTTCGATCCCCAGTCGGAGAAGATGGATTTTTCTATTTCCATTTTCTTCGCTCTGGTATCTAAGGCAAAGCACGGCGTTGAGTTCCGGCACTCAACACGCAATGCCTCGAAAACGGCGGAAAGTGGGGACGGAGTAAGCAGGGACTAAGTAACGGAGTGTCTTAACACTAGGTTCTTATATAGTTCCTGCAGTTCCCTCTGCCTACCCTGCCATGTGCGGGATAAAGCGTGAAGCTAAAAAAAAAAAAAAAAAAAAAAAAAAAAAAAACTACAATCATTCAAAGACCCTTCATCCCGAAATTGGTGAAAGGAAATGAAATTTCATTTCGCGCAAACAGAACAAATGTTTTAAGCAAGCAATATGTAAAACATAGTTCAAGTATTACGAATTCAAATAGGAATGATTACGTACCCATTGCCTAGCGCCAGTTTTTCATCACACTCACATTACGAAAGTACTGTTGACAAAAAAATTAAAACGCAAAATTATATTTCTTACTTATTTCTTAATAATAGTACGTTCTTGATAATAAAACTTTTATATAAATATAAAGTTATTTTTTTTAATAAAATAATTATAATATACGTACATTTATCAAATGAAGAACATACAAAGAATATGATTTTAAAATACATTAAATGCTATTCGTACTGAGACTTAAGAGGGAACCTAGTGTCAAGACACTCCGTTTCCAACTTTCTGCTTTATTTGGGGAACATTTGGGTGGGGAAATTAAACATCGCGACAATAATTGGAACGTACAATTGTATATTGTTGCATTTAAAACCACATCATAAATTATTTTATCTTTAGCTTGCTGTATTAGAATTTCTTAAGGTTCAACAATGCGCTTATTATTTTGTAGACTTATAAGTTGATGTTTTTTCTTTAAAAAACAAATAGTTATAACAATACGAGCTTTGTGTAAACATGATAGCTTGTACGCTCGGTTCCCACTCAGTGAAGATAATCCATCTTCGCTCTGGCAACTAGGCAAAGCACGGCGTTAAGTTCCGCCACTCAACACACAATGCTTCGAAAAACGAGGAATAGAAACTCTTGATACTAAGTTGCTGCGGTTCCAGCGGTATCCCCTGCCTGCAGCTATAAAAAATAAATACGAAAGTTATTGTTATTGCTATCGCTACCTCCACCGTGCTAGTGCCTAGGCATTCGGCATAACAAGTGACGGGCAAATTGCGTTCCTATGTTTATCCACTTACCATCCACCATCTATACTTGCTGCTTGAGATGAATTCAAGGTAGCTTTTCCACGTTTCTTAAAGATTTGCTTTAAGATTTATATAAGCTAAGCCTGCATATTTGTTGGGTATTAAAATCACTTGACATGCATTTTGCAATGAGTTTGGTTGCGCATAATTTATTTACATTGCATTAAGAAAGTTTAGAACAAAAACAATAATATTTATAATTAAACAATTCATTTTTTGTCCCCATTTTTATTTTTCAATTATTTTAAAGGTTTATTACTATAATAAAGCTATAATTAGAAATCGTTTTAGTATAAATATTTCTATCCATGGGAATTGAACCCATTCCAATCGATTGCATCCACCTGCATAATGGTATCGTCCAATTTTTTCTAACCCTTACTAAAAACTCTTTAGATAATAAATTCTATACTTAAAGAAAACATATAAAAATTTGAACGCCCTCTTGCGAACCGAGCGCGGGTTCGAGTCCCGCAATAAAAATATGAATTTTTATATGTTTTCTTTAAGTATTTTTCTATCCTTGGTGTGGATTAACACTTAATAATCGTAAAAATATTTAATAAATGCTAACTAATATCTTCTTATAAAACTTGAATTCATTATTGTACAGTGAAACATTAAATGTTGTTACTACAATGTAATATCATGCGTTACATTTTAATAATAGTGTAAGGAAACCACGTAGCAAATATTTAGTAAAACAATAGAAGTTGTTTTTATAAGGCTAATACACTTAAGCAAATGGCCTATAAGCAGGCATAAACAGGCAGTTAACTTCATTACACTGTCGGACAAGAAAATAGATCTTTTTATATATAGATTTATATTTATTTACTATATTACGTGGTTGAATACCACGATAGCTCAGTGGATGATTTTAATATTTTATGTGTTACTTTTAAATGTCTTGGGCTCGACTTACCGCCACGGTATTGAAGATAGTTGAAAGTCCCGGGACGGGTGTATGAGTTGTATTTTTCGCTATACAGTTCTTTAACTAACACAGATCACAATATCAATACAGTTTAGCAAAGTTCACACCTCACGGCGCGTGATTTGACAACTCTCAACGAACGGTATGACAATGCACGGCATTTTGGCTGGTTTTAAAATAAGCCCAAGATCCTACATTACGTAAAGCACTGCATTTTTGTAATGTATATTTAGAAAATAAAAGTAGTTAGAGAAGAAAAGTAGATATAGAAAGAAAATGAAGAGAAAGAGAAGCAGTTAAAGAAAAATGTACCCGTAGACATGTTTTGCAATAATATTTAATAGTATCCCTTCAAAACGGAATTTTGCGTACAAACGACAGCCACAACATTTCCCTCTAAACTCTTCTAAATGTATTGTTATTATTACTTGTACGCTTAGATTATTCTTACTCTAATTTCATTATTAAAGTAATAAACGTATGTAGATGTAAATAAAAAAATCTGGACACGTTCAAAAAGAACGTTTTCATAGAAATAAGCTCTTATATACCTATAATTTTGCTTATCAAACATTTTATATACTTTTATTTTATATAAATATATAATTAAATAAGGATATTTCATTTTTTTCACAATAAGTGTAAAATATTTGTTACAAAATATTTTTTTATGCCCTCACGCTTTATCCCGCACATGGCAGAGTAGGCAGAGGGAACTGCAGGAGACACAAAAACCTAGTGTTAAGACACTCCGTTGCTTATTCCGTTGTCCCTGCTTTCTCTGTTCCTGCCTTCCTCAAACACACAAAGCCTCGCTTTGCCAGAGCGAAGAAAATGGAAATAGAAAAATCCATCTTCTCCGACTGGGGATCGAACCCAGAAACCGTCGCGTTCACAGGTAGACGCTATGTCTCTGCGCCACGACGGTCCTCAAATTCCCGACAAAATATATAAACAATTTATATTTAATATATAAAATATAATTTGTTAACATATTTTGTCCGGACGTGTACAGCGTTGGTAGTGTTATAGTAATCGCCATTGTACAGGTCACATAAAAGACTATTGCCCCCTAGTGCATGCTGGCTGTCTGATATATACGTAGCTGTATTCACTGACATTTATATAATTTCCTTGGCATAGGAAATGCTATCCTTTTCCTATAAGGACTAGGTGTTTCAATTTTTTTCATATTATTTTCTATCTAGATATTTTCAACATATATGTAAAGAATATTAATATTTAATATTTAATAATACAATTTATACGCGTATATTATCATTTTTTGGAAATCTAACTCATCGAACGTTTTGCAGTTAGTCTGTGGTTACGCAGCCATGAAATAAGTTTAGTTGTTTATCTCGGAATTAAAGATCTTATTACTATAGTATTGTTTAAAAAATATTATAAGAATGTAAATGTTATGCCAATAATCAATTTTATGCCTTTATTAAAGAAAAATTTATTTTAACTTTACTAAATATGCTAAAGTAGGTATATGTCTAAGACGGGTAAACAATTTCTGTTATTACAAACATAATATATAAACTTTAAGGCATAGTAAGAATTAAAGCTCTTCCTAATGAACAATACTTTCAAGAGCTTAAGCCAATTAAGCTGTACAACCTCTTAATTTCCAAACAACATAAATTCTGTTATTATCATACCTTTATGAAGAATTTTCACATACCTGTTATACAAACATTATTTAAAATTAATATTATATTATGAGAAATTGCGTAAAAATCTATATTTTTTGTGTAATGATACAATAAAACAGCGCTTGTAAACGCAATAAATAAGGTTTCCTTCTAAATCAGTGAAGTAGATAAGCTGCGTTTTCGAAAAAGTTGGAAAGCTAAAAACGGAGTGTCTTAACACCTGATCCTCTTTGCCAACTGTCTATTACATAGAAAATTAAACACTATATGGTTAGGAATGTATTTTAAAAAGACAGTAGTCTTAAACGATTATAAAAGCAGTGAAAATATGTCAATCGGGGCTGTTGCATGCAGACAATGGCTTGTATGAAAAGCGTACAGTTCTAAAATATTTTTATTACGTGATTTATGTCATTTAACGCAATTACGAAGAGTCTATGTCCAAATACGCTCAAAACATGTGGTCTGCGTGTTTCGATGTACTTCTTAGTAATTAAGAACGAAGACTTCGGTTTTCTAAATATATAATATTTTTTTTAATTACTTCCAATTTTTTTTGTTAGCTTCACGCTTTATCCCGCATATTGCAGGGTAGGTGAAGAGAACTGCAGGAACCATATGAACCTAGTATTAAGACACTCCGTTGCTTAGTCCCTGCTTTCTCCGTCTCCGCTTTTCACCTTTTTTCGAGGCATAGCGTGTTGAGTAGCGGAACTCAATGCTGCGCTTTACCTAGTTTCCAAAGCAAAGAAAATGGAAATAGAAAAACCCATCTTCCACGAGTTAGAATCGAACCCTCAAACCGTCGCGTTAGTAGACAGACGCTTACGCCTCTGCGCCACGACGGTCCTCTGATTAAAATTATTTATTTTAATTAGAGAATTAAAACGGTATTTACAATTAAGGGAACATATTTAAAACTAATATAATAGTTTTTATACTAAACAATATTTACTGTATCTACACTTAATCTAAGATCAATCTACAGCTTAAAAGCTATACATAATGTATAAACAAATCAACTTAGATCAAACTAATATAAACTGAGGCGTGTATACACAGTCGGCCTAATTATTTTCGCAAAGGAACGTAATCCTCAAGTCAATAATATAATCCGCAAATCTATTTACAATATCTGTCTTAGAGGATTTGACATATCATTATCTATGTCACAGTTGGATTGGAATTAAGACGATTTGTGCAATGGATAGAACATTTTGTATGCATGTGTTAGTATTAATTAACCAGTAACATTATAAAATCCAAGACGACGAATGTATAAAATTCTCATATGTACATATATTTATAGTATTGTAGTTATATTTTTGGTGCTTTCGGCATAATTTTATGATTTAATTTAATTTCATCTTATGGACTCTTCTTGTAAATTCAATAACTTTGTTGAGGAGAAACGTCACCTGGTATGTATTATATAAAACAAATCACAATTAATAATTTAATATAAGTGTGTTTAATGGTATTGTACAATGAACTTTTAATAATCTACCTAAATAAATTAAAATTAAAGTTTAGGTCCCATGTTTATTAAGCAGGATACGACGAGAATGACGATATTAAAACGTGACGATTGCGAAGTTATTTGTACTTCAATAAAGAATACTCAAAATACTACTATTACTATGGTAAGTTAATTAGTAGAATAGTCAACAATAAAAAGATATATAGAAATATGTACATCGCCATATATACATATATTTTTATATGAACTAAATAGGTTTTTTTAGATAATCATTAATTAAACCTTTAACAGCAACATGACAAATTAGTGGCGGGATGACATTTTACGTATTCACGGTGCGTATCGATCTCAGTTAATGATGATAATGACTGACACACTGCACTACAGAGACTGACGTAGCGACCAAGGCATTGAGTGCTATTGTGCTATTATACACTTCAGTCCATAATAAGTGTACATTATTTACAATATATTATTTATATTAATAATAATAATAAAGCTTTTTTTCCGTATTAATAATATTAATCGACTTAAGGCAACAAAAAAATATAATAAAAATGGATCGGCGTTCCTACTAACAAAGGTCTACTCCAATAATTTCCACTATAACTTCTTGGGTAATCCTTTTCCAATTTGATTGTGCTGTCAATTTTATGTAGTCTTCACATTTTTTGTTAATTTAATTAAAAAATGATTGTTTAATAACAAGATACGCTTATTAGTCTTCAATTATATCAATGATATATATTCGTCCATAAGATACTATTAAGTAAAAATAAATATTTACTTATTGTATAATTATAAATTTACATTAATTTCTTTTCTGCGTTTCAAAATTATTCAAGATCTCGTCATTCTACTTCACAAATCTTTAGAAAGTAAAAGAATATTAAGCGAAGAAAATGGAAATAGAAAAATCCATCTTCCCCGAGTGGGAATTGAATCCAGAAACCGTCGCGTTACAGACAGACGTTGTACCTCTGCGCTACGATGGTCGGTATTTATACACACATATATATATATATATATATATATATATATATATATATATATATATATATATATATATATATATATATATATATATATATATATATATATATATATATATATATATATATATATATATATATATATATATATATATATATATATATATATATATATATATATATATATAACAATGTCTAATAATGTCTTGAACATTATGCGGAGAGTGGAGAACAGAGTCTTCATACTACCTTCTCTCTATGTACCCTGCTATATGCTGGATTGATATAACGTGAGAAAAAATATTATTTGTCCCTTTCCCTCTTCACTACGCATAGATATATGCGTCTCGTTCTCGCATAAATTACACTTATAAGGTAATTATAAGGTAAATATATAAAGGTCGAATTCGTTTCATTGTCTTGTACTAAATGGAAATATAACTTTATAAAAGTAATTTAAGTGAATGAGGTAAATATTAATCTGATAGTATAGTAAAAAGCTAATAAATAACAAACATTTTATATTAATAATAAATATTTAATATATTTTTAATAACTTCACGCTTTACGGCGCACTTAGCAGGGTAGGCAGAGAAGACCGCTGAACTGTCGGAACCTAGTGTTAAAACACTCTCAGTCCCGCTCTCCGCCTTTTCGAAGCTTTCATTGCTTTCGAAGTAACTTAACGCCGCACTATGCCTAGTTGTCAGAGTGAAGGACATGGAAATAAAAATATTCATCTTCCCCGATTGGAAATTGAACCCACAAACTATCGCGTTTACACGTAGATGCTAGACCTCTGCGCCACGACGATCTTATAACATTTCATAACTTTAATAACTCACCTACGAGACGATTCATTTACGGCTAATAAATTAAAAGGTAATGTCTCTAAAGACTACACTCTAATTAAACATCAGTCTATTTTCGTAAATTACTTAGCTTTAAACGAAACTGAAATAGCTAAAATAAAAACCTCCTTAGGGAATCCTGGCTTAGATGAAATATATTTAGTCCAAGTATATGTAAGTTATTTCTGTAATATGTATGGTTAAAGTTGGCAAGTAATAATATGAAGAGAAAGTCAACACACAATGACTCGGAAGACTGAAAGCGGAGAACGGAGAGAAATTTATTACACTCCGCTTTTGGCCTTTCGACGCATTGCGTGTTGATTACAGAGGTTTCTATTGTCTGAGGTTCTACTTACCTTGCTACCCTGTGTAAGAGACAGCGTAAAGCTACAAAAAAATTTAGCATTACGTGGATTCATTTTAGTGGATGCTGGGCTCTTCGTTTACGGAATAGAGTGCTAGGACTTATAGCCCATGCATGTGTTGGAAATCTTCTTAAACGACCTTAACACCCGTGTAAACTGCCCATTTTCGTCTATGTACCTTTTCAAATTCAAAAATCTTTCTAAGCCCAAAAAAAAACATAAAATTTAAATAATTTGCTATAAATCTGAACATCAATAAAACTAAAAAATATTATAAAGAAAATAGTTACTTATAAGCATTACTTATATAATATTATTAAAATTCATCTTGAAGTTTCTTATAAAGTGAGTACAATGTTTGCCTTGAGCCGTCGCATATTTCAAAATGATACGACCGATAATAGTCCTTGCTGCTATCGATATTCATAGCAATTTTCCTCGAAAGGTGTTGGTAATAAATTTATATTCCTCTGTCGAGTTGTTCCTAAGGACTGATGCACATTTCAATGCTCGAAATGCATTTCCTTCCAATCCATTACCGCTTTGTCGATTAGAATTTGGTTTATCGTTTTCTTTGGAAATATTGCTTTACAATCTTGCTGTGTTCATTTGTTAGGTGTAATGTGAAATAGAATTTACATGTTAGTGTTCTAATATATTAGTGACTAGCGTACACTAGTATATTTATTATTGTGCTTTTAGCTTTTGTTTATTTACCAGAGTGTGTTTCTAATAATCCTATAGTGAAGAAAAGAGAATATGCAACGAAAGTACACAGTGTGAGACAGTTTCAGACAGTAAATGCGATAATTAGGGGTTTGATTCTCATATTAGAAATTAATTGTTTTAACTTTCTTTCTACAGCAATATGTTGTGAAGTTCTGTCTGTCTTACATTTATAGTAAGAGAAGTAAGTCTTCATTATTCTCAGGGAAAACGGTTCAACGAGAGATTCTGTTATATCATTTAGGTATATATAGGGTTATTATTTCGAATGTTTCTTTTAACCAACCTATACATAGAATGAAAATTTCTTCGAGTATAATTTGATGCCACACATTACGATACAGTAATTGAGCCACATCATGAAGCTGTTACAGCATGTCATCGCCCTCAGGCTTCATCAAGGGAGATACAACAATGTCTGAGTCTATGATTTTGGCCAGGATCAAGCTGGCTGAACTGGTCAGGGCTGATGGGCACATACATGGAAAAAAGGAGAGCTCAAAATGTTACCTATTTGGATCTGAAAAAGGCCTTTCAGGCGTGAAATACTCGACCACGACGTCCATGACCGTGAAAGCACTGTTTAGGCTAAATGTTGGGACGTCACTGGAGTAGACTGCGATTACAGAATACCGCCCCGTTCAAGGTACTGATATACAAAAGCATGACCAGCGCTATCTCGGAGATGGAGATGCTGAGGATATATGGCGTAATTTGTTTCGACTGCATACGCGTATCATTCATTCGAGTTAGTCCTGGGATCCATCGCCTAAGATGGTAAGGCCATGTTATGGGTTAGCCTAAGAACTGTGTTGGAAGACAATGAATTAATATATCGGTCCCCGAAGTAAGACCATCCAGATGTCTACAAAAGCGATGGCTGGATATCGTGAAGCCAATGGACATGAGAACCAATAGATTGTCCATTGAGGTTGTGGAAGACCGAGAAAAGTGTGCAGTCAGGAGATTGACTCTGGCAAAAGAGGATATGACTAATGCCAGACATAAAAAGAAGAAAAAGACATTACGTTGTAGTATTCTTCAATACGCTATACGTTTTTGATAATTGCGATTTTGATTTCTATTTCCATTCAAAAATAACAAAAATATACAACTTAAAACTACAAAAGTAACACAGGAAAACAAATTTTCAAATACATACATAATATACGGTACAAAAATGGGTGTTAAATAAAAAAGGAAAAACTCCAATATATTTCGTAATAAGTATTTGGCGCCCATTCCCCTTGTCCGCCCTTAGGCAAGGCGTAATTCTCGAATGTAAAACCAATATTACAATATTGTTTTACATCCGCCTAATCACCCTTTGTTTATTTGCTAGCAATTTAAATTTTCTTGTTTATTTTCTTTTGTGAAATATCATTTCAATTATGTTAATTAATGTAATTGTAACCATTAAATTAATAAAATCGACGTTTCTCCGGAGATTTAAAATTGCAATTATATATAATATATATATGCTTATATTTTTATTTGTCTACATGCTTTAACCTGCACATGACCGCATTATCCCGCAGAGTTTCATCTGCCTACCCTAGGCAGAACTTCAGAACTTCAGGAACAGAAAAGGAAAAGGAAATAGAAGAATTCATCTTCCGTGAGTGGGAATTGAACCCACAAACGTTTATAGTCAGACGCTACGACTCTGCGCCACGCTATATGCGTACGCTATATGTATTTATATATTGCATATATATGTGTATACACATATTGGCCTGCACTGTATTGGCTAGTCAATTTGTCGAGATTAGTGGCATATACCTGTCGATACAGTATACACCTGTAACGTATGAACGTCCGGGGATCATATGCGGTTAATTAGGATGACACTCGTGTAGATCAATGTCTTGCTGCCTGTATCGGTTATTTTAAATTACTTTTATATATCTACGTATATATATATTATAATTAGTATATATATATATATATATATATATATATATATATATATATATATATATATATATATATATATATATATATATATATATATATATATATATATATATATATATATATATATATATATATATATATATATATATATATATATATATATATATATATATATATATATATATATATATATATATATATATATATATATATATATATATATATATATATATATATATATATATATATATATATATATATATATATATATATATATATATATATATATATACGTGGTAAGATCCAGTATAGTGAAGCCAAAAAACAATACTAAATTGTATTAATTACTATCGCGTTACACACGTCCATCCATATACGTATGTAACAATTTATTTGTTTTAGGATCTTTTCGAGTATCGCCCTGTGGTTTTTTTACAAATTTCTTCCACATTATCAGTCTAAGCAATCATTTTAGGTTAGCATAAATTGTTTCTTAGACAATTTTCACAACTTTAAGTTGAAATATATTTTTATTGGAAGGCTTCATTACATTATCATATAGCGTTGGGTGATTTCGATTATTTTATTTATAGCTTCACGCTTTATCCCGCATATTGCAGGGTAGGCAGAGGGAACTGGAGGGGCCATATGAACCTAGTGTTAAGACACTCTTTTGCTTAGTCCCTACTTTCTCCGTCCCCGCTTTCCGCCTTCTTTCGAGGCATTGCGTGTTGAGTAGCGCAACTCAACGCAACGCGCTTTCCAGAGCGAAGAAAATGGAATTAGAAAATTCCATCTTCTCCGAGTGGGAATCGAACCCTCAAACCTTCGCGTTTACAGGCAGACGCTTACGCCTCTGCGCCACGACGGTCCTCAATCGGTCTTCAATTATTTTTTAATCGAATCTAGCCACTGTACTGTACTGTACTTGCCTTTTTGCCGAAATTTCGATACTACATGTTGAACCGCGAAATTCTTTGTTGTACTTGGTTTACTAGAGAGGATATATAAAATAATTCATAGGAAACCCACAACTATGGCGTTTACAGTCGGACGTTCCACGGCATTATGGTGACGCTGATTTAATATTAATGTTAAATATTTTAAAATTGTATTAACTTTTTGTAATGTTATTAAAGAAAATTTATATAACATGTGTGTTTACTTTGGTTTTTAATATTATTTGCACGGTTTGAACTTTTTTAACTGCATAATGACCGTTATTTATGGTAACATATTTTAGGCAAAACGCCGTTACAGAGTAACTCTCTTTTTTTGTATTCTATTAAATAATACCGTCGTGGCGCAGAGGGGCAACGTCTGCCTGTAACACGACGGTTTCTGGGTTCGATCCCCAGTCGGGGAAGATGGATTTTTCTATTTCCATTTTCTTTGCTCTGGAAACTAGGCAAAGCGCGGTGTTGAGTTCCGCCACTCAACACGCAATGCCTCGAAAATGGCGGAAAGCAGGGACGGAGAAAGCAGGGACTAAGCAACGGAGTGTCTTAACAATAGGTTCCCACGGTCCCTGCAGTTCTCTCTGCCTACTCTGCCATGTGCGGGATAAAGCGTGAAGCAAAAAAAAAAAATAAAGTATTTATAGTTTTGGTATTTACAAACAACTAAATAGAGCTTTAGAACTTATATAAGCAAACTAAATTTCAAAGACACTTTGGTCTTCACTTTCTAGACATTTACAAGATATTACGTGTTGAGTATTCGCCAAATATCGTGCCAACTGTGTTTTATTAGAGCAAGTAACGAAACTATTATTATAATCATTGAAATTATTATTATCATAGTACACCTGATACCATAGATCGTGGCATAGTGTGTGACGGTAATCGTGACGATTGTGGGTTCGATTCCCTTGACGAGAAAATCAAATTCCTCGAAATGGTAATACAAATAATGAATCAAAAGCAGGGAACGGAGTGTCTTAACACTAGTTTGTCTTGCATTTTTATCCTTTGTCTGCTCTGCAATATGCGAGATACAGTGCGAAATGAAAAAAAAATCTTAACTTTGCTCATTTCGGTCCACATCTTGCTCTTCAATATATTAGTAAATATTGCTATTTCTTTTTTTTATCACTTTCTTCTCTCTTCTTGTTGATGCTGACGATATGAAAATATTTAAGTAAACTTTACTATACTTTACTTTACTATACAACTTTATATTAATATCTTATTGTACGTAGTTGAAACCACCTTTGTTTGAATGTCAAAAAAAGTCACATTAACACATTTGCCAGAAAGAAAGCTCATATTGCCTTTAATTAAAAGCTTAAAGATAATATATTAAATATTGTACCAAATGTTGCAATTCATACCAAACCATACTATACCAGATCAGATATAGAAGATCCAATTGTTTTATAAAACTTCTAAAGCATTTACGACTAACACAATTACATATATAGAGACGTACATATTTTGGATAGCAACATCTTAGAGATGCATCGCGACTTAAGAGATTAAGTGAAAAATTTTAAACAATTTAACCCACTACCCTTTTCTTCTAATTAACATTTATTTTACAATTCATAGGTTAAGTACTCGAAATAAGCCGTTTTTGCAATGCCTAAATTAAAAACAAAAAATGCCTTCAATAATTTTGAATCAAGTGCTTGCATATATTAGAATTACAAGTTTTTTTTATTTAGATATATTTCATTCAAAATATTAAAAATTCAAAATCTATATCAATTACCGTTTACACGATAATCTTAGCTGTTGTCGAAATTCCATTATTAATTTTGGTTTGATAAATTAATTAAATGGTTAAAGTGAAATTTGCAATACTAGGAACTAAAACAAAGGGAATATGATAAAAGTCGCGGAGTTCACGGTCGGACAGAGTACCCGCATCACATCGCCGAGATGAGGGTCAGATGAGAAATTAAAATGATTCTTGGAAAAAACTACCCACCCTACTTCTACTTTTTAGGGTAGTTTTAATGTTAAATTAAATGCAAATGAATATAAATCTGTATACACATTTAAACGTAAATTTAATTTTGGTTATTTTTTTGTAGTTTATCCTGTTTATACATATTATTTACTAGAATTCGTAACATAGGTCTCTTTTCAACCTCTTCTGAATTCTCATATTATGTAATTCATTTCTTTTTTACTATGCAATCTCCTTTGAGGGTTATTCATACAGCGTGACATTGGTGAAGCAGGATTGAAAAGGTACAGTTGAAAATTTTGTGGTGATTGAACTGAATTCGAAACACAGTGTTGAGTGGCGGAACTTAACTCCGCTTTTTGTTTATCCGTTTTTGCTTTATCTTTTATTAATTAATTAAGTAAAACATGTCTCAATTTAGCAACTGGTGTATTATTTTTTGAAACGTAAAAAAAAGTACTGAGGCGAAAGAGGTATGCAGAGGCCGCAGCTTTTGACCCTCCGTTCTTTCTGACCCCGCTAAAGGCAAATTAATGAATTATATTCGAAAAATATTATAAAACATAAAAGAAAATAGGCAAAACAATATATTGTACCTTAAAATATAATTTTAAGCTCTATTCGTTGGAAAAAATCTATTCTTTTATGTTACAAGTATATTAATAATTTATAGTAAGAAAATTTCGTTAATTAATTTCAATATGAACCTATTACTGTCATTTACATCTCTTTGTAGTAGTAAATATATGCTAAGCTAGCGTGCAGCCAGACTTAGGTCACCTACAAACTAAGCTGAAAGTAGGTATATGTGAAAAGGGGCCTTTGAAATGACTTATAAAAGAAAGAGGTTATCATTTGCGTGCGTGTTTTTATGTTAAATGTTCTGTGGATGTTACGGCATAGGGAATGTTTGTTTAACTAAGAATCGCTTATTCCTTTTACTATGTGAAGAAAAGGGAGGATTGTGGAGGAGGATAGTGGGTTCGAATCGCTTAATAGACTGTTTAAAGAATCTCTTGTTAGGACACTTAGGTTTACCCACCCTTTCTGCATGAATTTGGGGAAACGTTGGTAGATCTAGAATAGTGGGTTTTAAGTTGTAGGGCCAAGCTACACTGATACTAGTAGCTTAAAAAGGTCAGGCCCGAACCAGGTAATTACCACGTTCTCACAGAAAATAGCAGCATATTAAGTCTGCTGTGTTTCGTCAGGTGATTGAGAGTTCCGGAAGCCCATAAATGGAGGTTAGTCTGGGTATTTGGTTGGCAACACATCCACCTCCTCTCAGGTTGTGGAGGTCTATTGGTAATGGTGTCCACTTAACATCAGTTGTCCCCTCTACTTGTTTGTCATCTTATAATATAAAAAAAAATAATTGCGGAACTTAACACCGCCCATTGTTAGCATAGCGAGAAAATTAAGATAATTAATGACTCTAGTGTGCATGGAAACTGATTATCAATGAATTATTATTATATTATTAAAGGATTTTAAGCTCTTAGGTAGTAGAATAGAAGATATTAAAAGAACCTACTTAAAATACGTCTCAGACGAAAGCTCCATAAAAATACAACCCCTTTCAACTTTAAATGACTATACTAATATATATAAGGGTAAATACCCACACACACACCTTCATTCCCCTATACGTGTAAAATTTGCGGTAAAGCGTTTATCGGGATTCCTCAACCCCACCCAAACTTTGTTTATTGTTGATTTTTGTTCAAAAGTTATATAAAAGAAATATTTTTGATTGGCTTCTATAAATTTATTAATTCGAAAGTTATTTCAATTTCTATGTTTTCTTCAATAGCTCTGGAGCATTTAACAAAGTTGGTAAATGCGTTATGTTGTAAGTACTTTGAATATTATTAAGTCAATTGATTTACTGGATTCAGAAATACCAGCAACGAGACCTAATCTAATACCAAATGTTTTGAATCCAAATGAACAGAAAGAATTATAATGTCTTGAGTTGTTAATAAGTTCTCTCTGCTTTACTCTATTATCAGCAAGCTATGGCTTGCTATAGCTTGAGCTATACCTTAAAATTAAAAAATAAGCTGCAGAATTTTATTAATATTGCAAATTTTAACGATAGTGCCATTATTTTTTTTAGCTTCACGCTTTATCCCGCACACGGCAGAATAGGCAGAGGGAACTGCGGGAACCGTGGGAACCTAGTGTTAAAACACTCCGTTGCTCAGTTCCTGCTTTCTCCGTCCCCGCTTTCCGCCTTTTTCGAGGCATTGCATGTTGAGTGACGGAACTCAACGCCGCTTTTTGCTTAGTTATGGGCGTCGTAGATCAGCGGCTCGGCCTCTGCCTGTAAACGCGACATTTTGTGGTTTCGATTCCCATTTGGGCTAAGAGTGGGATAAAGCGTGAAGCTAAAAAAATACATATTTTTTTATTTAACCTTCTATACATATAATCAAAAATATATATTATATTGCATATATATTTATTTAGAGTATCATACTAAAACATGTGTATATCTAAATCATTTCCATTTTCCTTACATAAGTTTAACTTAGCAAAATGAAGCATATTTCAAGTGGATGCCGTACCTATGTACGTTTGCGAGGTAATAATTAGCATCTGTATAAGATTTACGTACTACCCCGTCGTGCATTAATTGCAAATACAAGGTATATTTGCACGTGTATCTATCTGTTCTGTAGCTTACGTATATTGAAACTTTGTTACAGTCTATCTTATTAAGAGGCTACAATTGCTGATTTAAATTTAACTATTCTAGTAGTTCTAGTAGAAAAAAATATGATTTTAGTTGTATATTAAGAATAGGATTGAATAAAATTCACATATATATATATATATATATATATATATATATATATATATATATATATATATATATATATATATATATATATATATATATATATATATATATATATATATATATATATATATATATATATATATATATATATATATATATATATATATATATATATATATATATATATATATATATATATATATATATATATATATATATATATATATATATATATATATATATATATATATATATATATATATATATATATATATATATATATATATATATATATATAATATAGTTATGAGAATTATAGAAGGGTAGACAGAGGGACTGCAGTAAGTGTTTTAACCTAGTGTTAAAACACTCCGTTCCCCGCTATCTGCCTTTTCGAGGTATTGCTTGTTGAGTGGCGGAACTCAACGCCACGCTTTTCTAATTGCCAGAGTTTTTATCATCTAAGACAACCCTAATTTATTTATTTATTTATTTCAATTAAGTTCTTTCAAATAACATTTGAATTAAATATATAAAGAGAAATGTTAGCGTAACGGCAATGTTTTAATGTAAATGTAAAAGGATTTCATTTCCGGTCCGTATAGTTAGTAGCTATATGCACGTTTCTGGTAAGACAAAGTGCGGTGTAGAGCTCTGTTTTTTATTTACAACAAATCATCATTTAATACTTGTCGTATATCATTTTAACTTATTATTACACTTATAGTAATTTATTATCTCAATCCTCCCTAAATTATTCTTTTATATACTTTATCATTTCCACCTGCGAAAATAAATATGAAAATCTCGTAAGCGTTTTAATAAAGTAATTTCGAGATAAGGTGTCATCGCAAATAGCGATCGAGCTAAATGGCGGTATCTGTTTGATGAGGGACGCCATGATTTACAATTATCGAGGATTTGATTGGTCATAGATAGTAATAATTTTTAAGAAAAATAACAATTATTTTTTTATAAACTTTATAATGTCGCCAGAGTGAAAACATAAAAATTTCTCCACGAGTGGGATACCACGACTGTTAGGTTTACAGTCAGACGTTGTGCTGTTGCGTCACGATAGCCCCAATTCTGAGGTGAATTTTGAAAAATAGCTTAAAATTATTTCCAAAGACTATGTCAAAGTATTGTTTAAAGATTTACATTCCAGTTAACGTTTACTAACAAAATAATTTAAAGATCCGGAAATGCATCTGAAAAAATCAGAAACGATGGGCAAAAATCAGAAAATATTACGAAGTTTGAGTAAGTTAGTGAATATTAAAAGAGAAATATTTACAAAATGAATATTTTGTATATACAATATGTTTGAAATATAAATAGAATTTCTACTTATGAAATGTACAGTGGTCATATTCTTAAAATAAATAACAAATTAATTCTATACGTACATATATATGTATTTCATCTGACATCTGGTTCTCGCTATTTCCCACATTTTTATTGAGAGATTTTTATTCAAAATAAGAAATTGTAGTAATATGATGCGTTAATTAACTAAGTTAAATTTAACACAAAGATAATAAATATAAAATAATTTAGAGAACGGAGTGTTTTAACTCTAGGTTACTATGGTTCCTCCAGTTCTCTCTGCCTACCCTCTCTACCCTCTCTGCCTATTATTATTATTATTATTTCGTACGTTATTATTATTTCGTACATGGCATGTACGAAATAAAATTTGAAGCTATGAAAAAGAAAAATTTAGAATAGTCTCAAGTAAAAATAACACAACGCCACCCTGTATTTGAGAGATGTTCGGCAAAGATTTCTCAATTTGCCAAAACGTGGATTTAAATTTCAAATGTTCTCTTTAAGCTTTAAGCACGTAGCAATGTGAAGGGCGACATGGAAACAATTTATAAGGAGAGTATATACAGGTTGTATGTATGTACATTAGATTCTCTAAGACTTTTCAAATATTGTTTTTGTGCTTACGACGTACTAGAAACGAGCTTTTAAGATGAAATATATGTAGATTTGTAATAGATATTTCAAAATTAAGTTTCAGTAAAAAAATAAACATATTAAGTCCCATTGAGTTTCTTGCGCTGGTTCTTCTCAGGTCTGAGGCATTAATTTTAGCGAACCAGTGTTAAATTAAATTAATCATTTGACGTTCAAAAAATGAAGCTTGCTTATTTTGAATAAAATTGTTTTGATTTTGACTTTGACTCTGACTTCTGCAGATAAGCTTAGGAGTTGTAGTATCTGATATTATTGATAAAATTACTTTACTCTCTCGTCTGTTCATCTGTCAATCATGGATTGATTTATAACTCATAAATAAAATTAGTACAAATTTATATTTGTACAGCCTATATAGATCAACGGAAAGTACAGTTTCTTTTATATTTTTTTTTGCCTTCACGCTTTATCCCGCACATAGCAGGGTAGGCAGTAGGTAGGAACTGCCGGAACCGAAGGAACCTAGTGTTGGCGGAACTCAATGCCACGCTTTGCCTATTTCCCAGAGCGAAGAAAATGGAACTAGAAAAATCCATCTCCAATGAGTGGGAATTGAACCCACAAATCGTCAAGTTTACAGATAGGCCTCTGCGTCACGATGGTTTCTATAATATTATAATACAATGGAAATAGAAAAATCCATCTTCCCCGAGGGGGAATCGAACCCTCAAACCGTCGCGTTTACAGGCAGACGCTTTCGCAGTCTTCACTTTTGTTACTGTTTTCACTTTCTCAACATTTCTTATTTTAGTATCAGTTCTACGTGTTCTTGAGAAAATAAGTCTAAATAAACGTCATAATATTAGGATTTTTTTTGAGCTATGGAGTTTGAAGAAATATATTTTGTTTTTATTCTATTTTTCTTGGTAAGGACGTTTTTACGTTAGCTTAGGCCTTAGGGTGTTTATAAAACAAATATTATATACAGTCAAGTCTTAGAATATTATTATATTTTTTATAAAAAGGATGCTTTCGATTTTTAAGGCCTCGAAATAAACTTATTCTATAAGAACAAGTCGATCATAATGTCTATTGTTTATATAAAAATATTCTGATAAATGATTAATAGCCTTATTTTTTATTCTTGAAGCAAAATAAAAATATAACTTTATATTATTTTAAAGAAAAATTAACTCTTTCTCGTATATAAGGTACATAAATAAAAAATAAATAAATATTTAAAACAAAATCCACATAAACTTTGTAGATTTATTTTTCCACAAGAACCTAAAAAAATTGTTTTTGACTGAAATCGAATCTCAATTTACAAATTTGAATGAGTAATACATAGATTATTTCTTTTGCTCAAGGCCCAAGCTTCCAATACGTCTTGCTTCGCGACGGTTCCGCTTTGCACACACGAGTGTAATAAGGCCGCTTCAGACTTAAGACGTTTGGTTAGTCTTAAGAAATCTTTTAAATACAACACTAGGTTCCTATGGTTGCTGCAGATTAAAAAAAATATACATAGTATCTGATATATTCTATGTACAAATCAACGTCTTACGTTGTATATTCGTATGAGAAGCTGTAGGCGACTTGATGGAGAAGAATAAATCTTGTCACAGTTACCGATTACAATGACTAAATTGACAACGTGTTAAAAGAACTTGTTGTAATATTAACCATACTAGTATCAAAGCACGACAATTTAACTATACATAAAATGAACAGTAATAAATACAAAAAAGAAAAATAATAGCTAAAATCAAAAGAGCGTTTCAAATGACAACCATTGACTGTTACGTATATTTTTTATCATTTACTTGGGAGTAGATGAGGCGAGAACACCGCTATGGCTCAGTCGACGGCTCTTGTTTACTTATTGATAAAATAGGATAAAATATTGGTTGTTGCATATAAGCAATAGTCTATATAGGAAGGGAACTAATCTGAAATATTGTTATAAGTGACTTCTGTCATTTACTACGTAGAATCTCTGTCCGAATACGCTCAAAGCATGTGCTGTTTAAACATGTATGCCTCAATTGTGTAATTTATTTTCTTTTTTACCCTACATGCTCCTTTGTGCGTTCTACTTTCAACGTGACATTGGTGAAGTGAATTGTGCTCAACTGGCACGCTCGAAACGCCATAAATTGACAGAAGAAGAAGAAGAAGAACATGCGGTACCACTAACTTTTTCCACTAACCACTTCTGTTTTCTCAATTTAGACATATGATTATGTCGATTAAAAGGTTAAATTGAATTGAACTCGAAAAATACCACGTTGTATATATCACTATTACTATAAAAATATTTACATATAATTTTATATTTAATTTATTACGAGATAAGCATAAATTAAAAATTAAACGCTACTAATAGGTGTTAGAAATGGAAAAAATCATAAGTTCAAAAAGGCATGCAATACGCCAAGCGTAGCAACACTTCCGTTAAGTTGAAGTGCTATAAACGGTTTTCAGATTGGCAGCGTGTTAATTATATTTATAAAATAGAAAGTATTTAAGTTATTTAATTTTAAATATTAATTTACATGTTATAAGATAATAAAATTTGTATATATATATATATATATATATATATATATATATATATATATATATATATATATATATATATATATATATATATATATATATATATATATATATATATATATATATATATATATATATATATATGTGTGTGTTTTTATACTGTTTATTGTAAAGATGTATGCGGAGACTTTTGTCCCTCATCATAGATTACTATAAGGCCACTGTCTTAGGTTTGGTTGGTATTGGATTCTTACTCCCTATCTTACTTTAGACAGGCAAAGCTTTTAAGACGCAATTTGTTCACTTATAATTTTACCTAATACACAAAATTTAGGTGTTAAGTTATGCAATAAAGTACATATACTCTTGTGTACAGTAGGGTAAGAGGGAAGCGGAAACCTAGTAAAAACTTTTTTTGTAAATGTAGTGTTCGACAATTAACGGTGGCGTTTACAGTCACACATTTCACACAGCTTGATAACTAATAATATATAGAGCATATTATAATCAATTCATCAAAATGTATGACCTGATGACTTTGCGTCATTTAGAGAAGAAGATCCGCAGGAGAACTAAATTAACCAATAAAGCTCTAAGAATTATGAAAGTCAAAGGGCAGTGGGCTGGGTACAAGTCACGCAGAACCAATAGCTGTTAGGGCGGAAACGTTCTATGGAGGCAACCACGAAGCAGAAGACGTAGCATATTTAGGCTATCTACGAGGTGGACCTGACAAATATCGTTTTATGGCTAAGGGCCGGAGTACAATGGATCCGGGAGGCCTTTAGTAATAAACAGATTCCGCCTGACAGAATGTTGATGAATCAGCATATTACTATTTCTTTCTTTGATAATATCACAAAAATCCTTAAAAACGTCTTAAAACATTAACAGTTCAACCGCTATCCATATGTCGATGCCACAACCAACTCTATATTTAGTGAGAATTTTTATTTCAAAAGAATATTTTAAATTGCTCGAATTGAGTCTGCAAGTGCCGTCTAGTGTTTGCCGCTAATGATGTGTAGTGCAGTTTATATATTAAATGTGTCACACGAAAATTTTATAACGTAGTTTTTAACAGTATTTACACGTGAAATTAAATTTTTAATGTTTATATAATTGTATTTATTTATTTTTATTTTTAAAATTAGGAAAATGTCTGTTATGTACACATCAGTTTAGTTACTTATAGACTTATAGATAATGTTAAAAATTAATGAACCGGTAAGAGAAAGAGAAGATTTTCGGAATTTAAAAAAAAGAGCGTGCTGCAGCTTGTTTTAATAAAATTCTATATTTAAGTGTATTTAAGTGTATAGGGAAGCGAATGAGTGAAAAACCACATTACTTTCCTATAGGAGTTGCTAATTTATTTATTTTAATCATAGTAACATTATAAAATAAGTAATCAATAAAATTTCTAGCCTTAGTGACAAATAACTAGGTTTTTTCTCACATTTCGATGTTGGAATGCAATAAAAATAATATATTTACACCTGAATACAAATATTCAATCCAGTGTACCTTAGCTCACAGTGAGTAAGAACAGCAAGCTGTGTTTATGTCAATATCTTTTTATTGAAAAATTGTGGCAGAGGCGTAGGATCTGCCTGTAAACTCGACGTTTAGGGGGTTCGATATCCGCACGGGGAAGATGAATTTTTTATTCCATTTTCAGTTGAGTGTCGCAACTCTACAGGCAATGTCTTGAGAAAGGCAGAAAGTAGGGAACGGTGTATCTTAATACTAGGTTCCCAGGGTTCCCACGATTACCTTTGCCTACCCTGCTATGTGCGGAATTAAATGTGAAGTCACATAAAAATATTAATAAATTTTGTCTTATTTCTACACTTATTTCGTATATTTATTATTGCTTAGAAGTAAGCTGTAAGGCTATAATGATAAGAGAATTACCATATCTTTTTTTTAATGTTAAAGTCAAATTTAATTTAGTATCTCTCATTGTTACTTTTGTAGATGCAAAAAGGTGTCAGTGTAACAACTTAAGAGGCGAAAATCAACGCCGCATTTTGTCTTTCAGTCAGTCTAAAAGACAGTTTATAGTCAAACTAAAAGACTTTATTCAAGATATTAAGGGTTGCAATATTTGCTTGCATATATATATTTTATCACAGAATGCATCATAAAGCAAACTCAACCTTAATTTCAAACCGTTTTTGTTATTCAAAATAAATAAATTTAAAACTGTTTAACTTGAAATTTATCACGAAGTTAAAAACACACACAGGTTGGCACGCCACGCTTTGTTCTGGGCACGCGAATTTTTTAATAATGTACAAATTGCAACTTTTATATGCTTTTTGGGAGTAATATTTAATATTCTCGCAATTAACAACCTAGATACTGTGAATCTGGTTATATTTTACTATCATTTCACGTTATTTATATTCGTCGTATGTACTTTTATAATTTGTTTTTGCCTGGTGTTGTGTAAATTTACCGTTTAAATATATGTATAAAGTGAGATAAAAAAATTAATAAAAGACAATCATTAGAGAGTATAATAGATTGAGACTGTTCACTCGACGGTTATTGGTTTTTTCACTAGAGAATCGTTGGTTTCAAAATTGTGGCCTTAAATAATGCCTCCAAGGAATGTCAATATCAGATAATGTCTCATATGTTGCTGGTAAATGGAGAAGAATATTAAAAACTTTATTTTAGAATATAAGAGTTTTGTATGAACTTAACATGAAGCAAGCAATGCAGAAATTAGAGTAAAGGTCTTTTCGATTTTGCCATGAAATTCTAGCGAAAGTTTCCGCACATGGCAGCGTAGGCAGAGGGAACTGCAGGGACCGTGGGAACCTAGTGTTAAGACACTCTGTTGCTTAGTCCCTACTTTCTCTGTCCCCGCTTTCCGCCTTTTTCGACGCATTGCGTGTTAAGTGGCGGAACTAAACGCCGCGCTTTGCCTAGTTTGTAAGAGCGAAGAAAAAGAAAATAGAAAAATTCATCTTCTCCGACTTGGGATCGAACTCAGAAACCGTCGCGTTACAGGCAGATGTTGCGCCTCTGCGCCACGACAGTCCTCCATATTTAATAGTATTTAAAATTTCAAACTACTTATACTTCTAACCTAAATAAATATTTTCGTACAACATTTGCAATTTTTGATTAAACGATTTTCCAAAACTTCTTTTGCCGGTGTAAATTTGTATATTTAAGTAATAAAGTAAAATACAGTAAAAATATCTTTTTTATATAAAATATTTAGAATTTATTTATTTTATTTTAATATTATTTATATTAAAAAATGCAAAAAATCTTATATACCTATAATTTTTAATCGTACCTTTACATTTTATCCCGCATGAGTAGGCAGAGAGAACCTAATGCCAAAACAATCCGAATGCGATATAATACGTGTTGGGTGGCGGGATACAAGCTTTCACTTTTTCAAAAGAAAATTAATTATTTATAACGAACCCGCTACTACCCTTATAGACAGAGCTTGTATCATAATTTTCGGAAATTAGAACTGGTTTCCGGTAGCTGCTTCCATTAGGACTCTCGCTACTGGCATTTCATTTAAAGTTTCGAAAAATATTATACCCATGACACCTCATCTCCCTTTACTTTTTATAATAATACAACATAAATGTTTTTTAGCAACGAAAATTAGAAACGTTAACAAGCGTAAGAATAAAAATATCATATTCAATATTGTACACAGATATATGCAATAATATTATATATAGTAAAAAAATATTATATATATATATATATATATATATATATATATATATATATATATATATATATATATATATATATATATATATATATATATATATATATATATATATATATATATATATATATATATATATATATATATATATATATATATATATATATAATACATTAGAAATAATATAAAATAACAATAGTAGCGATATCGTGTTTTTATTTTAAATAAGCTAAATTAAAATAATATATATTAATACATATACATATATAGCTAAAATAACAAATTAGAAAAATTAACATAATAATTTTGAATAGAACTAATGTTTCTGTAAATTTACATTTAAAACGTAACCAATTAAAAACTGAAAAAAAAAATATACGGCATCATTAGAAGAGAAAAAGTTTGGATCGCTCACGTAACGGCAAACCGCACGCTTAAAATAAGATCAACACTTAATTTAGGGGCATGATAGGACGGGTAGCAAAAAAAAATCATTTGTTTAAGCCTTTTTATATTTAAAGTGGTTTCTTTATTCCTTAAATCTTATACACAAAATACGAAAAGGTTGATTTCTCGATATTTGGTTTACGTAAACCTTTCAGCACAAAATATGTGACGGAAATTAGTTACATGTACCTATGTGTTGTATATAAAGTAACATACTACTATCTAAGTGCCTGGTTATTCTGAAAGCAAGTACAGTACTCGTAGATTAACGAAGTGAATGGCAATATATTCTATGGCCCTAATAAAGTCTAAAAAAATAATATATCGACTATTCAACACAGTCAAGTTTAAGATTCAAGCCAGTAGTAGTTTCTGAGATTTGAGCAAAACAACTATTATATTTTTAAACATCCAAATTTTTAGTTTTATAATATTAGTTTATATATTTATAAGTTTATATATATTCATTTATTTCATTACAAATAAATACACATTTTGACATGTTTCTTTGTTAAACATTTAAGTATTAATTGGAAATTAGTGACTTAGTACAAAGCGCGACTTTGAGTCTCACCAATTGGCGTGCAATGCCTGGAAAAGCGGAAAGTGGAGAACGGAGTGTCTTCACACTTAGTTCCTTCAATATACAACTCTCCGCAGCAAAAACATTTCTAGATCTATACATTATTTCATTTATACTATGACGATTTTTATTTAAACGTATTAAAAAAAAAACAAATAAAAAAAGAACATAATAAAATTTGTTATGTACTATTTATTATCGTTGCATACTGTACCTGCATACTTTGTATGGAAATAAAATAAAAAAGGATGAAATATTAGGAATCATTTACATGCCGACTGTACACAGGTACAAATACATTTTAATATGCTAATGGAGTAAAATAAATTCTGCATAGGCGTTTTATCGTAAATGAGGAGAAGATTCAATTACCATTTGAATATTGAGAGTGTTTCAGTCTTTTTTGTAGGAAAAGCTGGAAACCCTAATAACTTTAACTATTTTGTAGGTTTCTTTTTTTATTTTCCTTTAGAAATACTAACATAGCATTTTTATATGTAGTGTTTTGACATATTTTCAGTATTATTATGATAGTGAGGTCCTCGTGACACAGAGGCGCAGTGTTTGACTGTAAAATGTGATGATTGTGGGTTCGATTCCAACTTGGGGAAAGGATTTTATTTTCTTTAGTCTGGTAACAAATAGACTTATGTTTTGCTATTTATTACACAGTGTATCGTAAACTTAATAAAGTCATAAGCGTGGTTTTCTTGATATTTAAAATAAGTATACTCGAATTCTTAAGCAACTCATCTATACTTTAACATTTACATTACTAATTTAGAGAATCGAGTTATTTTAAAACTCATAACATAGTACTTAGACACATTAAATAATAAAATATACCTAAAATATACATATATTATATTATATAAAATCTTCATTTAAAAACAAGCATACAGTATAAACAAAATAACTTTTACCACCCGTAAAGTGATTCTACAAATAAATTGAAGCAACTTCTAGGTGAGTTAGTTAATCTCTGCACTGTGCTCTTCACAGTCGGTTGGCACATGTATTGTTCTAGTAGCACAGTGGGAACTTTGACGTCCTCTAACAGGTTAACGATCACAAAGTTAGCGCTGTACGCTCATATTTACGACTACGGGACGTATGGATGTACGTTTTGGAAGGAAATGTTACGTTTCTTTACGTGTTACTTCTAATGTGTTTTAATTTAGTATATCATGTTATTTCATGGAAACCTTGAAATTAATGACAAGAAAATCAACGAGAATAGAGAGGACTAGAGAAGAATAGAGAAGTTGTGTTTTGTAGCTAGAGGGACAAAATTAAAATAAGTTCTTTCTATTTTGTTTCACTGTATGAGACCACTACAGCCTTAATTTTTTTATTATGGGAAGGACAAGGCAAACGAGCGGTCGGGTCACCTGATGGTAAGTGATCACCGACGCCCACGGCCCTGTGTAACAGCAGAGGTGTTACAAGAGCGTTGCCGGCCTTTAAGGTGGACGTAGACGCACTTTTTGAAGGTACCCATGACGTATCGATCTGGAAACACTGCCGCAGGTAGGCTATTCCACAGTGTATAAAATAATATAAAATATTCTAAAAGCTTTTTATTAAATTAACGTTGCGTTTAAATAATAAATATTAATCTGTATGTTTCCATGACTTTTACTTAGGTACTTAGCGCAAGTTAGAGCACTACAGAGCACTCATTTAAGACTATGAACATTTTCATGTTGAAATAATAATTTCGCTTAGTCTCGTAAGGCCTTAGTACTGTTGCTCTCACACCCAGTGCACTTTTAATGCCTTTATGCTTATTATTTCTTGTGTTTGTAAATTTATTTTGGTCATATTTGTGTGTTTTTCGTGTAATTTTGTGCTTAGATACTAATTAATGTTTATATTTCTTTGTTTCTAAAGTAGTGATTTGTATCTAAAGTAGTGATATTTTTGTGTTAACCTTTTAGTGAACAAATATTCCTTGAAATTTATTTTGGGTTTTATAGAGTATTATTTCAATACATTTTTAACGTTTTCCAATACTGTAATTTCATTGTAATATCCCTTACATATAATATAAATACCAAATTCGTAATAAGGCATATTTACTTGATATATTTTTTACAATTAGTATGTACGCTTAGATTAAAGTAATTAATTTTTTTTCTTCTTTACTGAGGTTGCTATCAAACTCATAAACACTGTATTTTGGAAAGAAGTCGTGTCTATATTATTTTTATAAGTTTTTATTTGAACTCCATAATTAGATGTTATATAGTATTCAAATTACACTGTCATAATTTCCGGTTCTCGGAAAGTGAACTCGAAAGGCATAAAGTAATAGTTGGAACAGCAAATTAATGTGAAATATCCCATATATTTAAAAATCTGCATAATACGTCATAAGTGGGATACGATATGAAAGTGTTTTTTCTAGAAACCACTTTATTAACTTCCGCCTCTCAATATTTCTTTTTTAAACTATTTTCAGTTCTTTTCTCTAGTATATATGGCGCAAGTAAGTCCCGCCATTTAACATACTTATCAAAGATTCCAATTGCCAAATTCGAAAACGGAATATCTTAACACTATGGTACCTATCACTACACAAAAAATAAAAAACTTGGCAACTTCAATTGAGCTTGACCAGAAGCTTAACGTTAGTGTTACAGTTTCTTTTGGAGATTGTTATATACTAACATCAAGCTTTTCCTTAAACGAAATATATATTTACATTGACAAAACAAATAAGCGTGTAAAGTAGCCACTAGAATGAACTCAGCATAAACACTTGTCTATATATAGTGTACACATATTGTGTAATGTTACTTTTTTAATTATTTTCACGCTGTATCCCGCACATTGGAGTAGACAGAGGAAACCGAGTGTTAAGACACTCCATTCTGCGCCTTCCACTTTTCAGAGTGGTAATAACTGAAATAAATGTTTATATTTATAGAAAACTGTATGTATATATATATATATATATATATATATATATATATATATATATATATATATATATATATATATATATATATATATATATATATATATATATATATATATATATATATATATATATATATATATATATATATATATATATATATATATATATATATATATATATATATATATATATATATATATATATATATATATATATATATATATATATATATATATATATATATATATATATATATATATATATATATATATATATATATATATATATATATATATATATGCTATGTTTTTCCTTGTACGAAAGTAGTCTATTCGATTCCCACGCAGATCCTGTAAGATACAATTGGCTTTCTTATCAATTTCTGAGTGTGAATTTATTTATTTAAAAATATTTATATATTCTTATCACCATAGTACATGGGTTTACCTAGTTCGGTATCCCATAACCATATATGAAAGAGACGAAGATTTACGTTTTGTCGATAGGCGTTTTGTAAATTTAATCGTTGTTATTCCGAAATCTCGAAGACTGACATTTTGTAACTTTTTAGTATATGAGAAAACACGACTATGTGTTATTTTCAAATTGCAAAAATTGCAATTTAAAGAACTAAATTCCACTCGATATCATTTACATATGACGAGAAAATTTTTTTATATAGGTATATGGAAAAGAAGATACTACTAAGTTTTACATGGAATTACCATGCAGGTCAATCTTTTTAAAAGAGAAAGACAGAGCAGAGCAGGGGCTGATACTTGAAACCCTTGTGTCATCATATTCACTGTCACTACAAACCTTTTCATAACTTCTTATCGTATATGTTCCGTCCACTTCTGTTAGGCAAATATAGGTTTTAATATATATTTATATTGAAAATCTAAGAACTTAAAAGGTATTAATAATTTTATACATTGTTCACCTATAATTTTGGGAAAGGTATACCAAAATTAAAGTTTTCAAGAGTAATTTTCCATCCACCCCAATATTTAACCACATTGCGATCCAATACTTTAATTAACTGACCAATTTCATAAATTTGTAACATTTATTTGGTAGAAAATTTTATTCAATGATTTTGGTGTAAATTTTTATATAATTGAATATTTAGGAAGAAAAGTAAAACATGTTAAAAGTCGCAATATTAGATTAAATAAAATAATGAGATTTGTTACATTGTTGGGTCAATTAAGAGAATGGAGTGTCTTAACACTAGGTTAAAGTAAAAAGCTTTCTATTATTAAAAACAAGCATTATTGATTGATTTTACAATCTTATCAAAATCTGAAATCCAGTCGGAGAAGATGGATTTTTCCGCCACTCAACACGCAATGCCTGGAAAAAACGGCGGAAAGCGGGGACGGAGAAAGCAGGGACTAAGCAACGGAGTGTCTTAACACTAGGTTCGCACGGTCCCTGCAGTTCCCTCTGCCATGCCTGCCATGTGCGGGATTAAGCGTGAAGCTAAAAAAAAATCTGAATAAAAAATATTTAAAGTTTTGCCATTTTGTAAGTTTTGTCAATTGTATATTTTAAGCTGCATGAGGACCGCTGTGGCCCAGAGGCGTCCGCCTGTAAACGCGACGGCTTGTGAGCTCGATTCTCACTCGGGGAAAACGGAATTTTCATTTCAATTTCCTTCGTTCTGGCAACTAGGCAAAAGGCGGCGTTGAGTTCCGCCACTCAACACTCAATGCCACGAAAAAAAGGCCGAATGTGGGGAACGGAGTGTCTTAACATTAGGTTCCCACGGTTCCTGTGGTTCCTTCTGTCTACCCTGCTATATGCGGGGTAAAGTTATAAAAAAATTAATAACGAGCATTATTGATTTATTTTAAAATTTTATCAAAATCTCACAAATAATTATTTACAATTTTACCAAATTTTGCCAATTATACATTTTAAACTGCATACAGTGCATATGCAATTTAAAACATTTGTCAGTATAAACTGTGGTTGCTGGACACATTAGCGACGGCCGTCGAGCGCGGATTGGTATAGCATCTATATATGGTATCAACTTATGTCAGTTACGCGGATATTTATTATTCATTGATTTATTTGAAACTGTTATTATTATTTTTTTATTTTTTTAAATTCACACTGTGTGACATAGCAAGGTAAGTAGGTTTTATATATTTATTCAGAATCACGATTGATAAATATAATTGAATAACAATGATAAGCTGAAGTAAGTGTTAAACTTAAGTAAGTTTAAGTCAGTCTAGCCGTGACCATGGACTATAAAGTGTTCGAAACATCGGGTTTCACAAAAAATGTACGCGATATACGTGATAAATCCGGTTAAATTGTTTTATTTAAAATTTATAATAATCGCGAAAATCAAAGAACTTATTAAGCTTAAGTAAGTTTATTTTTATACTAAGTACATATATTAAATAAATATCATTATAAATATAATAATAAATATAATTATATAACAAGTCCTTCTTACTTTTCGCTTAATTTATCAAACTGCACGTTAAGTGGCGGAACTCAATGCATTCCCATTTCCAGGGAAGGTCATAAAAATTATTTCAATCTCATTCTGCTGAGTGGCAATCGAACCTATCACGTTTGCAGTAAGACGCTGTGCTGTTCTTCTTTATATATATATATATATATATATATATATATATATATATATATATATATATATATATATATATATATATATGTATATATATATATATATATATATATATATATATATATATATATATATATATATATATATATATATATATATATATATATATATATATATATATATATATATATATATATATATATATATATATATATATATATATATATATATATATATATATATATATATATATATATTCACAAAGACAAATATTACTATTTACAAAGACAAATACAATAGCCAACAAAAAGCGCAATTACGATCACGCACTTCCCACGAAGTACACGCAATTGTGTCCATATGTTTACACGTACCTAATTTAATGTTAAAACGGGACGAGATAAAAATAAGGAAAGTTTTATTGAAACAGTCAATTTTTTATGTTAAGTACTTCCTATAATTTCACTTTGTACCTTTTTTATTTAAGATATATGAGTCAAGAAATTTGATAGTTATTTTTTGTCTCACTTCGCTGTTATGTGTTAGATAGAGACGCCGCGATCTAATAGAGTAAAGTATTAAGAAAATAATGTCAAAATCTTTTAATTGAGTGGAAATCAAACCTGTGATAATATTAGTAATATTGTAAGTAAAATCAGGTTTCCCACTATAATGAATTCGAAAATTCGTAAGTCCCCAAATGCACTCGAGTAGAAGTCATTGAGGAAAAGCTCGATCAAGTGAACGTCGGTTGCATGGATGCTTATCAATTTTAGGTCACGAAAATTTTAAAAACTAAAAATTATATTTTACCGGCTGTAAATAAAGTTTCAGTTAGTTACTAGACAGTTAGTATTGTTTACAAGATAGGTTAGTTTAAGCAGATCATTATCTCGTTAATATTTCTATCAAAGATCTGTGAAACCAAAATTCGTTGTTTATCTGCCTGATAGGGAATATGTTATTTAATATCTTTATCAGCGGGTTTTGAACAAAATATTTTAAACAGTTTTTTGTCGTTATATCCTACATGTTACAGTATACGATAAGCTTTATCCATCATTTTATACATTTGGAAATATTCCATTTTGAAAAGCGGAAATCAAAACTGTGTTGTGTCTTATTCACAGCTACAATCAAAATGTTTTCCTTTACCTAGGGAATCGAATTCACAACTGTCGCGTCAGATACTCTCTTGAATTCCGCCTTTCCACTCCCCTCCCCACCATTTAATTATTAAAGAACAACTTTTAGGAATTAAGTAATTATTGAAATATTTGTATTACTAAATATTTCTTAAGTATTTTAAAACATAGCGTTGGTTGCAAAAAAAATACACTTACAATTGACAAGCGAATGCGAAACCTATTTAAAATAATGACGAGGCAATGCAATAATAAAAATATCGATAAGGAAAATAACTCCGACACTTACTTGTATAGTTTGATGTATCATTAAATGAAAGTGATTCGATATAATTTGAAAGGAAGATGTTTATCTTGTATGTTACACACATATGTATATATATATTTTTTGTTTTTATCGATTGTCAGACTTACAATGAGGTTTTATGGCACAGCACTGGCATACTAAAGAGGAATTGAGAAAAAGACATGTAAAGAATAAAAAAGCGTAAATTAAAACTAAGAAAAGCTGCAAGCTTTGGTAGGTAGGTATTATTTAATACTAGTTTTTTCTACCCATCCTGCTATATTCAGGATACAGTGTGAAGGTAAAGAAAATGAAAAATATTTAAATTTTTTTAGCCTCACACTTTATCCTGTGCATAGCAGGGCAGGCAAAAGAAATCTCACTAAAGGTGGAAACCTAATGTTGAGACACGCTTTCCGCCTTTACAAACCTTTGCGTGTTGAGTTAATAGTCTAGCTTACAAAGCGCCGCACTTGCTTAGTCCCCGAGTAGAAATTCAACCCACAAACCATCGTGTTTACATTCAGACACTACCACCATGCCACAACGTTTCTCCTTATCCTGCTTTAAGTAAATTTTTGACACTTAGTTCATCAGCTTCAAATTTCATTGGAAGCTAGGCTGATTAATAGACGAATTTGAATTAACTTTTTTATTCTGTGACTAATTTGTCTGGCCAGGCTTGGCGAGAACTAGTGTTATTTAAGTAAAAATACGTTTACACTTATATAGAAGACAGAATTTCATTAAATAATACGGTTACTTAACGAAAGTTACTTCAGTAGTGGAAGAAATCCATGAATAAAATACTTGTTACAAGTATAAATCAATAGTATACAGCCATAAAGCTTGAAGCACAAAAGCTAAACTGGATATATAGTTACAAGAACCGTATCTCACATTGGTCGAGACGAGCAGGTGCGTCTGTGGTTCGTAATAGACTTTATATTGAATAGTTTTGTTACATACCATTTGTATTATCGTACATTTTATTTTTGGCTAGCTCGTATTCCTCATATATTATGATAGACACTCTGATCTCCGCCGTATGGTGCAGACACTCTGTTCTCCGTTTTTCCTTTTTGTTACAACGCATATTGGGCGACGGAACTCGAGCCGCTTCTTTTCATATTCAATAAAGATCCAAAATAAAAAACATAGCGATTTCTGCCAATTTCCTTTATTTTTAGCTTATTTATCATAAATAAAACGATAACATATATGTACATATATTTACAAGAACATACACTCACTAGTTAACGCGGGCATATTTAGCGAATATTACCGAAGCGAGCGAAGCAAGTGTAATCCTTCATAATCCTAGATCAGGCGTTGGCTGCGTGTTGAGAATAATTTCCATATATTTGCGAACCGGCATTGTATTTAGTCGTGTAATCCTGTAGCGCTATGGGTCAGAGTTGAAAGATTGAAATGCACTGAGCTCGATTACTATATTTATTTTTGTATTTTTTTATATACAAAGTGCAGCGTTAAATTACGCCATTTAACTACTAATGTCTTTAATTTAAATAGAATGCGGAGGACGTAGTGTCTTGACACTATGTCTTTACTGTCAACTCTTCTATACACAGGATTTGTCTTGGAGATGATAAAAAATTTTACCCCAATTTCCAAAGTTCCGCTTTATTTTGGTTCTGTTTATTTAAGCATTTATTTCTAAATATTAAAACTGTAATTTTTTTTGTGGATTTTCGATTGGAATAAAATTGGTTTTTATAATAACTTGCCTCTTATTTTATCTGAAACTGCACCATATACCAAGATATTTCCTTAGAAAAAGTTAAGTTTGAATTAATTAATCATATTTTTTAATCAATCTAACAAAAATCATTAATCAAATTTTAGAAACTAATAACAAAAATCTTTATCAAATTCAAACAATCAATTACAACCGAGAGCACTGTACGTAGTGTGCCTCGGACGTGCCACTAATTTCAGTTTTAAGCCTTTCATGGAGCGGCTTAACCATATTTACAATAAAGTTTCGATGCCTCCAGATCGCGTTAGATAGTTTGGGGGGTATCTTGCTGACTTAAGAAACTGTAGACTAATACTATACAAGCTAGCCAAATTCGCATCCTGTTATCGTTGACGATAATAGAAATGGATAACTGCAAGATGCTTCGCCTTTGAATTTTATAAGAGAAATGTTAGTGAACGTAAAGATAGGAGTGTTTTGACACTACATTCTCTAATATTGTCTTTAAAAGTGTGAAACGTGTGTGAATCCTTTTATATTCTCTTCTTTTCAGAATGTTGAAAAGTCTTCTGTTAGACTTGCCTTATACTTCTTAAGCGACCTAAATGAAAAATAAAAAAATAAGATTTATATGTAACTAATGACCTTTCTACGTCTTCACCCACTTGAACTATATGATTATTCACTTAATAAAATAATCTTGGTTCATGTTCTTTTATACATAACGTTTGTAGTAACTTTTAATTTATTATTATTTTTTATATATTATATTATCATTGTTTTTCAATACGTAATACAAATTATGTAAGCGAGTTGATCATTAAAAGTAATTAACAAGCTTTAAGATATTTTTATTTAAATAAATATCGATCAAGCGTTAATAACATTCGCAAGCATTACAGGAAGGGTTTTTCAGAGACTGTGGATCATCGAAAACTAAAAAAATCTTTTAATTTGCGGCCATATACACTAATTTTGTCTGAAATTTATATACAAGTAAGTTTGTAAGCAATATTACAACAATAAAGAAATTGATAATTATTATAATGATAATTATTATTTATTGCATGCAACCTTGCCGAGGGAAATATAGATAGAAATAAATATATAGATACAATATAGTACTAAAACTAAAACTAGGGAAGGCCGTCGTGGCGCAGTGGTACAACAGCCTTGAATATATACATATTATATAGTAGATAAAAAAGGTTGTAATATATATATATATATATATATATATATATATATATATATATATATATATATATATATATATATATATATATATATATATATATATATATATATATATATATATATATATATATATATATATATATATATATATATATATATATATATATATATATATATATATATATATTATGTAGATAAAAATAACATTGTAATGTTTAAAATAATTATTAACTAACTTGACTTAAGTTTTTTTTGCTTACTGTATGGTAGTGATGTAACGAATGTCATTTTTTTAACATTCGCGAAGGCGAAACCTAATGCGAATATGTGCTATCGACATCCGCGAATGCGAATATTCAGTCTTTATTTTTTAAAGTGGAGCTAATTATTACAAGATAGCACCTGGAGTGTCCGTTCCGTCATTACTTATTATTTTTTTATAGTTACAAAAAATTGTTATGATTTTTAAAGTGTTAATCCACACTGACGATAGAAAATCCAAACGCAGCAGGACTTGAACTCACGATCCAAGTTCCGTTTTCTTTAAGTTTTTTTTTTAATTGTTGTATTTATAGTTTATTTTAAGAGAATAACACTGCTGTGCGGCATATATTGTGTAATAGGAAAAAAGAAGTATTTTATTCTTTAATTCACAATCCAAATTATACTGATATATGAGGACCGTCATGGCGCAGAGGTATAGCGTCTGGCTGTATACGCGACGGTGTGTTGGTTCGATTCCTACTCAGGAAGAATGGACTCATTTACTTCGCTCTGGCAACTAGGCAAGCGCGGAATTACACCAATGGCTTACACCACTCAAAACGCGTAACTCTGAAAGGTGGAAAGTGTAGGATGTTTTCACTTCGCTAGTTACCTCGTTGGTAATGAGCGAAGCGAAAAGGAGATAAAACTATAGAATATATATTTTGAGAAACACTAATAATATAAAATACATTAAAAATAAACACATATATTTAAAACACATAGTAAAAATAAATTAAGATAGCAGTCGTACACTTATTGTGTTAGGTGCACCTGGGACTTATACACGTACAAGCCTGTTACAATGAAACTACTCTAAACTACAAATAAACGTTTAGTTTCTTTATATCTTTTATATATATAAATAAAATGTAATGTATATTATATATATATATATATATATATATATATATATATATATATATATATATATATATATATATATATATATATATATATATATATATATATATATATATATATATATATATATATATATATATATATATATATATATATATATATATATATATATATATATATATATATATATATATATATATTGTTTTACCATCGTTATTTTCGTGATAATTGAATCCAAAACTGTCGCATTTTCAACCGGCCAATATACCACTGCGCCACGACGGCCTTCTTTAGTTATACTATATTAAAAAAGTATCACATTTTATATTTTCTCTTATATCTTCACTTTCCACATCTCTTTGTAATTCAAGCATTGCGTGTTGAGTGGCGGAACAAAACACCTCCTTTGTCTAAGACCTTAGAGTTATAAGCGTTCCCTTGAGTGGAGAATAGACCTATAACTACATAGTCTAGCTTCATGTACCTATAATTTTTTTTCTAGTCTTTTGTGCGCGTCTGTTTTTTTCATCTTAACCAAAGACAACTTTATGTGAAGATTTTTCTTTTAAAAATAATAAGAAAAAGCGAAAATATAATTAATTTTTAGTACAAACTTGTAATGGAATAAATTAAAGTTGAGAATTATAAAATCGTTTATAGCGTACAGTTTTAAAGAGTGTTCTGTCACTCTATGGATATATTTTATACTATACTGTAATATTTTTGATTTACATGTAATATTAATATAATCATAAAATGTTAATAAAATAAAATTTATATCATCTTCAAAAATTCAGAATTAAATACAATAATTTATAGACTATAACTTATAAACATGTCATCGTCGTGGCGCAGAGGTGCAGCATCTGTTAGTGCAACAATTTGTGGGTTCGGTTCCCGAGAGATTTTGATAGATGGATTTTTTCATTTCCTGCGGTTCCCTTTGCCTACTCTACCATAAGTAGGACAAAGCGTAAAATAAAAGAAAATAGTTATATTATGCTTAACTTTGTTTCACAAATTAAATATTTCAAGTTTGTGGGTTGGATTCCCTTTTGGGGAAGATTAATATTTCTATTTTCATTTACTCTTGAAACTAGACAATAGCGCGACGTTGAGTTCCGCCACTCAACACGGAATGTCTCCAAAAGAAGCTGAAAGTAGGGATAAACAACGGAGTGTCTTAACACTAGGTTCCTATGGTTCTTGCAGTTTCCTCTGCCTAACCTGCCATGTGCGGGATGAAGCGTGAAGACATAAAAAAAATTAACTAAATGCCCAGTACTGGCACTCAACCTGTTTTATTCAGGTCAAATAATAAAGAAATTTCAATCAGGTTTCAAATTAAAACACGGTTATCTTAAATCACCTAGTTCTAAACATGATTTTGTTTTGCATACAAACATTCGTTAACTCACTTTAAACGTGACAGTTGTGGGTTTGATTCTCTCTCGGGGAAGCTAATTATTCTAATTTCCACACATTTGCATGATAAATCTTGGCGTAGAGTTACGCCGCTCTATATCATATATCTTAACGATCGGTTGGAAAAGGAATATCTTAGCACTAGGTTACACTTACATATCTCTCTCTATATATATATATATATATATATATATATATATATATATATATATATATATATATATATATATATATATATATATATATATATATATATATATATATATATATATATATATATATATATATATATATATATATATATATATATATATATATATATATATATATATATATATATATATATATATATATATATATATATATATATATATATATATATATATATTCATCTTAAATTATAATTCAACACACCATCTGTACTAAAGAGATTCGAAACCAATTCGCAATGTTCCAAAAGCCATCTGGCAGTTAAAAACAGGTTAAAGAATGTATTCCTTTGCACCTGTCTTGGTCCAACTTGTTCTTAGCGGATGTGTCGTACGTTCACCCAGAGTAAATGAGATGGATAATAAGCGTGCCGATAAAAAGAGATGGCAATATAAAATTTAAACAAATGTGAAAGAGACGTATATAGGGTCGCGTGGCGCAAGAAAAGGACAAACGATTGGTTAAACAAGAAAGTTTTCAAGAGTTGATCTTTATGTGTAGAAGTAAACAATGCAGCGATGACCTTATATGGTATTGCACAGTAAGATCTTGAGATCACAACAAGTAGATCTTAATGCTGTAATTTTTTTAGACCTTTTTTTTTAAATTAATGACGACATCGTTTCCGGTCTCATTAAAATCTCATGATTACTAAAGCCCCTTCGATTTACTTAAAGGTTTTTGCAAATTATTTATTGATAATATTTTTCTAACAATAATATTATTATCTAGAAGAAATCGCTAATTGCAAGCAAGATTGGCTTTTGTGTGTTTTTTGTTGAAAGCAAAAAAGGTGAGGCGTAAGAGGTTGTACATGTACATAACATAGGTGTTAAGTTCCTTTGGAGCTTTTTTGCCGTTTTATATTAATAATAAGCAAATGCCAAACATGCTTATCTGTATATATAATGAATTTTGAGGGCGTGAAGTTGCTATGTGATGCTAAAATATATTTGAACGATTCTCTTTTTAAAATGACCAAGACGAGGTGTAGTGTACGATTTCATCAGTAGATGTTACAAAAACACTTCTTACAATATCTGTAGATTGAATACACTGCAGTTCTCATAGCGTAGTTCAACGCTGCACTCAGTCTACCAGATCAAAATAAAAACAATTTATTCACTCAAATGTCGAAGTCAGACGCTTCGCTTTATCTCGCTCGCTTTATTAATATTTTATAAAATAAAAAAATATTCGCTTTGTTATTATATAATTATCCGTTATAAATGTAGCGGTATTGAGATATTACTACTGTCTTGCAACAAACTTATATGTAGATACACGAACTAACTTTACTCTTCATGGTGATATTTCTTAAAATACATGTATGGATAATATATATATATGGATATCATTTGATATTTGCTTGTCATGGGTTCGATTCCTATGCACAACAAGACAATATTTCGATTTTTTTCGTTTTTCTGGCTTGCTAAGTTAATCAGAGTGTTGAAATAAAGAAATTATGACAAATCAAAATGCCAAAAATCAAAGTTGGACCATACGAGGGATGTGTAAAACTAGTCTATTAACAAAACATACAATATTTTAATCCTACGATATATAGATTTGAACCCGCTACATGCTAACAAGAGACAGTATTTAAATACCTACCTACTTAAGATAGTTAATTAAAACGAATACGTTTCAATCTTCCACTTACAGAGCGACTACCTGTTCGGAACAAAAAATACAATGTTCTTTCAAGTTACACCATATGGGTATTAGAAAAACTAAGCACTTTTTTAAAGATGTTTTGTTTTTTAACATCATCTGGTTATATTAACTTTATTTTATTTGAAACTTTAGTATTAATATTTAGTATATGGGATACTTCAGAATTACATTTATAAGTAATTCGCTTGTTAAATCATTTTAAACTTTAGATATACAATTAAAATACTTGTTAATTAATTTAAGTAATACTTGTTGTAGAAAATATTCTTTATTTAACTTGTAGATGGAGTTGAACTTATAATTATCCTATTTTTTAAAAATCTACCAATTTTTCATGTTATAATATTCGAGTTTAGTACGTTAATACTATATTAGTCTGTTCCCGCGCACATGCTCTTCTTTTGTAGGCTTAACACTTTTTAATGATGGTAAAATTAAAAGCTTTATTTTGTTAAAAATATCCAATTGGTTAACGTGTAGAATTTAGTTAATTAATTTTTAATTGTACTGTTCAAGTTCGAATATATATATTTTCAACAAATTGTTTTCGGTATCTTTAAAGCAGTACAAAAAGTAAAGTTCTAGGTCAAAAACATGCCTTTCTAAGTGTGCGCAGTAAAAACGCTTCCACAAATTATATACATTATGAATGATTTTCATTCTGAGACACCATTACTGATTGATATGGAAAGCAGTAATACCTTTATCATTGAAACAAAAACGATATATACCTATATGTTATAAAATAAAGCTTCGTACTTTGGCTCAAAAAATTAAGGTCTAAATTTATATTAGTAAGACTTATTTAAAGCTTTTAAATTACTTGATTGCTTAAAGTAATATAATGTGTTCAATGAATAACTGTATCAACAGTGTGGAAGCTTCTACGTTATATAGTTCTACAAGGAAATTAGGATGCGAAAATATGTTTGTACGAAGAGACAGCAAGCTTGAATCGTTATTTATTACAATTATATATGTATACGTGTATACACATATATATGTACCAAAATATATAGCATATAAATGTAGGATTAGATATAAGTGTTAAATCACTCTGTTTTCGACGTTCTGCTGAATTTTGAGAAATCTTAATTACCTAAATGTTTATTTAAATATTGACTAATAATTTTTATTTCCTTTTATATAATTGTAATGGAATAGGCATTTGTATTCTATCTCACCTGATGGAGAGTGTAGATGAAGACGAAAGTGCTCTACGCCCGTTCAAAGGAAATCTTAAAGGCTCCAGATTTCAACTTATCAGAAAAGAATAGACCCAGACAGATCGTTTCTAATCTTGGTGATTTTGACAAAAAGCGAGCTGTCAAACCGTTTAGTTCGACTTTTGGATATGTCAACAACGTATACGCGAAATTTTGCCTAGTGTCACGAGAGTTTCCTAAATTTAAACATCAAGAAAGAAAAATGGGAAGCTTTTAAAAAATAAAGCCTTTATACATATTTAAGTCCAACGTTCCGAATTTTACGTTGCACGTTTTATATTTTACAGCAGTTCACGGTCACGTCAATCAATACTGTATTTTTCTTAACCAGGCCATGGAAACAGCTATTCTTTAGATACAAGTTGTTTTCTTTATGAGATTTAAAACCTCATTCGTTGTGTAAATTGTAAAAATTAAAATTTTTCTAGTTTCCCTTGTATAAGATAGATGATATAAAATAAAGGATAGAGAGTTTCTAATCATCTGATTGTAAATGATCAACGTTGCCCAAGACCCCTTGCTACACCACATTTTCTATATAGACGTTTTTTAGTGTCTTAGTGTCGAAACACTCCTTTCTCGGCGTGCCTCTTGAATTAATGATTTTTGTAGGATTTTTTATAAGATATTATAATTATCGAAAAAGGCAATAGGCCTCGATGTAGTATATGACATAAACAACTTCCTAGTTGCTTTTATATAACACTCTGTACCTGTGAGGTATTTTAGTCACATAGAACTTGTTAAATTATAATTTATTATACTTTACATTTAGTTAAATCTAATTTATATAAACAAATTAAGAAATGTCTTAATTATTTCCATTTCAATTCAGAGACAAAACCGCGAGTAAAACGTAGTGCTAAATAAAAAAAGATGGGAAAGTTTTCTAAAAACACGTAAACATATGAAATTGCACTACTAATGATTGAGTTAAATACCAATAATCTCGTCTAATTCCCTCTCATTAAACCTGCCATTAGATTGAAATAGAAATTAAAAATGCACTTAACGCGTTTTAAGAACTGCATGTCTTCCGTCAACTGGTTAACTTTAACCGGTGTGACGGGTGGTTAAAAAACTTTGCTAGAATATTGAAGTACTATTTGTCATAGTAGCAAATACTTAACGATTGTAGTTTAGTATTATTGACTGTCAAATAGTGCTTTAAATTGGATTAACGTGGTAGTAAGTTCAAATTATTTGAACCCACTCTAGGCTTAACGAAAACGCTTTTGATGCTTTACTAAGATATACCATTTCTATTTTTCCCGCTTTCAAGTAATGAAGCATGTTTAAAAATTCTTTAAAATTATATCACATATCCTATAGAAAGATTAGGTGTATGTTAGATTATACAATCTGTACAAAGTTAAACGTATTCGATAGTGACTACCGTAAAAAACTACAGTAGTAAATTTCACAATCAATAATTGCTCACATAAATAGCGTCTCGAGACGAACTAACTATACATTATTTACGAGTTATCTTCTCACGATACGCCAGCGTTGCAACAGAACTGTATTTGTAGCGGTTGACATTTGAAATAACGCAAGTGTAATAGTATGATTGAACTTCACGCTTTATCACGCATATAGAAGATCGAACGTAGTGTCGAGACACTTTGTTCCATATATTTCTTTAAATTTTAACATTGCGTGTTAAGTGGTGGAACCCAACCCTGAAATTATCGGAAAGCATTTTCTTTACCTGATCTGATATATCTGATCTGTTGATAGTTTTAGACGGACAGATTTTTTAGTTTACAATACTTATGAAGATATACTAGTTCCAATAACCTGAAACTTGTCCTGATCAAGTCCAAGTACTACAAAAATAGTGAAATTACTTCATTTTCACACGTTATTTATGTAATTTTGTAGCAAAACTGAGAGTGAGTGGTATGAGAATAAATCATTCAAGTGACATATCGTGTCATTTGGTTATATCGAAGTTAACTTATGAGTAGTAGACAGGCTAAAGTTGATGAAGAGATGCCGAAGATGACGTTAATGGTGGTTATATCGATCATTCGATTTAACACTTTAAAAAACAACAGTGTGTTGATGTAAAACTTAAAACTTGAATATATATATATATATATATATATATATATATATATATATATATATATATATATATATATATATATATATATATATATATATATATATATATATATATATATATATATATATATATATATATATATATATATATATATATATATATATATATATATATATATATATATATATATATATATATATATATATATATATATATATATATATATATATATATATATATATATATATATATATATATATATATATATATATATATATATATATATATATATATATATATATATATATATATATATATATATATATATATATATATATATATATATATATATATATATATATATATATATATATATATATATATATATATATATGAGTAACTTAAACTTGTCTTAAAATCTATTGCTTGAAACCGCTATGTTCAAATTACAACTATAAGAGAGAATGCTTTAAGACCGTCTCAAGTTTTGACCAATTTTTCGATACATTACATGTTGAGTGGTAGAATTCAAAGCGTTTTCTCTTCTCACCAAAGTAATATAATTCATTCTTACGGGTCATAATCAAATCCACAACTGATAAGAAGACAGACGGCCTCTAAAATTATGTTACATACATTTTACAGCCTATTTATTGGACAAGATTATAGACTAATATAACTTGGCCCCTATAAAACGGAAAAACGGTTGCTACTGGTTTTACTATATTATGACGATATTTAGAGGTTTATGTCTGTATATATTTAAAGCACTATGTAAAGCAGTGGACATAATAATAAATGCTGTTAAAATTTATATATATGTGGGTGGTATTTTAATTCGTTGAAATGAAATATTTTAAAATTACTCAACACTTTACTGAGTGACTTACAGCAGATTACAGTATATCCTATAGTTGTTTGATTATGTCAAGTATAAGATAAAAGCGTAGAGATCTTAAAAAGAAAGTGGAAAGAAAACGGAGTGTCTTGTCTCTACTATCAATGTATATATAAAATTATTATATATCTCCAAAGCCAAAGGAAATTTCTCGATCTGATTTGTACTGGAATAGGTGACGACTTACCTGCTCTATAAAATAAGGCAAAACAAAATATTTTAATGTTTCATAATTTAACATAACAAATCAATTTTTACCAAAACATGTTTTTGTTGGTAAAAATTACTTGTTAAAATTTAAAAATGGGTTAAATTAGAATTACTTGGTACCAGCTTTGGTAATATACTAAAGACAGTTTCATTACAACTTTAAATACAAATATTTTGGTCGTAGCTAAAAAGAAACGTGAATACATTTCTGTTTTCACTTAACACACTGGGAATGGACAAAAGGCATTTTTTGCTACCATTATTCCCAAATGTATTGAAGTTCACGTCGACTTCTTGCTACTTCATGAATAAAATAAATGAATGGAAAGGTTCCAAACTTCAATTGAGACCGACAAAGGTCGATCTGTTTGCGGGACATGTCGCTGGTGCGTGGTTGTATCCACTTGCTTTGTAGCTATGTCATACTATATATATATATATATATATATATATATATATATATATATATATATATATATATATATATATATATATATATATATATATATATATATATATATATATATATATATATATATATATATATATATATATATATATATATATATATATATATTCATTCATTTATTCATTTTTTATATAAGTATTGTTATTTAAGAAAGACTGCTTTCTTCACTATTTGAACTGAGTACACACAAGTAACATGATTTTACTACTTAATTTACTACGTATACACAACTGTGATAACTGGATAGGTACCTCTGTACAAATTTTGGTTTACAGATCACAGAGTCTCTGAAGGATCTGTAAAATTACACTGTATAATAATTTGTGTTAACGTCATACAATTTTCTTACATATAAAACAACTGCTAAATTTCTTTTATATTATTTATTGTACTATTTATGATGTGCAATAAATTGTTAATAAGCGAATAAATAACGTAATTTCAAACGACCTTAATAAGTCCAGAGATAGTTTCAAAACTAGATTTTATTTGTATTTTAAACGTTAACGTATATTACGTTACGAAGGTTATGAATTCCAATTCAATTATCAAGTAATTCTTTTTCACGTTGCAAAAATATAAAAAAAAATGTAAACACAAAGAAAAAAAGTACAGCCTTCAGTGGAACTTCATACTAGTTAACTCTTAGAACTGCTTGACATGCTTTCCCATCGCGAGTAAATTTGCGATAATAATATATTTATACTTTAAGTTATGCTTCCTATATGTATTCGTATGTACGTATACTGAGTATACTGATACCGTGACTGTGGACATGGGTGCACATGTAACGGTGTATGTATATATATATATATATATATATATATATATATATATATATATATATATATATATATATATATATATATATATATATATATATATATATATATATATATATATATATATATATATATATATATATATATATATATATATATATATATATATATATATATATATATATATATATATATATATATATATATATATATATATATATATATATATATATATATATATATATATATATATATATATATATATATATATATATATATTTATATGCCTGTCAATATCATGATATATAGTTTCCTTTTTCAAATAAAAACAGGGCTCACAATAAGCATTGTATCAAATACTTAGCGAAGTTGTTCAATCCATTATTTATATATTGTAATAAATTATTTACATCTATTGATGAATACAGGATATTATATCTAAAGTATTTGCAACAAAACCAAACTATGAGAAATATTCTCTTTAGACAGAGAGAGAGAGGGAGAGGGAGAGAGAAGTCAGTGTCCAAATATTCAACATATATCCACATTTGTTAGTGATTTTTTTTTAATTTTAATTACTGTACTTATTAAATAACTCTACCCTACTCTACTTATCTTCTAAATATAAATTACGTTACTATCCATTTTCATACAACTTATATAATATAAAACTTATAATTCAAAATGTTAGTATCTCAGTATCTATTGTATGTATTAACAATTTATAAATTATTAATACAAATATTAAAAGAATTTCTCTTGAAGGCTGAAAAAATAAAATTGTCAGGACAGTTAGGCCAAGTCATCACACTCCGTTCTCCACATTTCTCATTCGAAATATTACATATTGAGTGACATGACTAAATGCCGCGATCTATTTTCCTAAAGAAAAAAAATAAAATATAGATAAAATTTACACGAAATAAGCTCAATTTTATATTTTTATTACCTGCATAGAGTATTTACTATTATTTTTAATTAAAAACCCAAAAAAATACGAAGAATATTCTCATATTCAAGCATTAGTGAGCTTATCAAAGTCATAGTGCAACTTGCATGTCAGTTGGGTGTCAAACCGCTAAGGCGACGGTCGCGTTAGTGTTCTGTAGTGTATACACATACGTGTAACGTGAAAACATTATTTATACGTGTACGTACAATTGTTTGTTTTATTTGGATTTGTTTGGATTATATTGTTTTAACGGTAAGTTTGTTTTTGTTTTAGTTAGACCTAGCCGTTGTGTTGTTTTGTTTTTGTATAATTGTTTTAGCGCGCTTTCTTTGTAGAGCTTTTTTGGAAGTTTCATGTGAATTGAAATAAATAAATATATTTTTTAATTTTTATTTATAATATGTGTGTTATACAGATAATATATTAAATGAAATTGTATAGTCATTTATTTTGCGTAAGGAAAAGCTTAATTTTTTTTTTAATCAAAAAAATATAGCAATAAAACTACAAACTACAATACTACAAATTTATATAAAAAAGGACTTATATTATTTTGTCTTTTTCTTATTATATCTTATTACTATTATTTTTAAGTTACAACAACAACGTTAACTAGATGGCGCTATGAGTAATATTTTCTCATATAAATTCTTTGAATTGTTATACTACAACTTTTTAACAGTGAAAGTAATCTCTATTAATATTTTATTATAACATTATTTTAAAAAATATTTTGATTTATCAATAAATATAAATAATTAAATTTATTGTATATTAAATTAAGAGCTTATTTTCTTATAATAAATATTTTAAAGCTTTTAGATTTATTATTTTTAAAAAAAAACATAAAAAAGTTAGTAGTAGTTAGTTACTTACTAGTCATAGTTAGTTACTCACCTTCGCTTCGACAGATCAATGCGTACGCGTATTTTTTGATTAAGCGAAACGATTTATTTTTGGTACAGTATTCATTTAAATTCACTAGTATATCACACATGGTTTTGCCTGCATGGACAAAGCGAACGGTAGTTTATTTATATTCAACAATAAGATTATAGCATTCTCAGCTTTAATTTATTATAACTATAAGTTTTAGTTTGGCATCAATATATTTTGAGTAAAAACTAATTTCCAATCAGTGCATTAACTAGATTTCAGAGGACATAGCTGTAAAGAGACTTTGTTTTGTACTGTATAAAATATAATATAATGTAATGCAATGTACGAATTATAACATTTTAAATAGATGCCTAGAAAAATTCATATATATTTTGTTTATGATATTTATTATTACTTTTTTCAATTCATTAAAACTTGTAATTATTGGAAACAACTAGCACTAACATTTTACTAACAACTATATTTCATTTATAGGGAAAGATTTTTTATTTATAATTCACGTATTTTTGTACATTTTGGTAGGTATATATTATGTTTGTATGTTATTAAATACTATATTTTACATATTATGCACTTGTCAAAAAGTTAAATAAATAGCCATATAAAATATTATCAAAGGCTTTAACTTTAAATCACTCTAACTTTTATAATGATTATTTAAATTAAACGTATTTAAAATTTAATTAATATTTATTAATATGATTTAAAAAAACACTATGCCTCGTTTAGAAATACAAAACAATTTTTCGCGCACTTTCAAACCGTCATTTGTAATTGACAAGTAACTTTTTTAAATACTTCTCATTAAATTCACTCAAGCGTATATAAGATGTAATTATCGATATTTAAAATTATTTATAACCTATATAATTACACAAAGTAGATAAAATATTCGAATTACTTTACAGAAATGGTGAAACTACTCCCAATAAAGTAGTAACTAACTCAAATAAATAACTAAGGGAAAAAAAGAAGAATATGTCAGAAGCCTTATAAAATCACATAACTTCAGGTCTCTGCCCAGCTTTAAACAAACCTATAAAAAATATATTAACAAGTAGTTGCAACAAAAAGTAGATTTACGTCGAGATGAGTACATATATAAATATGTAGCTGGATTTTAAAAATCATTGGAAAATCAATCTTATTTCGTTAGCATAAGAGTTGTATGCTTTTGCGGGGATGCCGTCTAAAAATGTGTTTTGACAACAAGTTTTGCTATCTAACAAATAAAGTTGACACAAAAATAGGCTATATTCTATTCGAAATAAGGCTGTATTTACGTTTTGGTTTGTGCATATTAATTTTGCTACGGTTTTTGTATAACAGGTTAAGTTTCCCTACGTAATTAGGGCAGGTGTTCATATCGGGTCCTCTTATTTTTTTTTCATTTTATCTCGTTTATTTTTGATACGAGTTCTTAGCTCGATTTTTGTTGTGGTTTCTGATGTATTGGCTTTATGTGACAGCTTTTAGCACTTACCGTTTTAAAGCTCGTAGTGTACTTTAATGTTAACGTAGTTACCTAAGGATATGTAGGTAAATTATGTAAAAGTTACCGAAGTATTATTGGATGAAACGAGTTAATATTTTATTTATTTTGAGCCACTCAAAAGATATAATGTTATTCACGTTTCCGCTATATATATATATATATATATATATATATATATATATATATATATATATATATATATATATATATATATATATATATATATATATATATATATATATATATATATATATATATATATATATATATATATATATATATATATATATATATATATATATATTCTTGTCTTAGAGCTTTAAGTTTTTAGACTAACGTCACTTTTTGTCTCACCTACATAATAAAACACTGGCATATGACCTTCATACAACATAGCTAAAGCATAGGTATTGTATGACGAATTGCTATGAAATGCGTAGGTGACTTTACTATGAAATCAACTGATCAAACAAGCACAGAATAATAAAATTAAAAACATAAAGAATAAAGCTTATTTTTAAATCTAAACATTTTATATCTTCGTCCAAAAATTTTACGACTGTTTCGTAAATTGATACATAAATGCAGATCCGGATTTCCAAAGATTAAGATTAAGCTACGTAGCGTATAAACGGTCTTTTGATGGTTATTTTTAATTTAATAATAGCTGTATCGTTAATAACCATTTAACTGTATTTGGTTATTTGATCTCAAACTAGGCTTTGACTTCATTATGTTGATTAGACATAATAAATATACATAAATGGCTATAAATATATGTAAATAGATTCAAATTTGATACTGTTGCTTCTTAAACAATATATTATGCACGTGTATATATATATATATATATATATATATATATATATATATATATATATATATATATATATATATATATATATATATATATATATATATATATATATATATATATATATATATATATATATATATATATACAAATATTTTAAGTACAAAGTCAACATAAAGCTTTTGACGACACGCACAGACCTACCAATTATTAAGCTGGAATAAAATACAGACATGAATTGTCGTCGAATATCTATGACTGAATAATCTTTTAATGTAATAATTGATAGTTTCATTTGTAATATTTTTCAAACTTTTATAAAACAAATACGTTAAGTAGGACAGCGTTTAGTTCTGTTATTTGACAAATTTATAGGATATATAAAAAGGCAATTTTTTTAATTTAAAATCACAGATATCTAATATGTTAATATATATATATATATATATATATATATATATATATATATATATATATATATATATATATATATATATATATATATATATATATATATATATATATATATATATATATATATATATATACATATATATATATATATATATATATATATATATATATATATATATATATATATATATATATATATATATATATATATATATATATATATATATATATATATATATATATATATATATATATATATATATATATATATATATATATAATAGCGTATACTGTATAAATATTAAAAAATAATAAAACAATTACATATGTCACATGAAACATTCTAACTATTACAGTTACTAAGTCCATAAGGACTTAAGTAACGAAATACAGATTTCTCCCATAAATGGATTATCCTATAAAAATAATTAAGCAATTGATTTTGTGTTATTGTGATTACCGTTTTAATGAAACGATTTTTTTTTGTTTTATAATATTACTAATTATGAAAAACACCTAAGGAATTGCAATAAAATTTAAATTTCATTACGTAATATATATATTTTTTAATATATATGTATATATATAATGCAATATTATCACTCGGATTTACCAACTTTTACAGCAAAAAACGTAAGCCGGACGGACATATAAATTTATATGTTCGTATATAAATTTATGTTTAATAATTATTGAGTCGATTATTTTTTTACCTAAAACACGGGAAATCCTTAATTATTTCTGCATATTTGTTTAAAAGTACGTTGACTTTATGTCAATTTAAATTCAATAAACAGGTTTCAATTCTAGGATGCGTAGGAATGTCACTTGTATATCTAACTCTGTGTATACGGTGTAAGTTTTTATATATATTTCTAAGTTCTATTTCCTTTTGGTGATATGATGAAATTGTATGTTATTATAAATTCGTGTGATTTTTAGAGTGTAGTTTAGATTTTAGAGTGGGGACGGAAAAAGCAGGAACTAAGCAACAGAGTGTCTTTACACTATATAAAACTAGGATAAAAGCGTGAAGCTATAAAAAAAAATACTAATAATATTAAGTGAAACTATAATTAAATTATAAGTTACATTCTCTCTTACTACCTCGCTAGGGATAAAGCGTAAGTTATGTGTATATCTGTTACACTTTGTCTTGTAACCAGAGCGAGGAAATTAATAATTCTTTCTCCCGTTTGGGAATCAAACTATTTACAGGCAGACGAAGTACCACTGTACCCACAATGGCCTCTTGGCCTCGAATTTAATTTAGTAATATTTTAATTGTACAATATATGTATATTATCTATTTCACTCTTTATTTCGCATAGTGACAGAACACTGTTTTTTTCGCTTATTTTTTATGTTCGCTCTATTTCGCAAGGGAATCACAAGAACACACGACAAGACACTTCATTCTCTGCTTTCCACCTTCTTCAAGGCATTACGTGTACAGTGGCGGAATTGAATGTCGCGCTTTGCCTAATTGATATACTAAAGAAAATGGAAATGAAATAATTCATTTATCCATATGGAAATCTAACACTATTCTTCTATTTTAAAAACATATTTTTTGTTTAATGGCTTCAATACTATTTTATTTACTTAGCTACCAACCAATTACACTATGACAGTTATTCCACTGTCAAAACAAACGTTTTAACGAGTGTTCATTAATGGATCCTGTCTCAGTACTGGGTAAAGTGAAGTGAGTCAGATTATAATTAATGTTTATGATGAATGCATTTAAAATTCAAAATATTCATAATTTAAATTAACTCTTACAAGTATGTTGATGTCTTAAAAAAGGATAAAGCTACCTAGAAATCTTGATAAGTTATTATTATTGCTGTTATTTTGAGATAAAAAAAAATACATTCTCCACTTCTTCTCTATACTATTCCTATCTTTTGTTTATATATATAATTAAATAATTTCAATATTTAACGCGTTTTAAATAGGCTTTTGTAAGAACTTTTAAATAGTTTGAACTTAAAGCTACGAACATCGGGTGTGCAAAAATTGGCGAGAGCTTTTTTTCAATACAAAACTTATAAATCTAGTATTTTAAAATATTATAAAGAAAGAACATATAATTTTAGTATATATTATTTTAAAAACCTAGCTCCACGCTGACATGCAAAAGCATTTAAAATTTAATTATATACTGATACTGATTGAATTCGAATACCCGACCATCGAGTGTATAGTTAGATACTGTGCAACTTTTCAATTATTTTATTGACTTGTCTGCTACAATTGATTTTAAAGTTTTTAAAAAGATTGTTAATTGCCGATGGGTGGCGAATAAAAACAAAGGTTCTTGACCGTAACTAAGTTCCGAATAAACATTGTGAATTTGCTATGGTTTACGCTTGGAAATTCTTTTACCGGTTATCTTTTTTGGCTTAACTTTATAAATGGAAATAATGTTTGTGAATGTATTCTCTCTATAGACGTCTACAGCTGCTGCCCGTCAACGAGACGATTTGTGAATTCGATTCCGAATTGGGTACGATGGATTATTTATATTTTCTTCGCTCTGTGAACAAGGACGTTGAATTCCGCCATTCAGCAAATAATACCGCAAAAGGTTTTAAACAGAGTGTGTAAACACTAAACTCTGCCTATTAAAAAAGGCATTTTTTTGAAACGACCAAAATTTTTAGAACTATTTCTTTAGCTACACTTGAACTTAAACTGAAAAAAAAATCTGAAAAGCATTCTTCATCTCTCATTCTGATAATTCCACAATAATATATTTGTAATCTTTCTTTAACTTAAAAAAAACTTAAAATTAAAAATAACTTTCTTTAACTTAAAAATAACTTTAAAATCTTTGACTTAACTTAACTTAACTTATAAAATCTTTAACTTAACGTAATAAAAATATAACTTTCTTTAACTTAAAAATAACTTTAAAATCTTTGACTTTAACTTCATAAGAGTCTCTTTATAGACCAACAAAAATTAATTGTAACAAGCGTATAATAATATCACCGCAGCTTGCTTGCTGTGGATTAGTTGTCAAAGAGTTCAGACCAATAGCCAATCAATAGTGGGTTCGAAACCCATTTAGTTCAATAATTTCCACTTTTTCTGAAATTATTTTACATTACTATATATGAAAGACGTTAAATTTTACACTTTTTTGGCTTCACGCTTTATCCCGCATATTGCAGCAGGTAAGGCAGAGGGAACTGCAGGAACCATATGTACCTAGTATTAAGACACTGCGTTGCTTAGTTACTGTTTTCTCCGTCCCCACTGTCCGCCTTTTTCGAGGCATTGTGTGTTGAGTGGCGGAACTCAACGCCGCGCTTTGCCTAGTTTCCAGGGCGAAGAAAATTTAAATAGAAAAATCCATCTTCCCCGAGTGGAAATCGAACCCTCAAACCGTCGCGTTTACAGGCAGACGCTTTCGCCTCTGCGCCACGACGGCCCTCAATTTTACAATGTTATACGTAAAAAGCAAAACAAGAAAAAAAAAAATTAAGTATTTCTTTTATTTTCTTTACAATTCTTACTAAGTACAAATTAAATAACATCTTATCTAACAATATAGACATGTCAGTTTATTACTGGTCACAGTAGGATACTCTTATAATAAAATTGTCTCATTGTTGTAAGGATGTCATAAAAAATATATGCCTTGGGCATTGAACCCACACTTGCCATAATAACTTCATTTCTATTGCCAATTATTGTGGCATAAAAATTATATTGAAATAAATGTGTCATAAACTAAATAGCATAATGTTCTTAGCCCTAGTACTGTACTAATGTACTAGCATTGTAGAAACTGTACGTTTAAAAGTTTTTTTTTTGCGCTTACTATACCTGTACAGTGTAGTGACATTGACTAAGTATACTTTATATAAGTAATATAAAAAATATAAAGAGAAGAACTAAAAAAATTACAATTGTTCATGATTTTTTTTATTATATATTTTTATTTAACTACACGTTTGATCCTGCACATACACAGGGAACTACAAGGGCGTAGTGTTAAGACACTACATTAAACCTTTTTAGCCTTACAAGCCTTGAGTATTGAGTGGTGGAACTCATCGCTACTTAACCTAGTTGCCAGAGCTAAGAAAATGAAAATTAAATAATCCATCTTTCCCAAGTGGGAATCGAACCCACAAACCGTCGCGTTAATAGGTTGTGTTTATAGATTACAGATTTATTCGTATGTATCTTTACAATATTTATAAATAAACTACACAGTACGTATATAATATTACTATGTAAAAAAATTATGAGTATTACGTTATAAGGGATGCGGGAAACCTTAAAAAACCTTACCTTATAAGTATGCGGTTGCATAGAAGAGGATGCAACGTTCTTGTACAAATGTCGTATATATCAATATGTAATTATGTATTGGAGGATAGTATAAAGGTATATGTATGTAGATAGAGCACATTTTAGGGTTCCGTACAAAAATAAAAAAAACGGAACCCTTATAGAATCACTCGTGTTCCTGTCCGTCCATCTGTCACAGCCAATTTTCTCTGAATGTACTTGATCGAATCAGGTGAAATTTGGCAAGATGGTGTAATACCCTGAACCGAACACAGATGTGTAACGTAAAAAATATTTTTTGAAAATAAGGGTAATTTTCGGGGGATAAATTAGGTAATTAAAAAAAAATTTGCGAACCTTACTGAGTCATATATCAAATGGAAGGGCTTGTTATCAGGATCTCGAATATATATTTTTTTTAATTTTTTAAAATAAATAGTTTCGATGATATTCATGAAAAAGGCCGAAAATTGACCATTCTCCCCCCCCCCCCCCCCCCCCTAATCTCCGGAACGACACGGCCGAAAAATTTGAAAAAACTACTGAATATAGTTTATGGCTTGTGGATTACAGGAAAACCTATAAGTATTTCATAAATTATCGAAAAATCTCTTTATTTAAAATAGTGCTAGACAGACATTCGTTTTTATTATTGAGATTAAAATAAATGATTACAATTAATCTAAAATTCACAGATATATATTGGTGTAGGCGTGTTCAGGATATAGTAAAACACTGACTTTGCTATAAAATAAATACATAGTGTAAGAACATACTGCTTGGAAAGGCAGAAAGTGAGAAACGGAGTGTATTAACAATGGGTTCTCTCGAACATACGATTTCCTCTTAAAGAGCTCTTTGTGTAGGGAAAATAAAATAAGTTCATAAAAAGTCTAATCTATGGAAAGATGGATCAATTTCTGTCCTGTCTGAAATAAAAAAAAATCATGTGCGCCGCGATTTGTCTCTCCGCAGAGGAGAGTGGAAATTTTATAGACATTATTGGCTATATTTTTGTTAAAGAAATATATATTGTACATTTTTTTAAGAAAAGAAAAATATATATATATATATATATATATATATATATATATATATATATATATATATATATATATATATATATATATATATATATATATATATATATATATATATATATATATATATATATATATATATATATATATATATATATATATATATATATATATATATATATATATATATATATATATATATATATATATATATATATATATATATATATATATATATATATATATATATATATATATATATATATATATATATATATATATATATATATATATATATATATATATATATATATAATATATATACACCCACCCACCTACACCCACATGCTAAGGTTGGCTGGGAACGTTGCTGGGTTGAGATGTGGGTACTTTTGTGTGTCTATTTTTATATACGTGTGGCAAAAGGCTTAGCAATAAAATACCATATTATTACCATACTATTCTTATTGTAATAAAACGTGATAAACATATACATACGTAATATATAAAAATTAAAAGCTTTTATGTTGTTAACACTAAATTTCTCATCGCTAAGTGTATTTTAAATGAACATATATTTTAAACAATTAATACGCTTGAAAAACTTGTAAAAGAGTGCGTGGGTTCAAATCCTAATTTCGGGATTTTATTACAATTTATAACGCGTCAATGTGTCAAAATTCATTTATTACATTTCAATCACAACCTTACTTAGTAACGTTACAATAAACGGTTCATTGGACAGTGGACTTTTATTCGAAACAGGCTTAGTAAGTTTCTTTGCGGTTATATAAGGTATATTTATGTATAAAAATGTGGTACGGACATGTGGTTACTATGAAGAATATACTATGTAACTAATTTTATCTTACTTTCTTGTTATCGTTTATTCCGCATGTAGAATTTTTCAGAGAGTGTCAATGGGCACTGACAGAGGAGGCCTTAGACCCAAATAAATATAATATAAATTTGATTGATTTAAGTGCCACAGCAATTATGTATTACTATAGAACTCAATTCGTATTCGGAAATCGCTCAAAAGATTAGACAATCTAGGTGTTTAGTTCCACTCGCAACACCTAGAAAGGCGGAAAGTAGGGGACGGAGTGTCTCAACACTAAGTTGACATAACGCAAAGTTTCCGCGGTTCCCTTTGTTTAACCTTCTATCCACAGGATAAAGCGTGAAGTTAAAAATATGTTTTATAAGCAAAACTTGTTTTATAATACACTCAAGTTTAACTCAACTTTCTAATTCGACTCATATAAGGCTATGTTATAACCTTTTTTAGCATTTACTAAAATCTACCAAGAATCCTTTTGTCTATCATATAATGTCTCAACCCTTGCGTCCACTCATAGTCATACAGTAGACGTTTGACGATAGTTTTAATTCAAATTTAAAATAAAAAAATATGAATTCTATAGTATATTCTTCTAGATATTTTTAGGAGAGATTATTCACTAGACTCTCTACATTTTCTTTCTAATGTATAGAATTATATTGAAATAAGCTTAGGTATACTTGCTGTAGGCCAACAATATAATATGGCACGAGACCCATCTAGTAATGGTTCCCACGGATGTACTCGTGTACAAATCGATTACTTGTTTAACTGTTTTCTCAACGCTTCACGCTCTTTAATTTTACAATAGGAATTCCATTTGTCTTTGGAAAAATATTGAATATTTAGTTTTATTTCTGTCAGGTTTTACGTCATGAAGCTGGAGTTTAAATTTTAAGTACACAGTTTATGTACGCTTAATAAAAGGTTCTTATTAAATATAAATTATTACGGTTTGTGGGTTCGATTCCCACTCGGGGAAGATGGATTTTTCTATTTCCATTTTCTTAGTTTTGGTAAGTAGGCAAAGCGCGGCGTTGAGTTCAGCTACTCAACGTGCAATGCCTCGAAGAAGGCGGAAAGCAGGCAACAGAGTGTCTTAACACTAGGTTCCTGTAGTTCCCTTTTCCTACCCTGACATGTGTAGGTTACTATAATAATTGCTAAGATTTTTGCGTAACGAAACTTAATATATTTTGAGTTCATAATATCAGAATGGCACAGCGTAAGATTGTTGATAGTTTTAGGTTAAGGTTTAAGGTAAGAAAAAATAATTTTAATACTATCCGTTACGATATTACGATTTAAGTTAAGTCTTTTCTTCAAAACATTAAGCTTGAAAAAATATAGAAAGAAAATTACAACCAAAAACCAGAACTATACCCTAGTATAGAAAATACTAAAGATTAAAGTGTCATAATAATGTAAACACTTTATATTAATTGGATGTATCGCGCAATTAAACTGACATGTCAGCAACAAAACAACGCAGTCAGCGAAGAAAGTTTGTGAGGCTTCTCTCTTATATATTTAATAAGATTTTAGTAGAAGGGCTTCTTAGCTACCGTTGTTATGAACTGAAGTAATTTGTTTTTATATATTTGTTTAATAATATGTTTTGACATTAGAAGCTGTTATGAAGTATGCAGGAAATTATGTGCTGTAAGCATCTAATATTATTAGGTACATGTTAAGTGGTGTAGAGACTGGTTTATATTTTTTCTTTCTTTTTCTTTTTTTCTTAGCTTCACGCTTTATCCTGCATTTGGCAAGGTAGGCAGAGGGAACTGCAGGGACCGTGGGAACCTAGTGTTAAGACACTCCGTTGCTCAGTCCCAGCTTTCTCAGTCCCCACTTTCCGCCTTTTCCGAGGCATTGCGTGTTGAGTGGCGGAACTCGACGCCGCGCTTTGCCTAGTTTGCCAGAGCGAAGAAAATGAAAATAGAAAAATACATCTTCCTCAACTGGGGATCGAACCCAGAAATCGTCGCGTCACAGGCAGACGTGACGCCTCTGCGCCACGAGTCGGTGGTTTATATTAAAATAGTTATTTCACCTGCATGTTTATAAGCCGTATTTTTAAACCCCTTTGATGAATATTACGTGATATATATGCATGTTGAGTAGTGTACAGATCGGTATATATAACAATAGTTATTCACCTACATATGTATAAACTTATTTTTTAGCGTCTTCGATATCTATAGAATTTAAGAGAATTCCCTCTTAATTACATGTAATGATATAATAGATGTCCATTATGGCACAGCAGGTAGCGTTTAACTTCTTAACGCGTGGGTTGTGTGTTCAATTTCCCATTTGGGGAGAACGAATTGTTCTCATTTCTTCGCTCTAATGACATGACGAAGAGCGGTGTTGAATTTCACTCAACACGCGATGTATCGAATGGAGGAAATCGAGAAAAGGAGTGTCTAAATCCTCTGCCTGTATGAAATTAAAAAAATAAAAAAAAAAAAAATAAAAAACCATACATATATATAACATTACACTCATTAGCGACAGATTGCCATATAAATTTCTAAGAATAAATATAAGAAATGATCAAAGCGAACAGCTTAATTTTTTCCCCTGCTTGTTAACAGTCAGTGTGTTTTGCCATTGCAAAAACAAAATGGCACGCTCTTTGTAATACAATTTGCATAGATACGTACGGCGCGGCTTTAAGAAAAACGTAAGGCGGAATATATGGTACGATATACTTTGATGCTATCTTAATTTAATATAATAATGTAATGAACAGTGCTTTTTGTGTTAAATACACGAATATGAAAATCTTACTTGCGTTTTTTTATAGTGACAATGATTTTTTTAGTTTCACGCTTTACACCGTACGTAGCTGGGTAGAAAGACAGAACCACAGGAACCGTGGGAACCTAGTGTTAAGACACTCTGTTCCGCGTTTTCCGCCTTTTTGAGGCATTGTGTGTTGAGTGGCGGAACTCAACGCCGCGCTTTGTTTTTTCTTTCACAGGGTGTTTGTGCCTAGTAATGCGGGTAGTCTAATTTCACGCGTTATCCCGCATACAGCAGGCCTATGCTTACTTACATAGTGTCAGGATTATTTTGTATGTTGAGTGTTGAAAGTCTGAAATAATTCGTTTTAATGAATAATTTAATAATTTTCAGGGATACTTTTTTTGAAAAGTAGGTAAGGAGGCCTTTACTCGAAAGGTTCAAAATAATAAAAATTCTCTCATCATAAGAAATGCTCTATTAAGGAGGTTGTAATTACCGCTGTGATTTTTGAAGCTGAAAAAGCAGCTATTATTTATAAAAAAAAATAAAAAATAAAATAGAGGACCGTCATAGTGAAAATCGTATCGGCGTATCTTTTATCTGTAAACGCGACGGTTTGTGGGTTCGATTCCCAGTCGGGGAAGATAGATTTTTCATTTCCATTTTCTTCGCTCTGGCAACTAGGCAAAGCGCGGCGTTAAACTTTGTTCCGCAATACACATTGCCTGGAAAAAGACAGAAAGCGGAGAACGGAGTGTTATAACTAGGTTTCTATGGTTCCTGCAGTTCAACTTAAAAAACGTGAAGCTATGGGAAAAATAAAAGAAAAACCTTACGCCGTGACTTAATTTCGTCATTTGCTTACACGTGAAATAGCCCCGTATGCTCCCATCACGACCTGCTATTTGCGTTTCACATTCTCATACAGCGTGTAAAGTGCTACACACGTACACAATTTACGTTTTCGTAATACGTTTTATATGTAAGGGCAATATTTGGGAGCTTGATATTTAGTAAGATATTATTTAATTAAATATGTTTTTTTATTATATATTTTAAATATATTTATCATATTATTTGATTGATGAAACAAAATTATGTTTCCTCCTACATTACAAGATGTATATATGGGCGTATATCAATATATATTTTATGATTTTATTGTTAGAAATTATTTAGTATTAAAATTAATGTTTCAAATCAGTAAAACCTATTTGTAATGTTAAGTGATTAATTTTGAATATTGAACAAAAAAGTCAGCTGTAAAGTAAATAAAAGGACTGAATTATGTATTGTCAATCTCTTCTTTATCTATTGTACGAGAATAAACCAATTGCTACCACTCTGTTATTTTATTATAAAAAATGGACTCTGAACAACGAAACCCTGTCCTTGCGTCGACATGTACGTACACCGGCCAAAATCTATATAACATTTTCTGTTTACCATGGTAGGGGACGCCTGGAAGAGATCACCTATGGTGATAAGGCCACCTTTACACGACATTTGTATCATACTCTTTTTGTCTCACTCGTTTTCTTTATGTAGGTGTAATAAAGCATTAAATAAATAAAATCACTTCGTTTAGTAATTAGTCGTCGAGGACTTTTTATGAAAGTTTATAAAATAATATGTTAATAAAACTATATTAGTTTCATGAACATATTCGAGAATCTCTTGTTACATAGGTTGGTATGGCTATTCTGTGACATGCAAAGTACTCACAAAATTACATCCTTCTTACATATATTATATATATACTTTTTTTTATAGCTTCACGCTTTATCCCGCTTATTGCAGGGTAGGCAGAGGGAACTGCAGGGGCCATATGAACCTAGTGTTGAGACACTTCGTATGACCATATTAAATAAGTCGCTAAGTTACGGAATGATTTGAAGTATATTAGTTCTACGTTATATCAATAATGAGAGTTAAGTTAAAAAAATAACTTAAAATGAGGTCGAAAAAATAAATTTACAAACTTTTTACGTTGTTACGATTATTTGTTAAAGTTTTTACGTTAAACGCAAAAGTTTTTAACAGGTGCGAGGAAAAGTGTTAACTTTTTAAATAGTGCATTTTTATGAACGCCAACTTCTGTGTGCAGTTAAGCCCCGTTGTGTAATTTTATGACTTGACTTCGATAATGTTATTGTACTTTTACTAGCATTTTTTTTTTTCAATTTTACGTAAAATGTACAATAAAACGTAAAACGTAAATTGCTGTACGTAATAGATTAGTAAACCAAAGAGAACAAGGACAGTGTCTTAACACTGTTCTTCTTCAATGAGTGTTGTGTTTATCGACGTATTTAAAATATCCTTTATTCAAATAGCCGTTTTTTAAATTGAAAATTTTACTTAATGTTCCTAAATAGACTACCTGCCACGTCTATAGCAAACTTAAAGTAAAGCCAGCTTTACTTACTTGTCTTTTTTTATATTCCCGGAATTTTATTCATAAATTTCTCTTAATAGGAATTGAACCTACAACAATTGTATTTACGTAGTTATCTTAAATGAAATAAGAAAGTAGCTAAGTAAGCTAATTATAGACACGTACATAACGTGCGGTTAAGTCAAAAGTATTAACCGCATGTTATGTATGCTTTTTCGATTGTCACAATTTTTATTGTTAGCACCTTTCTAAGAAAAGTTTTATAGAAAGTGACAATATTTTATAAAGATGTAGGAAAACTTACTTAAAGTAATATTAGATGAAACAAAATTGTATTTAAGAAATAAACTATAAAATTTTATTAATTTTTTTTTGTATATTATAATGTCTTCTTGGTCATCCCGAGGATCCTTCCTCAACTGCATATATATAGCAATATATATATATATATATATATATATATATATATATATATATATATATATATATATATATATATATATATATATATATATATATATATATATATATATATATATATATATATATATATATATATATATATATATATATTATATATATATATATATATATATATATATATATATATATATATATATATATATATATATATATATATATATATATATATATGTATATATATATATATATATATATATATATATATATATATATATATATATATATATATATATATATATATATATATATATATATATATATATATATATATATTATATATATATATATATATATATATATATATATATATATATATATATATATATATATATATATATATATATATATATATATATATATATATATATATATATATATATATATATATATATATATATATATATATATATATATATATATATATATATATATATATATATATATATATATATATATATATAGCAATATGCTGGCCATCTAGGTTCAATAGGGCCCCAGTTGACTAGAAGCATGATGAAAAGAGTCCGCTTCCAATGACTACAGTCTTGTAAAAAGCGAACTTCTTTCTTTCTTCTTTTTAAAGTCTTTACATTATAATAAGAGAAAGATTCAAATTCTTATAAACCTAAAAAGCTTATTATTTCAAGCTAAAAAGTAAAATATTCTAAATCGAGCTTTATAGAATTATTTATGGGTGACAAAAACAAATGAGTCGTATAAAATGATTTTAGAATTTTATAGCCAGTTTTAGCTTTAACGTAAAACTTGATTTTGAATCAGTCAAATATGATTCGATCATATATATGTAATATGTTTACACTTGGATCGTGAGAAGATATTTTAACATATATCTTAAGGCATATATAAAAGATATATAAATCTTAATTCACTTAAAATTATTCAAAATGTGTAAAATAAATTGCAATTATTTACTAAATTGGCAAAAACATTTATATAGATATTCCGATTGACCAATTCTTTATATCGTTTCGTTTCTCATTTCGAGCTTGATCATCCGTTTACGTTCGCCTTATGTGGACTTCCGGTAGCGAAGCGAAGTTATCATTAGAGTCTATATATAACAATTTTATACCATTAAGCTCGTATTTAACTATTACTACAAAAATTCTTGGGTTCTTGTAGATTCAGCCTTAGTTTTAACAGTTAGGTTAAAATATATATTTATATATAGTTTTATTTTTATATTAGACAAAAAGGATTTTATTTTGTGACAATTAAGTACACACTATTGTTGTACTTTTTTCATATTTACTTATTACGTTGTTTAAAATTAAGCTTTTAAACACAACTAAGTATTTTAGATTACACAAATATTTTGAAACTTGAAAGATCTTTGATTGAAAATATAATTTTCCTAAACAATAGTATTTTTCAAAAATATAGTTATATTATTTTGTTTACATTCAATATATTTCTTTTACTACTATTAGGAATAAAAAAGTATATCAAAAACGACAATATTTATATTCAAAGTATTACTTTTGAATTATTAATAATTACCATTTATACAGATATATGAACATACAGATATAAGCATTCATATATATGTACGTATTTATATATGTATATATATTACCGCTACACGCTCAAACTAGTTAAGCCGTAATAAAAAGTCGATCAGATTCCTAAAACACGTTTTATAATTAGTAAATCTAATATATTGATAAACAGGCTTTTGCGGTTTGGAAGTGATGCTTAAAATTAAGTGCTTTGTTAGACACTTATGGCATGTTGGTTGTGTATTTGGGGAATTAAATGTAATTTCAAAAATAATGAAAGAAGTATAGAAAATTATTTTCTAAAAAAATTACATTCTTTATCTTTTTAATCTGTTGATTTTACAGTCAATCGCTACCTCACTGAGTTAGGATGACCATTTTTCTAGCGTTTTAAAAGTCAATAGTTTTCTTTAGTTCGTTTACTTTAGTTCGTTCACTTATTAGTAATTTTAAAATCATAATAAAAGTGAAGTACGTACTGAAGTTTTCAATATCTGAAGCTACTCCAGTATAGGATTTTTTAGCTTAGCACGGAAAAAATGTACAAATGTTGTATAAAAATGGTGTTAGGTTATCAAGACAACACTGATTGTATTTGTATATATATATATATATATATATATATATATATATATATATATATATATATATATATATATATATATATATATATATATATATATATATATATATATATATATATATATATATATATATATATATATGTATATATATATATATATATATATATATATATATATATATATATATATATATATATATATATATATATATATATATATATATATATATATATATATATATATATATATATATATATATATATATATAAATTTGTTTCCATCTGGCATTTCCGTAGAGTGAAGATATAAAAAACATTTAAAAATAATCATTACTTGGTATGGAAATTGAACCTATACCCATTTCTGTACTTTATAATAGCTGCCATACAATACTAGTAGTACCTAGATATTAAAAACTAGATCTCGAATACGCGTTACTCATTACGGATTACACTACCTGTTAAATATAGACTTGTCCGTCCGAGTTAGTATAGCAACGTGTTTCAATTTTTTACCTTACATATCTACTTAAAGTAACTGTAATATTATTGGACTTATAGTAAGTTTGTTCTTTGAATTTATATCGCTGTTATTTTATCATAAGTTATTTAAAAGTGATCTTTAATTAGAAAGTATTTAAGTATACCGGTAAAATAATTTTAATAGATTAATTTTGGAAATAGAAATTTTCTTGTTTTAAGGTTTTGAACTAATTTTTTGTTCGGAAAAGTTATAGTTCTAGGATAGGTCTTTTCGCCTAAATTCGAGACTTTCTTACCATCATTGACTAACCAAACGTACACAGAAATATTTTGAGCTATTACCCTCCAACGAATTTTTCAGCACCACAGCGAGTGAAGTAAGCGGGATTCGACGATTGACGCTCCCTAGTATTTAGCTATGACATACGTACAGATGGACAGATATTTTAAAACCTTATCGGCCCCATTTTTTGCCATAATGTTACCCTAAAAATACTGCAAGTAAGAAAAAAATAGACATATTTTATACTGTACAAGAAATGTTGTGAAGTTAATAACCATCTTCATTATTTCTGAAGACGCTCGTACTCAATTGATCTCGCATCTTTGTATTCAGATCTCATACTAAACAGAGTGGTTGCGTGTTATATATATATTTATAAGGTTGAGTGTTATATATATATATATATATATATATATATATATATATATATATATATATATATATATATATATATATATATATATATATATATATATATATATATATATATATATATATATATATATATATATATATATATATATATATATATATATATATATATATATATATATATACATATACATATATATATATATATATATATATATATATATATATATATATATATATATATATATATATATATATATATATATATATATATATATATATATATATATATATATATATATATATATATATATATATATATATATATATATATATATATATATATATATATATATATATATATATATATATATATATATATATATATATATATATATATATATATATATATATATATATATATATATTGTCGTAATTGAATGTCCAAACAAGATTTACATTATAAGCTAGTAACTAGTTAACTAAAGTCTACATTCCCAAGCTGTATAATTAAAAAAATATATCTGTCTTGACATATACATAGCATTTTACTGACATATACATACTTTTAACATTTAGCGGTCAGGAAGCTTTGTGCCCGCTGGATACCGCATAATTTGACCGAGGCTCAAAAACTCCGCTGTGTTGATTGGTGCCGAGAAATGATCCAAAAATTTAACGGAGGTGACTCAAATGCTGTGTTCGACATACTAACGGGTGACGAAAGCTGGATTTACTGTTATGATCCGGAAACCAAAAGACAGTCTCAGTGGGTGTTTCCTTCCGAGGAGTTGCCAACTAAAGTGAAGAGAGGTCGAAGTGTTGGAAAAAAGATAGTGGCCTCGTTCTTCGGAAAGACAGGTCATTACGCGACAGTTGTCTTAGAGGATCAGAAAACGGTTAATGCAGAGTGGTACACTAACAACTGTTTGCCACTTGTCTTGGAAAAAGTTCGAGAGAAACGATCTCACAGCAGGATCCTCCTTCATCACGACAATGCCTCGTCACACACCGCCAGGCAAACGATCGACTGTTTGGCGACCTTAGACGTGGAATTACTGGGTCACCCGCCGTATAGCCCCGACCTGGCACCCTGCGATTTTTATTTATTCCCGAAAATAAAAGAAAAACTTCGAGGAAAACACTTTATGGACGCCAAAGACTCAGTGGCTGCGTTTCAAAACACCGTTGAAGAGACCCCTAAGGCCGAGTGGGCAAGGTGCTTTTCTATTTTGAAAAGTTATAATAAAACTAATAACTTGCTAGAATGCTTAGTTTTTGATTTTCTAAGAACTTTCAGTTTGACCCTCGTATTATAACTTTTCGTATATAGTTTAGTAGACCTGTTGTCTAATTTTTTATATGACAGAGGAAGTTGGTAATTAGATATTGCATTCCCAATCATTACTGTGTATTTATTGTGGAAATTCAACGCCGCACTTTATCTTGCTATACAATTTACGTTTATTTTCTATTCTCGTAGATATTAAGCCTACAAAAGGCCATAGTAAGATTAAATATTATTCAAACGCTTACGAATATGTTAAGAAAGCCACATTAATATTCATTAAAATTAAAATGCATTTTAAAAACAATGTGATAGCATCTAAACAAATATAAAGCCCGCTAGCGACGACGCGACAAAATCTATTACTGTCATAAAAATATTTATTATCTTTTATTTCTAAGCAATTATAGCTCTCGTGCTACTTGTAGCTGGGGTTTATTGTTTTTTTTTAAGTTAGAATAGTAAAAGCTTAAATGTGGCATTAATTGTGTGAGAGATAACTTTTTAGTATGGGAGAAGTTGTAGGAAATTAATTTATTCTTCACATAAATACAATAAAGACGGAGAAGTGGTGAATAACAATTTGAAAAAAAATGGGGAGAAACATTTTAGTAGCTCTGATTCGGGTAACAATATAACCGCCGTATAATATTTTACTTAATTGTCAGTTTTTTCTTTTTAACTTAAGGTACCATCTATTGTAATTTTAAAGTACTATGTAGTTTCTATATATTTAGTAGTAAATGATATTATTTTGATAAATGACATAATGAATATATGTATGATATAAAAGAAAAAGTTAACGGTCGTATCGGTAATAGTAAAAGTAAACAGGCAGTAGATAAAATACTAGTTCAAGCAAAGATGCCACTTCTACTTTTATTAGTTAAACTGTACCGTAACTTGTTGACATATTCATATAATTTATTATACACGATTTGTACACAATTAATTTTCTTCATTTCTAAAGCAGTAAAATGCTATGTATATGTCAAGACAGATATATTTTTTTAATTATACAGCTTGGGAATGTAGACTTTAGGTAACTAGTTACTAGCGTATAATGTAAATCTTGTTTGGACATTCAATTACGACAATATATATATATATATATATATATATATATATATATATATATATATATATATATATATATATATATATATATATATATATATATATATATATATATATATATATATATATATATATATATATATATATATATATATATATATATATATATATATATATATATATATATATATATATATATATATATATATATATATATATATATATATATATATATATATATATATATATATATATATATATATATATATATATATATATATATATATATATATATATATATATATATATATATATATATATATATATATATATATATATATATATATATTGTCGTAATTGAATGTCCAAACAAGATTTACATTATAAGCTAGTAACTAGTTAACTAAAGTCTACATTCCCAAGCTGTATAATTAAAAAAATATATCTGTCTTGACATATACATAGCATTTTACTGCTTTAGAAATGAAGAAAATTAATTGTGTACAAATCGTGTATAATAAATTATATGAATATGTCAACAAGTTACGGTACAGTTTAACTAACAAAAGTAGAAGTGGCATCTTTGCTTGAACTAGTATTTTATCTACTGCCTGTTTACTTTTACTATTACCGATACGACCGTTAACTTTTTCTTTTATATCATACATATATTCATTATGTCATTTATCAAAATAATATCATTTACTACTAAATATATAGAAACTACATAGTACTTTAAAATTACAATAGATGGTACCTTAAGTTAAAAAGAAAAAACTGACAATTAAGTAAAATATTATACGGCGGTTATTTTGGTACTCGAATAAGAGCTACTAAAATGTTTCTCCCCATTTTTTTTTCAAATTGTTATTCCCCACTTCTCCGTCTTCATTGTATTTATACGAAGAATAAATTAATTTCCGACAACTCCTCCCATACTAAAAAGTTATCTCTCACATAATTAATGCCACATTTAAGCTTTTACTATTCTAACTTAAAAAAAAACAATAAACCCCAGCTACAAGTAGCACGAGAGCTATAATTGCTTAGAAATAAAAGATAATAAATATTTTTATGACAGTAATAGATTTTGTCGCGTCGTCGCTAGCGGGCTTTATATTTGTTTAGATGCTATCACATTGTTTTTAAAATGCATTTTAATTTTAATGAATATTAATGTGGCTTTCTTAACATATTCGTAAGCGTTTGAATAATATTTAATCTTACTATGGCCTTTTGTAGGCTTAATATCTACGAGAATAGAAAATAAACGTAAATTGTATTGCAAGATAAAGCACGGCGTTGAATTTCCACAATAAATACACAGTAATGTTTGGGAATGCAATGTCTAATTACCAACTTCCTTTGTCATATAAAAAATTAGACAACAGGTCTACTAAACTATATACGAAAAGTTATAATACGAGGGTCAAACTGAAAGTTCTTAGAAAATCAAAAACTAAGCATTCTAGCAAGTTATTAGTTTTATTATAACTTTTCAAAATAGAAAAGCACCTTGCCCACTCGGCCTTAGGGGTCTCTTCAACGGTGTTTTGAAACGCAGCCACTGAGTCTTTGGCGTCCATAAAGTGTTTTCCTCGAAGTTTTTCTTTTATTTTCGGGAATAAATAAAAATCGCAGGGTGCCAGGTCGGGGCTATACGGCGGGTGACCCAGTAATTCCACGTCTAAGGTCGCCAAACAGTCGATCGTTTTCCTGGCGGTGTGTGACGAGGCATTGTCGTGATGAAGGAGGATCCTGCTGTGAGATCGTTTCTTTCGAACTTTTTCCAAGACAAGTGGCAAACAGTTGTTAGTGTACCACTCTGCATTAACCGTTTTCTGATCCTCTAAGACAACTGTCGCGTAATGACCTGTCTTTCCGAAGAACGAGGCCACTATCTTTTTTCCAACACTTCGACCTCTCTTCACTTTAGTTGGCAACTCCTCGGAAGGAAACACCCACTGAGACTGTCTTTTGGTTTCCGGATCATAACAGTAAATCCAGCTTTCGTCACCCGTTAGTATGTCGAACACAGCATTTGAGTCACCTCCGTTAAATTTTTGGATCATTTCTCGGCACCAATCAACACAGCGGAGTTTTTGAGCCTCGGTCAAATTATGCGGTATCCAGCGGGCACAAAGCTTCCTGACCGCTAAATGTTCATGGAGAATTTTGCGCACTTGACTCATACCTATGCCTAGACTTGTCCGAATCTGCTGATAGGTCACTCTTTTGTCAGTCTCTATCATACGCCGCACAACACTGATATTATCTTCAGTCGTAGCTGTAGAAGGCCGTCCCTCACGCAAATCATCGGTGAGATTAGTTCGACCACGTTTGAATTCATTAAACCAGTTGTAAACTGTGGCACGAGATGGGGCTTCATCGTGAAAAGCCAATCAAAGTCTATCATAACTTTCTTGTTGACTTATATGACATCGAAAGTCATAAAAAATCATTGCACGAAAATTTTCTCGGCTTAAATTCATTCTGACGTGCACAGACAATTTTCAATTTGCCGCCAAATCGTAAAACAAATGACAAATGAATGAAATGTATACTCAATATTATTGGTAAAGAGTTCTATTTTCAAAATTTAAACTTATTTTTTTAATATAATGCTTTTAAGTTGCCAGTTCTAAAAACTTTCAGTTTGGCCCTCGTATTATATGAATTTAGTAACGTATACAAAAATGAATTTGAATGTGCTCCTCTAGGAAACTGATATATCTAGAAACGCTTGTTCGAGCTTCATTGTTGAAATATCAAGTAACTATTATTGTTAAAAAGCAAATAAATAAAAACAAAACTTGAACATAAAAAAGAGAGATTGATCACTAAGGGACACTAATATAACTCTAATGTTTTAAACGAGAGTTAATGCTAACTCGAGTTTATTCGGATGCATTCTAAACAACATAACTGTCTGGGCTATTCCTGGCACCCTATGTCTTACAGCTGTTCAAATATATATCTTACTTTAGTTAGGACTCTCTAAAGTATTTCAGACTAAGTACATGCTGTGATTTGCTTTAAAAATCGATTTGCGAATAATTAAGTTATTCTTTATTGTTAATTTAAGCAATTTCAATAAATCTTCTTTATTTTATTTATTTGTTGCATTGTTTCACTTATATGAGAAGGAGAAGAATATTGTATATTTTCTTTAAAAATATGTTATTTCTATAATAGTATGGAAGTGAAAAAACATAATATTCAAATATTATGTAGAACTTAGGAACGTTTTTTTTAGTTTAAGTTTTTTCAAATATTTTGGTTATGATTTAAGTTGCTCAGGACTTTAAATTCACAAAAATTTGGATTTTATATTTCATAATTCATACTCAAGTAACATATAAAGTTCTCTAAAGTTCTCTACAGCGTTACAATATTATTATAAATTTTCATATCAAAAATACAATTTCAAGTAAATGAAATCTCTTATACTTTCCACCCATCACCTAAAATATAAGCTAAAAAGATAGACGCGACTTTTCAATCCAGATGTTGTATTAAATGGTTTAAAATGAACAAACTATGGTTTATGTAAACTTATAATGAATAGATCTTATATATATTAACATAAAGTTAAAATTTGAGTGAAAATGAAAACGGAAATTAAATTTATACCATATCGTCGCTTTGTAGAGATACTTTTTGTGTAAAACGACGGATGCAAACAAAAAATGTGTGTGCAAATTTAGTAAGACGAAAGCGAAAAGGGAATTTGCAATTTTAGGTTTACGATTTTACTTTGAGTTTATATTTTGATATAAAAGTTATATATCGTAATTAGTTTAATATATTAAAAATGATTAAAGTTATTAATAAAAACTCAGCACGCAATGCCTCGAAAAAGGCGGAAAGCAGAGACGAAGAGAGCAGGTGAACAGGAGAGCAACGGAGTGTCTTAACACTAGGTTCATATGGTTCCTGCAGTTCTGTCTGCCTACCCTGCAATTTGCGGGACAAAGCGTGAAGCTAAAAAAAATAAATAAAAAGTGGGTGACTTATTAACTTAATATGTAAAACAAAACTTATGCCATAGTTTTTTTATTAGTTAAAATAATATATAATTTTTTATATGATATCTGTTAGTACTTTTTATGTGACAGTTTACTACAAAACTAGTCTTTTCCATTTCCTCTCAAATCTTATATATATATATATATATATATATATATATATATATATATATATATATATATATATATATATATATATATATATATATATATATATATATATATATATATATATATATATATATATATATATATATATATATATATATATATATATATATATATATATATATATATATATATATATATATATATATATATATATATAAAAATATTTTTATATGTATTAGACTTAAGGATAGCTTTGAAAGAAGTTATAGTATTTATGATATAGTATATGTATTTTAACGTACTATACAGACTAATATTATTATATGTATTATTATTAGTATATGTATTTTAACGTACTATACAGACTAATAACAAGTTAGGATGCAATCTCATTTTTATTGAGCCAAAGCGGAAATAGTTATTTTATGCACAAATATTCGATCTAGATTCGACTATAAAGCTTTTTGCTCACAAACATTTAGTGGACCGTCATGGCGCAGAGGCGCAACGTCTGCCTGTAACGTGACGGTTTCTGGGTTCGATCCCCAGTCGGGGAAGATGGATTTTTCTATTTCCATTTTCTTCGCTCTGGCAAACTAAGCAAAGCGCGACGTTGAGTTCCGCCAATCAACACGCAAGGCCTCGAAAAAGGCGGAAAGTGAGACGGAGAAAGCAGGGACTCACCAACGGAGTGTCTTAACACTAGGTTCCCACGGTCCCTGCAGTTCCCTCTGCCTACCCTGCCATGCCGGACAAAGCTTGAAGCTTTAATGACTTTGGCAATGACTTTAAATTAATGATGTTATAACAGTTGTAAATCAATGAGAATCGTCTTGCTATTTTAATATTAAATAATTTGAAATAGCTTCACTCTATCTGCCCTGCTATCCCGCTTATAGCAGGACAGGCAAAGGGACCTGCAGGAAGCGTGGAAACCTAGTGTTAAGACACTCCGTTCCCTACTCTCCGCTTTTTGGGGCATTGCGTGTTGAATGGCGGAACTCAACACTTCTGCGCCACTAGTGTGCATACTTTAAGAAAGATAACCTACAAATCTAAATACATATATGGTATAATGATAATAATAAAAATATTTAAGCAAAAAACTTATGAGTCAACGACCTCATATTCCATTATGAACGGAAGCTGCCAATACCAGTATTGAATTCCTTTTATATTTCTTTTAATATATATCGCGTTTGGTTTCTACAATTAGAGTTTAGGTAGAAAATTTTTTTACAAGTATTTATTATAAGAATTTGTTTTAATATCATATTCTATATACATTTACTTATTTGTTCTTCATCAATTTTCGCTAGAAGAAACCAAAAATGACTATTGTTTTTTAAAGACAAACAATATTAACTACATTGTAACAGTATTATTTAGATACAAGATATTCTTCACATATTATATATATATATATATATATATATATATATATATATATATATATATATATATATATATATATATATATATATATATATATATATATATATATATATATATATATATATAATATGTGAAGAATATCTTGTATCTAAATAATACTGTTACAATGTAGTTAATATTGTTTGTCTTTAAAAAACAATAGTCATTTTTGGTTTCTTCTAGCGAAAATTGATGAAGAACAGATAAGTAAATGTATATAGAATATGATACTAAAACAAATTCTTATAATAAATACTTGTAAAAAATGTTCTACCTAAACTCTAATTGTAGAAACCAAACGCGATATATATTAAAAGAAATATAAAAGGAATTCAATACTGGTATTGGCAGCTTCCGTTCATAATGGAATATGAGGTCGTTGACTCATAAGTTTTTTGCTTAAATATTTTTATTATTATCATTATACCATATATGTATTTAGATTTGTAGCTTATCTTTCTTAACGTATGCACAGTAGTGGCGCAGAAGTGTTGAGTTCCGCCATTCAATACGCAATGCCCCAAAAAGCGGAAAGTAGGGAACGGAGTGTCTTAACACTAGGTTTCCATGCTTCCTGCAGGTCCCTCTGCCTGTCCTGCTATAAGCGGGATAGCAGGGCAGATAGAGTAAAGCTATTTCACATTATTTAATATTAATATAGCAAGACGATTCTCATTGATTTACAACTGTTATAACATCATTAATTTAAAGTCATTGCCAAAGTCATTAAAGCTTCAAGCTTTGTCCGGCATGGCAGGGTAGGCAGAGGGAACTGCAGGGACCGTGGGAACCTAGTGTTAAGACACTCCGTTGGTGAGTCCCTGCTTTCTCCGTCTCACTTTCCGCCTTTTTCGAGGCCTTGCGTGTTGAGTGGCAGAATTCAACGCCACGCTTTGCCTAGTTTGCCAGAGCGAAGAAAATGGAAATAGAACAATCCATCTTCCCCGACTGGGGATCGAACCAAGAAACCGTCATGTTACAGGCAGACGTTGCGCCTCTGCGCCACGACGGTCCTCTAAATGTTTGTGAGCAAAAAGCTTTATAGTCGAATCTAGATCGAATATTTGTGCATAAAATAACTATTTCCGCTTTGGCTCAATAAAAATGAGATTGCATCCTAACTTGTTATTAGTCTGTAGTACGTTAAAATACATATAATAATAATAATACATATAATAATATTATTATTATTATTAACTTAAAATATATATACTACATAATAAATACTATAACTTCTTTCAAAGCTATCCTTAAGTCTAATACATATAAAAATATTTGGCTTTATATAAGATCATTTCATTCAAAAATCCTTCTATATGGCGAAAAACTTTTATGAAAGCTAACTAAAGTTTTTGTTTTTGTTTGTTTCGTAATTAATACTATTTCACAAGTTTTCAAGCAAGCGAGGACATGTTCTGAATGAATCATTAGCGGCTGAAATTTTTTACAATGACTCAATTACTATGGGAACGTATGTATGTATGTATGTAAATTAACGAGTGTATCCCGTTTACATTTTATCTGTTTGTTTTTGACAATCAAAAGTGATCCAGAATACTTTACAGAATATTTCTTTATTCGTGTACTTTCCGTTTTTATGGTTTACATAAAATATAACTTATATATCTTTTCTAGTTATTTTTCTTGGTTTCATTTGAATTCATCAATTTCTCAATTTACTGTAGTCAACTTTTATATGAATTGGTGTTATAGCTCGTACTATTTAGAACGAATAAAATTAAAGAATCATATCGTAATAGAATAAAGAATCGTAATCGAATAGAAATTTAGTAGCTACAAATGTTCTAAATATATAAGAAATAAAAATTGTCAGAAACGTGATTCGATTTTAGTGAAATTACTAAAATGATTTCAATAAACTCCAATAATGTACTGGACTTTATAAAAACAAATTATTTTATACTAAAATAATATAAAATACCCAACTATAAATTGAGCATGTCATCATTTAACATGGCCAAAATAAAATTTTCGATTTTATAACATATATGTATATGAATATATCGTTGCGTTAACATGAAAACGTTTCCCACAAGCGGTTAATAACATTATATCCTAGTTAATTATTCTAACCGCAAAAGTTAAATAAACGTAACAACACAGTTCCTATTATACAGCGTTGTAATCATTTTATACTTTGGCATTTAGGTTATTTTGGGTATTTTATATATATATGTATTTTTTAATTTGTACTTTGAATCTTACTATTTTTTTTATATTTTCCACTTAAGCGAAGATATTTCTGCTTTAATATAAAGCAGAAATATCTTTGCTTAAGCGATTAATATAAAAAAAAATTGGAATTCCTATAATTATAGGGACTATTGCATAACTATTTGCTAAAATGTCACTAACTTATTGTACAATATTAATATTTAAAAATAAAATTTAAAATAGCATCTCCTTTTCCACCTAATTCACTAAAGATATGCACGATGATGTATATGTTTACATTTTAGAGCTAAACTTAGAAACCACGTTTTTATGTTTATACGAATACTGGGAATGTGATTCATATTTATAGCACTTTTATTTTACCTATTAATAGGCTAACAGTTAAGTGATTTCTTATCTTCACGCAATATTTCGTTTTAAAAGGGCGAAACTCAACGCTACATTTTGTTGGGTGAGAGGATTTTATATATAGACTCCCTTCAGGAAATATTGAATTCTAAAAAATGTTCAAACATGTGTTATATTTTATAACTGAATTGATTTTAATTTCATTTTCTCTCTTAAAAAAAGGGAGGGAAAGAACCTAATATATAGCCAATTTTTTTCCTCTATTCCACATAAATTTGCTATTACGCGTTGAAATAGTTGCTTTAAAATATTTTAAATTCTCGAATAAGGGACCAACCCATGACTATCACGTTTACAATCAGACATTTACAACTGCGCTACGATGGTCTTATTCCAGTAACATGTATTTTCCGCTATTAAAATATCCAAAATAAGAATTTCAAACAAAATTTCATTAACATTTTCCTTGAAATCTCATTTCCGTTGCACGACATCTAAGACACCGACGATATTTATAAATTTCTGTGACTTTTCACCCTCAAAAACCACGTGTTAACCCTCAATTCTAACAGGGGGCGTATTCTAAAAATATATGCAACAGTATTCATCTGAATACGCGCCCAGTTGAGTCAGTTACGTCGCGACGCCGGCCCGTGCCTAAATACGCTATGGTAAATAATTGAGTACATTGTGTGATATTTTTACGTACGACTTAAGAATTGGGTGAGTCTTTATTACTAATCTATTCTAGTTTAGATATCTAAAATATATATATTTTTGGTTAGTTTAAATAAAGTGTTTCGTAATAATTTAGGCGTTTCAAAAATGAGGCATGAGTCAAAAATACAAAATAAAAATCGTAACATGCCTGGAAATAAAATGAAAAGATCGTATTAACCTAGATTTTTTCGTTTTCTACCTAATGTTGTGCATGCCATACTATTATGAAAATAGTTGTATCCAATATTACATTTTTAATAAATAGATATAAAAAAATAATTTGGAGTCCCTCTTCTTTCTTCATTGGTTCTTCTTTGTTATATGTGTTATTTAGGAACCTGATGGTTATGACCTAAAAAATAGAAAAAGAACTACGATGTCGTTGGTTATCGCTTATATATTAAATTTTAGCAACCCTAAAATACGATTGGGATTTGAACCCACTTAGAATGACACAAAAATATTCTAAGATCCAATATAGTTAAAGTTATATAAATAGGAATTCGTTTAAAGAATTTAAGAAAGTGGTTCTACAAATGAAAAAAATATACGGATTCAGTTTGTAGTAATAGAAAAAACTAAGTCCAAAATATTACTCTCCTTAAATAATAATTTATGCATCATTTTATGCTTTCTAAGCTTTCATAAGCTGTTATAATAAAAACAATGTTTAATTATATAGCATTTTAAGCTTTATACTTTTTTTAAAATTTTTTTTAGCTTCACGCATTATCCCGCACATGGCAGGGTAGGCAGAGGGAACTGCAGGAATCATACGAACCTAGTGTTAAGACACTCCGTTGCTTAGTCCCTGCTTTCATCGTCCCCGCTTTATAGTCTACGATAATATAAAAAACCATGCTTAATATTGAGTTATTCGCTAAAATCGAATATAAATTATGAGAGTCAACTTAGAATTGATTTTAGCAAACTACTTTAAGTTGTCAAACATATCGGATACAATCTAAATTGTAATGTTGACTAATTGACTTTTTGCCTTAGCGTATAAGTACTTTTATTGTTGTAAATAAAGGATAGAAAAATGGAACTTAGTGTTAAGATATTAAGTTCCCTACTTCCGCTTAAGAGATGTTGTGTTTTGAGTAGTATAAAGCAAGGAAATTAAATAATTATTTGATTTAAGTAAGAATCGAACCTAAACCATTACATTTTTAGTAAAAATTTGTAAATCTTACATTATGAAAATAGTGACAATTTTACCAAAATATAATCAAGAAAAGCTACACATGTGTACCTACATCATATATCTAAACAGATTGATTCGAAAATAAATAATTCTATCTCATCAAAAGTTTATTTCACTCTCTTATGAAAACAGCGAGTTAAGTGAACCAAGCTGTTACATTGTTTAATTTAACCAAGCTTTGGTACCTGGACTTAGGTCAATGATACTGCGATTTAATCTTAATTAATTTTGATTAAAGAAAATTAAATACTAGATAAGTTCTAACAAAATATATATATATGCGATGCGGTGAAGAATGTTATTTTAGAAGAAAATGTAATATAATAGGAAGTTTACATCAAATTCTCGTGGATTTTTTGCCACTAATCTAATTGATATACATATTATTAATTAAAAAATTAAACAACTGCTTAAATATAGACAAGAAATTTGTGAAATTGAATAAAATCAAATCTTCTAGAGCAAAATTTTCCTTTGTTTCTGATTTTCCTTAAATATCTATATCATTTTTTTTGTATCTATAAAATTATTTCTTTTTTAAATTTTAAACTTATAGGCTAATGTAATATAACACTGCCTTAGACTGGAAAATAAATTATTGTAGTACCTTAAATTTGCGCAAAAAAGCAAAGACAAAGCGTCTTCAAATTTCTTTTAAAAAGGAACTTTAAAAGTTCCAAAAAGTTTTAAAGTTCTTAAAAGCTCCTACCATATGTATAAGTGATATTTAATAAAAAAATCAGAAAATTTAATGAAAAAGAAATAATAATTCCAACACGCATGTGGTCTACTTTAAATATGTAAGAGTTCAATGCTCTTACAGATATAGATGAGAATGGGAAACAAAACTACAACGCTGCGACGCCGCCGTCTCCATCCCTAACGCGCTCAAAGCGTTTAGAAGAAGGGCAATTAACGCCAGGAATTTCCTGAACAAATCCCTTTGGATTTATATCGTCGTATCACATGCTATTATACATTTCTACTGTATAATATGTCAAAGCAAAGTCTAGTTAGAAATTATCTTGTTCTTTTTTTAATACTTTAATACAGCCATTTTGAAATTATACATTTATAGAACTCTATATTTTAGAATTTTACATATTATGTTATATTTATAAAGTAATTGAAATAAGCTTCATTAATGCCAATTAAGAGTAAGGCAAAATGCTAACACTTAATTTTATGTAAAATTCTTCTATAAGTGACTAAGATGAATAATCGACATTACGCATCGTAAAAACCTATAATTCAGTTTATAGGGTTCTTGGGAAGAATTTTGTAAAATTTTCTTATATTTGATTCGATTTTTAATATTAAAAATATATCAAAATTCGTTACTTCAGTAGTACAAACTACGCATCTAGCGTGTTGAGTGACGTATCTCTATTTATTTCAATATAAATAAGATAAGCTCATAATTTTAACTGCTGTACTGTAAAGCTTAAAATCTTTCGAATCATAATATTATTATTAATATACAATTATTATATTTTATTTGTTACAATTAAGTTTCGTGACATAATATTATGAATGATGTATGTGAGTATTGTGAAGTAGAATTTAACACTCTTCACAACTACTAATACATGAGATTCTCACTATTTTTCTAAACAAATTGCGTCAAAGACATCAAGATCCTCTTTATTAAACTTTTGCACATTTAAATATACCTCCATGCTACAAATTGACCTAAATAAGTGTCATTTTCATACATTTTATCTAACATTTTTTAGTCTATTAACATTTTTATCGCATACTATAATATATGACACTGATATTTGATACTTTTTGCGATAGACCACACTGCCAGTATTGCCATTACAAATATATGAGGGGCGTCGAACAAATGACAATAATTAATTTGCGATGATAGAGCGCTATTCGGACGTGAAATTTCGATAGTTAATTAATGTGGTAACGCACGGTCTCAGTTTTAACCGTGACTGCTATACGAGTATTTATAGGTGACGTTATATTGGAATTGAATTAAATTGAATTGAATTGTTTTTTTTTTTGTATAGTAAGAATATTTTTTAGGTATTTATATAATTGAATTGAATATTTATACACATGTATAATAATGTTATTATGATTGTTATTATAATAATACTATTATGAATTTTCTTTTTGTTTGCGCCTTAGTGTAATTACGTTTGTAAAGTCTCTAAAATGTAGAGAGTGTAGTGTCATGTCTCTGACTCTCCTCTTTTTTAAAATATAACAAAAATAATAAAAGAAATACCTACCTAGTATACCTTGTAGTTACTAGTACTATGGATCTAGTAATATCGTCGTAGTAGGTTCATAGAATAGATGTAAATTGTGAACTAACTTCATGGGAAGCGACACCATGTTGTCCGCAGCCGATAATTAACTTAAGTACAAAATTATAAAAAAAAAACATAAAAAGTTGGCGTTAAAATAATATTTGTCAGCCACATGTGTGTGGTAAAGTTGCTGGAAGTGACTTGAGCGTAGTTTATATACAGCTATTTTTTACTATCTTTCAATTTGACGTGTTTATGTGTTTATACATAATTCTTTATTCATAAGTCTTTTCTAAAGTCTTTATTTTACATTATATTGATTTATATTTTTTACCTAAACTAAATGTACATACCTCTGATATGATGTAATCCTTCTTCGCGCACTTCCTATATATATATATATATATATATATATATATATATATATATATATATATATATATATATATATATATATATATATATATATATATATATATATATATATATATATATATATATGTATATGTATATAAACAATAAAATAAATTATTTGAAACCTCATGTCTTGGATATCTTAAGTGTTTAACGGAATTGTAGTGATTTATGAAAATGTTGTTGAGATAATGTTTAAAGAAATATTTGAACTTACATATGTCTTATCAGTTGAAGAGGTGTCAAGTATACAAAAAAGTCAAGCGTTTCCAGGTACTGTAAAAGTTAAGATGACGACTTTGGGAAAATATAGTTCATTGCTTTTACAAATTACTAATATACTATAAATTATATATGTATATGGAAACCGGTGGTCTTTTGTAATAGTGTCTGACTGTATAAACTGTTTAAATGGTCGTGACTTTGATTCCCACGTATGGGGCTAAAGTAGTTTTCGTGAGACAATACATTGTTTTGAATCTACCTACGTGTTAAATAATGGAAAATGGAGGAAAAAGATCATGACTACATTCTCTGCTTAACCTGCTAAATGCTCGTAACTAAAAAATCATAACGTAACTTACAATTTATTTTTACAATTAAGATAAAATTTATTTTAAAGCAATTTGAAAGGAAACATAATTAAATATACATTTATAAAACACATTAACTTATATGAAATAAAACAAAACAATCAATATAAAGTTTAAACTACCACATCCATTAATAACAACTTCCTTTGCAACCACATGGCTATGACAGATGCGGGACATATTACTGTGGTCTATCTATTTGTGAAATATGGGGATAGCACGTATTGTACTTAATATGTTATACTATTGACAAAAATAAATTTATATATATATATATATATATATATATATATATATATATATATATATATATATATATATATATATATATATATATATATATATATATATATATATATATATATATATATATATATATATATATATATATATATATATATATATATATATATATATATATATATATATATATATATATATATATATATATATATATATATATATATATATATATATGTATATATATATATATATATATATATATATATATATATATATATATATATATATATATATATATATATATATATATATATATATATATATATATATATATATATATATATATATATATATATATATATATATATATATATATATATATATATATATATATATATATATATATATATATATATATATATATATATATATATATATATATATATATATATATATATATATATATATACAAAAAATGAGCGTATAACTAAGTAGGTAAGTTAGTGAAATATTTGACTTATACTAATTTACACTTCTTAAAATCGGGATAATCTTCTTTAAGGATATTTTTATTTCTAAAATGTGTTATTTCCATATTAACTTAGATAAATCTCGGTGTCTCTAAAACTCTGTGTATCCTTCGTTTGAACTTAATAAGCAAATGTCTCTATAAATCTATATACTATGTAAAAAAATGTAATTATAAATGTTCGATTTATAAACACTTAATATTTTATAATTTTAAATGTTTTATAATTTTAAATACTTACACTTTTAATATTTTATAATTTTAAATAGAGGACAGTCGCGGCGCAGAGGCGCAACGTCTGCCTGTAACTCGACGGTTTCTGGGTTCGATCCCCAGTCAGGAAGATGGATTTTTCTATTTTCATTTTCTTTGCTCTGACAAGTAAGGCAAAGTTAAGGGAAAGGCGTTGAGTTCCGCTACTCAACACGCAATGCCTCGAAAACGGCGGAAAGCGGGGACGGAGTAAGCAGGGACTAAGTAACGGAGTGTCTTAACACTAGGTTCATATGGTTCCTGCAGTTCCCTCTGCCTACCCTGCCATGTGCGGGATAAAGCGTGAAGCTAAAAAAAAAAAAAATTAAATATTTAAAGAAAACCTTGCTTAAGCGTCAAAGCTTTGTTTTTTTACTTAATTCCCTTTTAAACTAAGGTCGAATCTATAAATTTAATGAATTCATTTATTGGATACGATTGTTAGATTATTATTGATAGTGCATGACGAATTACCAGATACAAACAAAGACTTTGAATTGATACTTACATTTTATAGTTTTAGTGTTGATTAGGTTATATTTGTTTAGTTTTTGTTACTATTGGACCTTCATTAGTCTCTTATTTGAGAATAAGTAGGCTTAGAAGGCTAGAGAATAGGGAGAGTTTGATTTTTGTTTTCAGTACGTTTTGTATGCATAACTATAATAATAAAAAACATATTTTTTTAAAGAATTTATACCAAATCATACTATATAATAGTTTTATTAATCCCTAAATTATGAAATAGTATAAGTAAATAAGTATTAAAATTTTAAATGGACGTATTTATATCTTTCTATCTTTTTATTTACAGATAATGCCATCAAAAAGATAGCATATTAATGTCCAAAACTGACAATGCGACTCAAATATAAGCCATGGCATTCAAAACTATAGAGGAACGTGTACGAAATGATACAAAATACCAAAATAGATCCCACAGGAAGTACGGCGGGCCGGACGTGTGCATTTGGATTTTGTTGACTTTTAGTTTCTCTCTCGGTTGCCATGGTTACCAGGAGCAGAGATTCGCTATGGAGCCACAGGATCAAGTGAGTTTTTTTTAATGTTATATGATTCTTATATAAAAAATGAATTTGGCGAAGAATGAGGAATTTAAAGAGAATTTATTAGTTTTTTGTTCGCTTTTTCCACATGTAGAAGGATTGGCAGAAATAATTTAGCGTGAGAATGAACAGTTTTTTTAAATTTTTCACTATTTATCCGTCCTTTTTAACATTGTGTGGTATATATATATATATATATATATATATATATATATATATATATATATATATATATATATATATATATATATATATATATATATATATATATATATATATATATATATATATATATATATATATATATATATATATATATATATATATATATATATATGGCATGGTAGGCAGAGGGAACTGCAGGAATCGTATAAACCTAGTGTTCAGACACTCCGTTGCTTAGTCCCTGCTTTCTTCGTCCCATGCCTGGGACATATGTTTTGTTGATTTATATTTACATATATTATATATTTAAGATTTAATATGCCAGCCCTAAAAATGAAGGTTTATACTGAAGATTATTTTTGATAACTTAAATATTTGTACAGCTCCATAATTCCACATAAATAAACAGTCAATCAATCACAATCACTACTACATTTATAATTAGATGAAGGCGTAGGCGCTAGGCTATTATTTTTTATTTATATTATTTTTAAAGTGTTATGTCACACTTAGAATACGTTTCTATCCTTCTTTTAAAAAAAACGCTTAAAAAGGCATATAATTTTTTTTAAAGTAACTAAGTTTGTATATATTTTCTTTTCTTTACTCTTTATCCTGCTCATGGCTAGCTAGGCAGAGGGAACCGCAGGAACCGTGGAACCTAGTGTTGAGACACTCCGTTGCTTAGTCCCTGCTTTCTCCGTTCCCGATTTCCGCCTTTTTCGAGGCATTGCGTCTTGAGTGGTGGAACTCAACGCCGCGCTTTGCCTCGTTTCCGGAGCAAAGAATATGGAAATAGAAAAATCCATCTTCTCCGATTGGGAATCGAACCCTTAAACCGTCACGTTTGCAGGCAGACGCCTACGCCTCTGCGCCACGACGGTACTCTTTTTTATAGTTTCCTACAATTTTGTATAGGTAGACGGCACTTGACGCCAAATTTCGATGAAATTATTAATTACCTAATAGGAATCGAATCTATAAACTACGTTTAAAGACGCTTCTATTCCACCACAATAACTTAAAAATCTAATACAATACATTAAAATCTTTAATAAGCAAGATTAAAATTCAATATGTCATAGTATTAAAAAAAACTCGTACATAACATAGAATAAATGAATAGTTTTAATTAAAGCTATATGAAATGCACCGTTATTAAATATTTTACGACTGTTCTAACGACAATGGTTATCAATTCGGGTCGATGCACTCGTAAATTTTTGATTGTAAACAAAATATTTTTATAGTATTACTCTTATAGCAGTAACATACTTATTAAATTTGTCTAAACGAAATGGATAGCTTAATGGTATATTCCTATATCTCTCTTTTGGTAAGCCTAAAATGAGAACACAATGTTTTGACGCTAAGTTCTCAATATACCCTACTATTTTAGATTAAGCGTAAAACTAAGAAATATTACAACTAAATAACTATTAAAATTTAATTTAATATTAATAAGTTATACGTTAAGCCATTAAAAACTTAATGTACATATATAAATAGAGAACGGAGAAATTTTAAATATCACTTTGTTTTTTTTTTCTAGCTTCACGCTTTATCCTGCATGTCAGGGTAGACAGAGGGAACTGCAGGGACCGTGGCAACCTAGTTTTATGACACTCCGTTGCTTAGTCCCTGCTTTCTCCGTCCCCACCGTTTTTTTCTCTTTATCTTAGTAGTACTCTTCGGATTTTAATGCGATTTTAATTAAAAGAAAGAATGAAATAAGATGACGATTTATATATTTTTATTGATAACATATAGTGCCCGAAACCACTAGTTATTAATAGTTTAGTGTCAAAATAAAACATGAAATAACAGAAAATAATATAAAATAAAAAATGAGAGAAAATTTTAATATTTAACTTTAAGTAAACGTAACAATAAATTTAATTAATTTTCAAATGGCGTTAGTTTAAAATACTCGTAGTTGTCAAATAGTGAAATATTGAAATAATATAATTTAGTAATCAACTTGAACTAAATTAAATTTATATTTTTACTATCCACTGTTTGATATTAAAATTGATTTCAAATACAAATTGGATAAAAATTTTAGATTAGATTTTAGAAATTAATTTACTGGCTAAGTCTATAACTTAGTTTAATTTAGTCTATGGCACTACTGGGTTGAATTGATAAATTTATCACAGCTTTGCAGAGGTTATACGATATTGAAATATTAAATGAAATGCTTAATTATTAAAGAACAAAATTCTTTAATAACAAAAAATATTCCATATTATCTATGTTGTAGAAAGACAAACATATGTATATACTATTTTGTATTTATAATATTAGTATAATAGAAACTTTTATATATAAAAAGCATAAATTAGAATCAAAAGCTGCTCTTCCAAAAGCTCAAATTCTTAAAGCACACGACAGGAAAGTTTCATCATAAATTATCATACATCTCGAATAATTATAACCAATGAATATGGAGTAGGATCCAAATGTAAGTTAGCTACTTATAGTTTATTAATAAAACCGTCGACCTTGCTGTTTTACTTTGTAAACATTGATATTTTGCGTATGGTATTTGGTATAGGCGGTAGTCATTTTTTTTAGGGTAGCTAGATGCGTATCAGGTAGTTAACGAAGAGTTAAGGTACTTTGTATCTCATTTTCTACCCCAAGATATCAAGGTATAAAGTTACATTTTGCAATTATGTCCTTCACTGCGTAAGAATTGAACTGTAAATCTTTACTATGATTGCATTAAGAAAAATTATAGCCCGGGAATTAAACCTGTAGCCATAAATTAATTTGCTTAAATTAATCTGATTATATGATATAGATGCTGAAGGTATTTTATATGCAAAATTATATAAAATAGTATTAAATATATGTAACGTCTTTAATTTAAAACTACTCGTTTCAAATCATCATATTTTGTTTAATTTTGCCATACACTTGTAACAATAAAAAAAGAAAGAAATCAGATATATATATATATATATATATATATATATATATATATATATATATATATATATATATATATATATATATATATATATATATATATATATATATATATATATATATATATATATATATATATATATATATATATATATATATATATATATATATATATATATATATATATATATATATATATATATATATATATATATATATAAATAACGATTTAAAAAAACAGTTGTCACAGTTCTTATCTTCCCAAAGAATCTATGTATCTGACATCTGTGTATTGAGGTTAAACAAAATTTTAAAATTCTTAAACAGTATTTCGTTTCGGTCTCGATTCTAAATAACGGAGCTATATGAAGATATTCAAGTTTGATTAAGTCAAAGCTGTTAGTCGGAAGTCTTGTATGTATTAATAAATTAGCTTAAATTAATTATAATCAGATTATCTACATTCTAAACGAATCTGTGAACACTACTTATAGTGGAATTTGAACCAATGACTATCGTTTACTTGTTAAGTTCAGTGCATGATGTTGTAATTTTTTATATTTTTTTGTATATATAAAAAGTTATACTTTTAATAGATTACCTGTGTCTTGCGGTGTCGTCTGTACCCTATTACTGCCACTTCACTAAAAAATTACTACTACTAATTGTAAAACGCATATAATGAAGCGTCCTGCCTATATGTAATATGTATATAGTAAAGCTTGCTTTTAATCACTCAGTCTGTTAGTGAAAACCGTATTTAAGTTTATTGTATATTTAAAAAGTTAACAACTATGTGTATTTTTAAATGACAATGTGACAATATTCGGTGCATTCACCTTCAAGTAGTATACAGAATAACCTTTTTAAAATATGAACCCTCATACACTGCGTTTACACGAAAATATTTGGTACTAAGCTTACGTGATTAATTTAAGTATTTTTTTTTAAATTTAAATAAACATATAAAATAAAATTTTCTTCTTAGCACGTGTTATATATCAATTTCAAACTTACGCCAAAAGTCTATAAATTATACGTTAGAAATACTATGATTTGACTTGATAATTATTTTGTTAATTTACATAGAGATCATGGAGTATTTATATATTAGGCTTATCTATGTAGTATCTACTGATTTAATTTGATTTTAGAATAATAATTTTGTGACAGATGAGTGTTTTATAGTACTAAATATTAAAGTAAGAAATTCTTGTTTGGCTAACTTAAAGATATAGATAATTTGACTAAGTAAACTTAAAAAGACCTTATTATTAAGTAAAATTTTGCCTCTAATAGTTACATATTATGAAATGAATTTATAGACCATTGGAGCGCAGTGGCCGACCTGACCCGACGTGTTATTTGTGAATTCGATTCTTAGTAGTGGAAATGGTTTGTCTTTTATTTATCCAGTCTGGTAATACATGTGCGACGCGATTCATTCAAAATGAAGTATATTGCTAAATACAGTTAAAAAATGAAAAAAACATTACTGAGTACTAATTTGACTAACAAAATGTCGAAAACACATTAATTTTCATCACAAAAATATGCATAATTACAGTAAAAACGTCATTCATATCGTCAAATTTAATAAGAACAGTAATAAATTCTCAAAGTAAAAAGGACACACAACCAGTCCCTGTCGGCTTACAATAAAAATACATACATTAACACATTGCTCAACTTCCTGTCTGGTAACGGTATGCTAAATAAAACTGGTCAGGAAAGTCGTCAAGGCTGGAAATATTACTAAAATGTACAATTTACTTGACTTGTACATTATAATTATTATATTTATTTATTTCATAAATATTTTGAGAGTTTTTAAGAAATAAGAATTTTTATATTGAAGAGAAATGTATCAATTATCTGAAAGAATCAAATAATACCTTTTTGTTCTTTGTACTTCTTTCGGTTAAATTTTGACGAGTATGGATTTTAACGCCGCTTTTTTAACCTACATATATACTGTTGCTACATATATACTTGCCAGAGTAGGGGGAAAAAATTAAAAAATCTCCCAAGAAGTGACCGAGGCAGCTTATTATGGTTATCATTTTAAGTTAATTTATACAAAAATAATGTAAATCTAAGTTGACTTAATTTCAAGGAAGAAGGTGACCAATGTTTGAGTGATTATAAGTAACCTATTATGATTATCGAGGTTCACAGTACTCGATTCTCATTTTAGGGGAGGGAACGATTTTTATTTTTTATAAGAACTAGACAAAGCAGAACGTACACTTTATAATATTAAGCACGCTTTGTCATTTAAAAGTTACTAAGCTAATGCGCGATAAAGCGTGAAGTTGACTTTTTAAATATATCGAGTAACAGATTATTATTATATGAAAATCTAATTTAAATTAAGATATAGATTATATATAGAATATTAAACATAAATTTTCTTTCTCGCAGAGTGCAATCGTGGGCTCCCGTGTAACTCTACCATGTCGTGTCGAAAACAAAGTGGGGAGTTTACAGTGGACGAAAGACGACTTCGGTCTTGGGACGCACCGGAATCTGAGTGGATACGAACGATATGCTATGATAGGCAGCGACGAGGAAGGTAAGCTGTCTTAATAAGCCTTTTAATCATTTTTAAAGTGATTACTTCATATTATAAAGTTGTATAAATCATATAAGAATTTCGACGCGGCGTGATTAAAAACCCATGTCTCAGTGGTTAGAGCGCTTGCACAGGTCGCAAGAGGGTGGGTTCAAATTTTTTATGTTATTCTTTAAATATTTTTAATAAATCTCTTTTTGATGTTATTTTCAATAAAAATATAATGTTTATAGGAATAGGTTTTTTAAGTAACGTAAATAAATAAAAATCTTTATATAAAGATAACAGAAAAATATATATTATCAAGTACGTTATTAAAGAACGAATACGACGTACGAATATTGAAGTAGCTCGATAAGATTGTATGACTTAAATGTTTACAGAGAGATAGTTATGCTATAATATTTATTTTTAAATATAAAAATTATTAAATTATTAAATGTGATATATTGTTTTAATGGAGTCTTTGTAAAATATTAGGCAGTAAAATAAAAAAATAAATAAAATATTAGGCAAATATTAGGTATTTTACAGAACAAAAGAAATTATTAGAAATTCAATCCAACAATCCAAACACAATGAAGCGGCAATCGGTTTCAAATTTCAATAATATTTAAAATATTCAATATCTATTACTAATATTTAGTCTGTCTTTAGTAAGAATTTCAAAGGTTTTGTCAAACTTGAAGCTATTGGGAATGGGGAAGAGTGTTCAGCCATTTTTGACAGCTATTGAATTATCCATATGTTAATTTATAGGAATTTAGTGTTTCTGTTGATAAAAAATAAAATGAAGACGCAGAAAGCAGGGACTAAATAACAGAGTGTCTTAACACTAGGTTGCTATGGTTCCTGCGGTTCCTTCTGCTCACCCTACCAAGATCAGAATAAAGCATAAAGATTTAAAAAAAGACCATTATGGTGCATATACGTAGCGTCTGCTAGTAAACGCGACGGTTCGTGGGTTCGATTTCCACTCAGGGAGTTGAGTTGCAGTTAAGTTCCCCCACTTCACACGTAATGTCACGAAAGGGCCTACGGTTTCCTTTCTCTGCCCTGCTTTGACCGGAATAAAGCGTGAATCTAAAAAAATTATATAAAATTTGACGCACATTATACTGCAAACGCAGTGGTCGTGGGTTCATCATATTTGTGGGAAAGAGATAAAATAAAATTATAATTACCTCTTTGTTTTGGTAAAATATAACATAAGCGTAGCGTTAAGTTCTTTTTCTTCGTTTTGAAATCTGACAGATAGTGGAGAGCAGAGAATCTTAGCTATATATTATCAATATGATGCAAAAATAAATATATTTTTACTTATATTTTTATAAAAAGAATTTATAAGCCAATTTTTCTAGATTATTTTTCTAAACATTTTCTAGGAAGGCTTCTTGATATTATTTTTTAATTGGCAGTAATCCTCGTTGAAATTTTTATGAGAATTTATTTTTCCATTATTGAATAAGGGTTTACTCTATTAGTTTATTCGACGAAATATTTAAGAGGATACTATGAAGATCATTCAATAATTTCTAGGTTTATATGCTGCTTTTATTGGGAAGTTGAATTACTTTCATTGTGTAACTTTAGTCAAAGTAATATATAGATGTGAAGATAAAGTGCGGTGTTAGGATCCGTTAATGGAACACTATTTTGGAACAAAATCTAAGAATAATGTGTTATAATAATTCATTACATATTTAGTTTATTTGATTTAAAGTATTGTCAGGCAATTATAGGCTTAAGCTGTATAAATATTTTTTTTTTTTTGACTATATTACACTATGTTACTCGTCTTAATGTTAAAATTTTATATAGCAAAAATATGTTAAAGAGGAGAAGAAAGTAAGATACTATACATCTGTGTAAGTGTTTATTATAATTTGGTGTTTGGCCAAAATGAGGCTCACGTTCCTTGTACATAGTACGTGCCAAGTAAAAATATAAATTTTCATTTGATTTTTATAGGTTTTTGTAGTAAATATAGTAGAAAACCAATTTAGCGGTACAAATGTGACAAAAGACGCGCGTGACCATTGAATTTCTGTAATAAGAACAACTTTTTAACAATATTGTTTACTTATAGTACTGAAATTGAATATTTTTTTTAAAATTGGACATCAATTCATTTTTTATATTAAATGTTTCCACAGCAGTCTTATTTTCTAAGGCTTTTCTTGTTAGTCGAGAACCCTCGTGACGCAGAGGCGCTGTATCTGTCTGTAAACGCGACGGTTTGTCTGTTCGATTCGTTTTCGGGGAGAACGGATTATTTCATTTCCATTTCTTTGCTCTGGTAACTAAGAAAGCACGGCGTTAAGTTCCGCCGAAAGAAGACGAAAAACAGAGAACGAAGTGTCCTAACACTAGGTTCACACGGTTGCTTTGGTTCCCTCTGCCTACTATGCTATATGCGAAATAAAACACGAAGTTAGTAGAAGTAGAAGTAGTTTTTCTAGTTAGTACAAAACTTATAATTAATATATGTAATTTTAACTAGACTATTTTAACGTTCAACGTATCTCGTGGTTTTATAAAAATAGGAAATATAACACGTGATATGTTTAAAATACAGGCAGTTCTGATAACGTACAATAGGCTATATTGTAAATATACATCACATTGCCTGATAGTAGTAGAGCTAATACTAAAATAATTTTGTAACTCCAACCAAACCAAATATATAATCTCACGCTTTATCTTTAGCGGAGTAGTCTAACAGAACTGAACTCCAAACACTGCGGTCCCTACATAACTTTTTCACCTCTTCCACTGACATTATCTATCCATACATACTCGGGGGGTCCTCATGCTTTTTACGTGACCTTCATCCAGTACTGTTCAATTCTGTGTTATCGAAAGTCAAGAGAGATCTCTTAATTCTATTACCACTTTTGCTTCATATGTCTTTTTTACCATTGTTTCATCACTTATTCTCTTCACGTGCGTAAGCCATCTGATCTCTAGAGTTGATAATGAATATATCTATATTTACATAATAAGGTCAGAAAATTTAAATCAAGTACCTCTATTTTATGTTATTATATATTATATAAATCACAATCCGCCACTCAACACGCAATGCCTCGAAAACGGCGGAAAGTGGGGACGGAGTAAGCAGGGTCTAAGTAACGGTGCAGTGACGGAGAAAGAATACAATTCACTGCCCCTTCCTCCCATGGGTGTCGTAAGAGGCGACTAAGGGATATCTAAGCGAACAACTGCTCATCTGGTGGTAGGATACCGTACGCATGGTGAAAAACTCGTGAAGCGGCTATACAACCGCGTTTCGAGATCAGCCAGCGTACAACCAGTGCCTGAGCGAGCTATGTCGCATGGCAAAGCGTCGCTCACTTCACGTCTCTTTAAACGAGGCGTGAAGAGGCATCTTGCGGGCCGACATGGCGAGGGTGACTAGTGCAGCTCATTTTTGTTGTCAGTACTAGTCGTCTTCGCGTTTGGACTCCACTTCCACTTACCATCAGGTGGAGTGGAGTCATATGCCTACCCGGATAATATATATAAAAAAAAAAAAAAACAGAGTGTCTTAACACTAGATTCATATGGTTCCTGCAGTTTCCTCTGCCTACCCTGCCATGTGCGGGATAAAGCGTGAAGCTAAAAAAAAAAAAACAATAATAGATACTTTTAATGTTCGAAAGTGCAAAATATATTAGAATACGAATCCAATATTTAGTATTTGAATTTTACTATTAGCGTTTTTGTGGCCATGACTCGGTTGCAAAAACCGGTCAACATTCTAGTTTAGTGTTATTTTAATTTTCATACGAGTATTTGTAAGTTGTCTAGATAATGTAGCAGGCTAGGACGTAGCATGATTTTATAGCCGCTTTTCTTACGTTTATTTAGTTGTTGTAATCTCCGTTCTTTCACATTCATTCTAATTCTAATAACTAAAGTTCATTATTTCAAAGTTGATGGCGGAACTCAACGCCGCGCATTATCTGAGCGGAGATATTAATTTGATTTTCTAATGTGAAAATTGATCCACGATCAACTTGAATTCATTTATCCTTACATACTGTGCTACAGTGTAAAGCTAAAACAGATTTAAAAATAATTACAACAAAAAACTTGTTAAAAAAGATTTAAAAATAAAAATAATTTACTATTTTACATTATCACGTCACGCTTTATCTCGCTCTTAATAGACTAGGCAGAAGAAACAACAGCAACGGGGAAACCTAGTATTAAGACAATTAGTTCCACGCTTTCCACCTTATTGCGTGTTGAGAGGCGGAACTCAACGCCGTGCTTTACCTACTTGCTAGAGCGAAAAACGGAAATCCTCCCCGACTGGGAATCGAACCCACAAACATGTTACGATGGTCCTCAATACCTCTTACCAAATAAGCCTAGAAGCTTAGTCAATTTGGTTGTTATAATCGTTGATATAATTTAGAATTTATAATAGAATTAACATGATTATTGATGAATAAATTTATGGTAATTTCATTATAACTTAATACAATATGTATATACTTGTTTATTCAAATGATATACATTATGTTTCACGCCTAAAGTAATTCTTCTCCAGTATAATATCAAGGTCAAAATACAAGTAATTCTGTTTTATAATATTTTTCTATTAAAATGAACCCACTACGGACGTTTAACTAACTAACTCTAACGCCTGCTGAAGTTTTTTCTTTTTCTTAGTAAACTTAATGTTAATTTCATGCTTTTATGATTTTAAAGTGTAATTAATTCACATTAAACATAGAAAAATATTTAAAAAAAAACATACTATTTGAACGCAGTGATATTTAAACCCGCGTCACATGGAAACCGTCCTAACCCTCTAACCACTAAGCCATACGTTCAAGCATTTCAAGTATTTGGAGTTCAAGTATTTGGACAGTCTTAGATGTTTTCTTTAAGAATTTAATATGTTCCCTCTTTATATCTATATTTATACATTTTAAAATCATCGTCATATAATGAAGTCGAACGACGCTCTCTATTTACTAGTTCCACGTACAATTTTAACTCGACATTGCGCAATCTTTCTTGATTACCTGTGTATATCTTATGTCGGTAGCCTTCGTGTTTACAAACGTGTTGATAGATGAAACCAACGCGTAACCGTATTGCAGGGTTAAAACATATACCTGTTGGAACGATATATGTATAAATATTTTCTATTTTGTATATAGATAGGTGCCATCTAAATTTCTTACTAAATTGCTATTTTCTTTTAGTATAAGCTGAACGTTTTGCTGGAGTCTCTAGTATATATTTTATCTATATAAGATATAAAATTTAGGTCTGTATTTAAATTGCTCTAGTTTAGTTTTTTGGTTATAGTATCGCAAGCGTGCCAGTTAGACATAGAACATTTGCCAATGTCAAGTTTAAGCTAGTTAAAATAAATCTTTACTTAGCTAAAATAAAAAAGACATTATACAATATATTTACAGCAAAATTAAAGTAGAGAAATATAAATTACTAGCAACTTTTATAATCTTTTATATAAAATGGTATGGGTTAATAGGTATAATAAAATCAAAAAAAATCACAGCTTAGCAGAATTTGATTTATTTATTGAACTAAAAGTAGACGTTAAAGTAGACGTTAATAGTAAATCAATTCCAATACCTTCTTTTAAGTAGAAGATTACATTTAAGACGATGAAGTAGCAATTATATATTAATTAACAAAAACAAATTAATCAAATCAAATCGCTTCGCTCGAAGAAATAGGAAAAGGATGGAGAAAGGAGAAAGGATGGAAAAGTCAACAAAACATAAAGTAATTTAACTATGTGAAAACTGTAAACCGTCAAAACGGTACATTTGACATACACATGACATTATATGCTGAGACAGGGATGTTTTATCTCTTATAAACATGCATCCCTCTAATGTGTGATATTTTTTCTTTTTTACCGTACATTCTCCTTTGTGTGTTCTCCAATCAACGTGACATTGGCGAAGTGAATTGTGCTCAATTGGCACGCTCGAAACGCCATAAATTAAAAGAAGAAGAAGAAGAAGGATGTTTTGACATTACGTTTACTCTATCAACCATGTTATATGGCATAAAATATTAAAAATCAAAATCGCTCTCATAGATTTGAAGCTGTAACTTCCGTTGTATAATCCAATGAATCATATACAAAATACAAACGAGTTCAATAGTATATCTGCCAAAATAAATATAACCTTGAGCACATTTCCACTGGATGCGTCAAACAATCAAGATTCAAAAGCAAAAATCTGAGTTCACCGACACGTTACGTACTTTCTAATAATATACACGTTTCATACGAGAATCATGTAATGAAATATAAAAGCTTTCAGATTTTTAAATGGATTTTCCTTTCGTGCTTGTAATATTTAATATTTATCAAGCTTTTACAAGGAGCTTTTTCTAAATAAATATTTGTTGTAGTCAGAAATATATTTGTTTTGGGATGGGGATACTACTTTATACGTATCTAAGTTCTACATATAAAATATATGTAAAATTAAAAATTTCTAAAGCTTTTTCTGTTGTAAAGCTCGCTCAAGTTCAACAAAAATGCTTGCTACACCTGACTAGAACGATTCGCACCTACCTAACCTACCTTAGCGTTATCAATCTAGCTCTGAATCCTAGGTAGGTAACGCTAATTATAGGTAGTTCTTTACATTGAAACAATCAACGTGATGCCTTTATTGATAAATGTATTGTCAGTCATAAAAATCTTTTTTCAAGTCTTCAATGAGTTCCTGAGGTTAAAAGTTTAAACAAACAAAACTTAAGCTTTTATATTCTCTACAAAAAAGCTTTGTTATTTTTTTCTTTTATTATAATATTTTATAAAAAAAAAGAGTTACGGTAATACTTAGTAAATCGCGATAATTTTATTTCTTGGTACATTTATTCAACAAGCACGAGAATATGATAAAGATGCGCCCATAGAAAACTGAAAGTATCATCTCGCACGTCCCTCAGTTAAATTTCCTAGTTAAAAGATATAGTTGGACTAATTAGTTTCCTGCATAAAACACCTGGATAATTACACGTCCATTAGACGTCGCTATCCAATCTTTATGCTACCGTCATAATTTAAAAAACCAGGTAGTTTTAACTACTTATATAAAAGCTCGGTTGGATTTGTATGAAAAGTCCCTGCTGTCTTTAAATTGGCATTTTATGTAGACAGTATACAATATTTTATTATTTTTTATAGTTTCATTTTATTTGTGATTATTTTAAATATTTCATTGCATTGTATATTTATATTGTACACATTATTTATAAATAATTTAAACATGAATATTTAGACTCTTGAAGAATAAACATGACGATACGTTCCCAAAATTGCCTGGAGATAGCGTTTCTTATTAATGAATTTGTTTTTTATTTTAAAAACATTAATCTACACTAAAGTAAAAAAGTATTTAATGAAATCATATATCCGTGAAACACATGGCTTAGCGGTCAGAGCGCTTTCCAAGAGGAACAGGTTCAAATCCCGCTGCGTTCAATTTTTATGTATTTCGTTTTTAAGTAGTCTTATTTATTAATTATTAACAACAGCTTAGCCTTTAAACAAGTAAAAAAATAATGAATAAGTAAGGACTTTTTTATAAAAGCACGGGACTGAGCGTCTTAAGTCTATTTTCCAACGGTTCCTATGGTTCCTCTGCCTAAGTAGCGGGATAAAGCGTGAAAGCTAAAAAATATATTAAAAAATGTAACCCGACAAGAATAGTGTTATATCTCTCCGTCACTACTAATAGAGTACAGTCACCAGTGCCACGTAAATATATAGAACGTTTTAAGCTGTTTATCTCAAGAGGTATTTTATTACATATCCAATCCAAAAATAATAATATATAGGTCGTTAATAATACGTTAAACATTTCTCTATCAACGTTCATACTTTGGTGGGAAGTATTGTTATGACTGCTTATGATTTTTAAATCCTAAAATTTTCAGATATCGTTCATCGATATGCATTATCTACGAAATTCTCGAAACAATTGGTATAAAGCATTAGCTAAAACGATGACAGAAGTTTCTTATAAATACTTTTAATTTGTTTTCAGCATTTTTAGGTTTCTGTAAACTTTATGGTCAGGTTTTAAGATTTAATGAATATTAGTTTTAATTTTTTTTTAATTTTCCGTTAACCGTCGGTGGCGCAGAGGCGCAACGTCTGTCTGTAGCGCGGCTAACGCGACGGTTTCTGGGTTCGATCCCCAGTCGGGGAAGAAGCGGGGACGGAGTAAGAAGGGACTAAGTAACGGAGTGTCTTAACACTAGGTTCGTACGGTTCCTGCAGTTCCCTTTGCCTACCCTGCCATGTGCGGGATAAAGCGTGAAGCTAAAAAAAAAATTCTTCTTTTAAGCTCTTCAGCGTTAAACTCACCTTTTGTAACATTTTTTTATTTTGAATAAAACACTTTTTTCTTAGATTACAACAACCTGAATTTAATTATAATTAAATTAAATTAAGTATTTATTTTATTGTATATTATATATATATAATTATATATAGATTATATATAGAAGTAGAATTCACAAGCCACAACTTCCGAGTTCCGTACATTATTTCTTGTAAAGCTAACTCCAATTAAGTAAATGGTTTTCTTTATATTCCATTAAAAAGGATCCCATCAAAGGGATCATGGCTCTTCAATAAACTAATTATATGACTTCTTATACATTTTGTATAGCTTCATTTGATTAAAATTATTTATTTAGCTTAGTTATGAAATATTTCTCTGAGAGAGAATATATATTATATTTATTTTAAAAAATATACTGAGTTTTTTTTATTCAGAAATATACTATATATAAATAATACAGTATATTTTTATTTGCTAACAACGAACTAGGTATGCGTAGGAGAGCTAGTTTTAAGTGTATGTACACTCTGTTCCCCATTTTCTACTCTTTTTTAGTAATATTGTATGTTTGGGTGGTGTAACTCTACGCCGCGCGTTATCTTCTAACGATAAAAAATGTTGAATTCGGTTTTGTAGAGAGAAAATCTAACCCAAAATCGTTATCTCACAGTCAAATACTTTGCTGCGGTGACCTGGTTTAACCTTTTACGTACGACATGAAGTTCTAAAATTATCGTAAATATTTAAAAGAAAATTTATCTGGTTGATATTTATACAAACTTAATTTGCCCAAAATACAAAATAATCACCAAGAAAAAAAATGACAAAGTACCAAATTACAATTTGAAGCCAATGTATGTAAATTCTTTTGCTAGTTGGTAAGCAAGTAACTCTACAGAAATTATCACGCCTATTTGATTCAACATCATTTTTTTCACTATGTAAATACTGAAATTTTTTTTAGCTTCACGTTTTATATCCCGCACATGGCAAGGTAGGCAGAGGGAACTGCAGGAACCATACGATTTGCTTATTGCTTAGTTCCTGCTTTCTCCGTCCCCGCTTTCCGCCGTTTTCGAGGCATTCCGTGTTGAGTAGCGGAACTCAACGCCGCGCTTTGCCCAGTTTCCAGAGCGAAGAAAATGGTAATAGAAAAATCCATCTTCCCCGAGTAGGAATCGAACCCACAAACCGTCGCGTTTACAGGCAGACGTTACACCTCTGCGCCACGACGGTCCTCTAAAATTCCTGAAATTATTTCAAATATACATTTTTTTATATATATTATTATTGAAAAGAAACCTAGTGTTAAAGCACAACTTTCCGCTCCTTTTTAAAGTAATTCGTATCCATACAGTTTCGTTTTATTCGAATCATGTATAATTTCAAATTTAAAAACAATATAGACCAGACTCGTCATTATGGTTGAACGAAATACGATGAGCGTAGGTTCAATCCCTACTTAGGGAAAAAATTATATTTAATTGCGGCAACAGTAAGAGAAATCACGATAATATATGCTAATCTACACGCAATGTATTGAATTTTGGCGGAAAACGGTAAACAGAAGGTTTTAACGTCAAGTTGTCTATTTTTAAACCAAATTATAGATTATATTTCATAATATATAAAAGTATATATGAATAAGTAACTCCGCAACTTGAATTAGAACTATTAGCCATTTCGAATAACTTCATACTATATTTTATTTATTCTTTAACATTATATTTTTTATTTTGTTGCAGGCGATTATTCTTTGGACATAAGAGAAGTGTCATTGGACGACGATGGGAAGTACCAGTGTCAAGTGAGCTCCGGTCTTAACGGTAAGACGGTTTTGTTATTATTTTATAACAGAATGGGAAATAAAATGAAGGATTTGAAGCGAATCTGTTTTGTAGTTTCCGTAAATTCGAGACATTGTACATTGGCGGAGTTTCGGTTAAACTCCGCCAAAGAGAGAATGATATCTCATCTCATTTACTGTTAGAGCTAAAAAAGGATTTTTTGCCATTAGTCGGGATGCACCCTACATTTGTTAATCTATTCTCTATATATCTCTTAACATATGAAAAATACTATAAAAAAAAATTTACTCGTGACGGTTTGAGGGTTCGATTCCCACTCGGACGGATAGATTTTTCTATTTCCACCTTCTTCGCTCTGGAAAAGGCAAAGCGTGGCGTTGAGTTTCGCCACTCAACACGCAATGCCTTGAAAAAAGGCGAAGCGGGGACGGAGAAAGCAGGGTCTAAGCAACGGAGTGTCTTAACACTAGGTTCCATGGTTCCTGCGGTTCCTTCTGCCTACACTGCAATATGCGGGATAAAAACGTGAAGCTAAAAAAATATTAATATAACTTTACAAACGTACCGACAAAGACCTACTGTAATTAGACTATAATACGGATTTTATCTAAAAGATTACCATTTAATGTCAATTTACTTATCATTTACAATTAAGATCTTTATCTAGTTAAATGAATACTTTACTAATTAAAAATACTTATAATTAATTTATTCACACTGATTAAGAACTGTGTTCGTATACAGCTATAAATGCCAATGAGGAATGTGTATTTTTATTTATTCGCTGTGGTTAGGACAAAAAGCGTGGCGTTGAGTTCCGCCAAAACGCAATATCTTGATTGTGTGGAAAAATCTTGACACTAGGGTGTATTCCTGACTGCCAAATTTACAAATGATTTGCGTCGTGCTTTGACCGCTTAGACTTACATTATTTTTGTCAATTTGGCTGCTTTTGACGACATCATACATATATTTTCTTTTTTTCTCTATCATATTCTATCGTTTAAGCAAATATTACTCTGGGAACACTAGTTTTTTTTACTAAAACCTATATCAACGTCCATATCGTGATTTATATATATATATATATATATATATATATATATATATATATATATATATATATATATATATATATATATATATATATATATATATATATATATATATATATATATATATATATATATATATATATATATATATATATATATATATATATATATATATATATATATATATATATATATATATATATATATATATATATATATATATATATATATATATATATATATATATATATTTAGGATTCTAATAATTATAGAGCGTATGACGCGACGCCTGTTGTAAATGTCACTAATATTATTTTATAATCTATGGTCAAGCGTATTGGCGGGAAATTAAAAACTGTTGCGTCACATAAAAAATTGATGTTGTGTAAATAACATACATATGTATTTGATATGGATATTAAACATAATACTTATAATTTACTTTATAAATAATAATATATAGTGAGTAAAAAATAATACATACTAAAGAATACAAAAATGGCGTAAAATTTAGTAAGAGATTTTAAGTATAAAAGTGAAGTCGCTTGTAATCTACTATAGATATACCTACCGTAAAAAACTTTATAGAATTAATAAATAGTATTTAATCATTTGTTTTAGGTGATTCTTCTATATTTATAATAAATTCTGATTTTCTAGGAGAACCACCTATCCGTTCAAGATACGCGCAACTCACAGTACTGGTAGCGCCGGACCCACCACGGATATTACAAGGTGCCTTCATAGATGCTATTGAAAATCAACCTTTAGACATAGAATGTGTTTCTGAAGGTGGAAAACCAGCTGCAGAAGTAAGTTCATGTTTCATTCAATATATAATCAATATGAAAAAAAAGCCTGTTAAAATATATGGTAAACGAACACGTTTACCATTCGTTGTACTTTAGTTGACGTATTGAAACTTAAATAACAAAAATAAAATTATAATATTTTTATATGAGTAAATATTAAATTATACAAAATCGATTATTTGTGATGTATAAATAATTTTTGGTTCTACTTACATTAATTAAATTAAACCAGTTTTAAATTTATTCATAATATATAATGTTCATAGTATTTTTGATATAACGCAATGATTTACGTTTTTGGGCTTATAAATAAGAGTTCTACACATATTTATGATAAAGTGTTTTGGCACTCAGGTTTTCCAGTGGAAACGTAGAGTTAAGACACTGTTCTTAATTTTCTATGTAATATTGGCCCCGGAACTTAACGCTCTTAGTCAATCACAACAAAAGAGGGAAAACATATATATATATATATATATATATATATATATATATATATATATATATATATATATATATATATATATATATATATATATATATATATATATATATATATATATATATATATATATATATATATATATATATATATATATATATATATATATATATATATATATATATATATATATATATATATATATATATATATATATATATATATATATATATATATATATATATATATATATATATATATATATATATATGTAAGTATATGATATGTGTTGCCCTATTTACAGTATGTACAGATATTTAATAGCCTCAGATAAAAGAGCTTAGTGTAAGTTATATAAAGATATTTTTATATATTAATTTCGATATTTTATGTTTATCAGTCATCGAAATACTGCAAATCTGATATATGCTAAGTACTATATACTATTCACAAAACAAGGGCACGTTCAAATACCGCGATGATTATTTTTTTGATATTTTCTTAATAATATTTTTCAATTTTTATTCTTTTTGTGGCTAACCAAATATCAGTTTATAAAACATCAAGAATACTTGGTATACCGAGGAATATCTCGTTATTTTTTCATTTTTTGTTTATATATAAATATTTAATAAAAAATATAACTTTATATAAAAATAATATTACGTGAAATTACTATACATTACGTGAAATATGTAAATTTTAAGTACAACTTTTTTGATTCGAAAACGCTCTATAAATTTATGGCTTCATAAGCTTGATTGATGGTGTCTAAGTAGGCGTTGTAGATTAAATATATAAAAGTAAATACTATCTTTTTAGAGCAAAACGTGGGATGGGTATTTATGATTATTTATATTTTATAAAGCTTTAACGTTGTTAAAATTTATTGCGACTAACTGTATGGGATGTGTTTACGAAGCATTTCATAATTGCATGCTAAACTATAATATATTCAACTCATTTTTACCGTTTTTCGTGGTATGGGCCATGTATAGCCAGTATATAGTCCATTCAAGGGTGGGCTAAGCTGTATCACTTATACTTTAAAAGTATAATACACTTATTATATACGGTCTATTCAAATTAGGCACAGTGGACTACTTTGGAACGATTAATAAGATGTAATTAAACTTTTTTCTATAATTGGACTAGTAAACTGAACGGTAGTGTCAAAGTGTCCATATAATTCACAAGATTACCTTTTGTTTTATTTTTTTTTATTTAACTATAAGACATTTGCAATAAATAAATAAATTCATTTAAACAAGATCACAGTCATCGTCAGTTTCTAGATTAGTGTGCTCAATCAAATATATACATATAATGTAGTATACATATAATATTTTTGAACTTTATAATATTATTATTGGTAGATCATATTGATGTTATTAAAAATAATTTGGTAATTCTAAATAGATGTATTATATAAAGTATAATTTGAATATATATATATATATATACATATATACATATATATATATATATATATATATATATATATATATATATATATATATATATATATATATATATATATATATATATATATATATATATATATGTATATATAAATATATATATATATATATATATATATATATATATATATATATATATATATATATATATATATATATATATATATATATATATATATATATATATATATATATATATATATATATATATATATATATATATATATATATATATATATATATATATATATATATATATATATATATATATATATATATATATATATATATATATATATATATATATATATATATATATATATATATATATATATATATATATATATCTATATATATAAAAATGAATTGCTGTTCGTTAGTCTCGCTAAAACTCGAGAACGGCTGAACGGATTTATCTTATCTTGGTCTTGAATTATTCGTGGAGGTCTAGGGAAGGTTTAAAAGGTGAGAAAAGTTCGATTAATTGCCGGAAAAATTTTTCTATTTCCCATACAAATGTTTTCTAAAAAAATGAAGAGTCAATTTGTAATTTATTACCGCTACATAAAGTTCGAATTCGCGTGCGCGTTGGAGGATCGCGTTCTGAAATTCAACAGAAGTGAAAGTGAATCACGAACGCGACAAAATTGCATAGTCTCAAAATACATAGTGGTCGGCTAACTTCAGCTAACTTCAGTTGTTAATCTGTCCGATTTTTTTTTAATAAGACTATATTGAGATCGAAAGATAAATCTTAAGTTTTGTCACAAATTAAATTATAAATCTTAAGTTAAATTTCTGAACGCAATCATAATATTTGACATTGATTTGACAACCAACTAATATGTCAATCCATCCTGTCGCATTTCAGAGCATGGAAAAGTATTACGATATTATATCTATCTTTGTGGATACGTGCGCGAGAACTTTCTTTACTTTGGTGATCTTATGTGATAGTGACATTCCAAGTAATGTGCTTTTTTTGTGATAGTGACACTTTACTGCTAAATAAGCGGGAAATTTTCTCACTTTGATTAATTACAATTTACGATGCCGAGGAGAAGACGACCTGACTTAGGTCGTCGTAGTCAATCAAATGTGCGAAGAGCTACCTCACGTGCTAACCGCACTGATGACCGGAGACAGACAGATCAAGAAAATAGTCGTATTGCTATGTCAGAATTGCGTTCTTTAGTGAGTGACAATGTAGGAGATAGGCTTAGAATGCAACGAGTTCGTGCACATCAAACACAACAACAGCAACCTAGACATAATGAAATTGAGCGAATCCGCAGACGCAGTGCTCCTGTGATTCTTGAACGAGCTGCATTCCACTATGATCCGGCAATTGATTATTGTGCCGACAAATCGGTAACAATTGGGGAAATGAAAACAATTTGTAAATATTGTAAGGCGTTAAAATATACTGGTGAATCTACTGGATTATGTTGTGCTGAAGGCAAAGTAAAATTGCTACAATTGGTCCCACCACCAGATAGATATAATATCGTAATACTTTTCCATGCTCTGAAATGCGACAGGATGGATTGACATATTAGTTGGTTGTCAAATCAATGTCAAATATTATGATTGCGTTCAGAAATTTAACTTAAGATTTATAATTTAATTTATTATAATTTAATTTATTTATTTAATCCTTTACGCTCTTTAGTTTCTGGGATTGGAAATGATTCTAAACACCAGTTGAAGCACATCCAAATGTATTTGCTTCAGATGCTCTGGGTCGCATCTACACAGTACATCCAAATAACGATGAATGTTATTATTTGTGGTTGTTGTTGGTGAATGTTCGTGGTCCGACATCGTTTAAACAACTGAGAACAGTTAATGGACAGCTGTGTGCGACTTACCGTGAGGCATGTCAACTATTACATTTACTTGAGAACGATTCACACTGGGATGATACGCTCAAGGATTCCGTTATATTTCATCGCCGCATCAAATTCATACATTGTTTGCGATTATCATATCGACATGTTTCCCCTCGAATCCAAAAGATTTGTCTCCCAGAGGAACCGGAAAAACATTTTTAATTTCATTGCTTTTGGCGAGGATCAGATCGCGAAATGATGTTGCTCTAGCATTGGCTTCATCTGGAATAGCTGCAACTCTGCTAGAAGGCGAGCGAACTGCACATTCTGCCTTGAAATTACCACTAAACATGCATATCACCGAAACACCAATTTGCAACATCGCCAAAAATAGCGCAATGGCCAAGATCCTACAGGTATGCAAATTGATTGTTTGGGATGAATGCACAATGGCCCATAAGAGGTCACTGGAGGCACTGGACAGAGCGTTGAAAGATCTTCGTGACAACCAAAATATTTTCAGTGGGGCCATGATTCTGTAGTCAGGTGATTTTCGTCAGACTCTTCCAGTTATTCCCCGATCAACTGTTGCTGATCAACTAAATGCATGCCTAAAATGATCAAATTTGTGGCAGTACGTAAAGACACTCCACTTAACAACTAACGTGCGAGTATTTTTGCAACAAGATGAAACTGCAAATGTGTTTGCGAAGCAGTTGTTAGACATTGGAAATAATAAAGTTGCAGTGGACACCTCGACCGGATTCATCACATTACCTACAGATTTCTGTCACATCACAGACTCAAAAGTGGAGCTTATTCAGCGATTTTTCCCAGATATAGCACAAAAGTTCAATAACCATAATTGTCTGGGTGAACGAGCAATATTAGCAGCGAAAAATAAAGATGTCGAGGATCTTAATGCGACCATTCAGAATTTTCTTCCAGGACAGTTGGTTTCCTTTAAATCAGTCGACACCGTAATGAACCAGGATGACGTAATCAAATATCCCACTGAGTTTTTAAATACACTGGAATTGCCTGAATTACCACCTCACAATTTGCAGTTAAAAGTAGGATCAGTTGTCATCATGCTCCGTAACATTAATCAACCTCGACTATGCAATGGAACAAGACTGGCTGTGAAAAGACTGATGAATAACTTCATTGAGGTGACAATCTTAAAAGGAAAATATAAAGGAGAGGATGTCTTGATCCCGCGGATACCGATGATTCCAATGGACTTACCATTCGATTTTAAACGCTTACAATTTCCAGTACGTCTGGCCTTTGCGATGACCATAAATAAATCGCAAGGACAGTCGTTAGAAGTTTGTGGAATCAACTTGGAGTTTCCCTGTTTCGCGCATGGACAATTATACGTCGCGTGTTCGCGCGTCGGAAAACCGTCTTCTTTGTTTATTTACGCACAACAAAACAAAACAAAAAGTATAGTTTATGAGAAAGCTTTAAATTAATTAACAGACTGTATTTTAACAGTGTGTGTCTGTGTATATCAAATTTAAATTATTTCAGGTAAACTCTGTTTTCTAAGTAAGCAACATGATGTATCGAAAATAATAATAAATCTTTATGCTTTATTCAATAAATGCTTTTTTATTAAATATGGATTCGATTTGTTTGTTTTAAAATCATTTTATACAAAAGATTAGGTTTTTTTATCGATGAGGCAGTACGAAGTCTGCCGGGTCAGCTAGTATATATATATATATATATATATATATATATATATATATATATATATATATATATATATATATATATATATATATATATATATATATATATATATATATATATATATATATATATATATATATATATATATATATATATATATATATATATATATATATATATATATATATATATATATATATATATATATATATATATATATATATATATATATATGCGAGATTGTTAAAGATCTATAATTCTAAATATATGTAATAATAAAAATATGTATTTCAATATATATTTTTTAACCTGATGGACAAAACAAGGCGTTGAAATGTGCCACTCTACTCTTCAAAGTTGGTTTGAACTTGAGAAAGGAAGCGGAACGCTGCTAATCAAGAAAACAAGCTCTGCTTTTTTAAGAATATATAGAGATACGTAGTGACGAATCTCTACATTCTTTAAAGATAGAAAATAATCAATAACAGGTCAATTTTTACATTAACGTCAAAATTCCGATTACAGTACAAAACTCAAACTAATTAATATAATATACAACTCCCATATTACATTCGATCAATTTTTAATTAAGATCTGAACTGAATTCGATTTAAATAATAATAAATACAGATTGTATACGTTTTGTAATTAACACCTTGGGTGTAAAATTAGCAGGTATATATAATTATTGGGAAATACATTTTGTTATTAAATATTAATTATCTAATTCGGGCCGTCTTGAAGAAAAGGCGTAGTTCGTGGGTTCGATTTCTATACGCAGGAATGTTTTTCCCACTATGCCACGATGACCACTCTTGAAACTATTTCATTATTTTAGCTTACTAAGCCACCAAAAAAGATTAAAAACTGTAAGACCTTTGTAAAATAGGAATTTAGATTTCTTTACAAATAATTTTACCGCATTTGTTTTATCTTGATATAGTTATTAATAGTAATAATTTATAAATTTTCTTCTGAACAGATCACGTGGGTTGATGGAAACCAAGTAGTCATTAAGAAGAATGTAGAAAGCAGAATAGAACTGTTACCAGATGAATTAAGATACAAAACTAGGTAAGCCCAGTTATATACTTTATATATTTAATATATATTATTATTTTTGTAAAATATATTAATAAATTTTGTTACATTAATAATTATCAGTAAGTTATTATGTGACTAAAAATCTATCTGTTTGTCCTTGGTAACCAGAGATTATTTTTACAAAATTGATTTTTATCAAGACTTTCGGAATAAAGAGTTTTAAAGCTACGTATAGGCTGCCTTAATCCCAGAACTCCCACGGGAACCGGATATACTCGGAAAGACCACATTTACCGCGCACGAGTACCTTCCGCCCATATAAAATATTACAAATAAAATCGAAGCTGTCGTTTACTTGCTTCGTCGTTTATTTTTTCTCTATTTTTCATAAGCAAAGTAATTTGAAAGGTATACACAAACGTAAAGGTACATATACATTTGAACTCGCGCCCTCTTGCGAATCGTGCAATCCTGCTGCGTTTAAATTTTTATATGTTTTCGTTAAGTATCTTCTTTATCCTCGGTGTGGATTACCATTTTAAAAATAATAAAAATATTTAATAAAATAGCATTTTCTCTCACCATACGATTGTTCGTAATAAGTAACCTTTAGGTAGCGGAAATTTGTGAAAATCTGCCGACAGAGATGCGAGAGAGAGAAATAAATTGTATAAAGCTTATATATGAAGACATGAGTGGATGAAGGGGATATGTTACATTTGGAAATGTGGAGATAATGAACATTTTATTGTTAAATATCTACATAACTATTTGCATCAAATTGAAATTAATATAATGAACTAATAATATGAAGTGTAAAGATAAGATAAAGATATACAAATTGGTATTTATTAAATAAAATATGTTTATAACTCCCTCATTTAGAATAAAAATCGGTTTTAACAACAAATGTTACATATCCCCTTCATCCACTCATGTCTTCATATATATATATATATATATATATATATATATATATATATATATATATATATATATATATATATATATATATATATATATATATATATATATATATATATATATATATATATATATATATATATATATATATATATATATATATATATATATATATATATATATATATATATATATATATATATATATATATATATATATATATATATATATATATATATATATATATATATATATATATATATATATATATATATATATATATATATATATATATATATATATATATATATATATATATATATATATATATATATATATATATATATATATATATATATATATATATATATATATATATATATATATATATATATATATACTTTTTATATATGTGTATATCCAAGAACGAGAAACTTTCATCAAACGGCCGAAGTTACACCAGATCGCTAGTTAAATATATGTAAAGTATATAGCTATAATTAGTCACAAATTGTCTATACAGATCAGTCCTGCGGTTAGTTCCTAACAAGGATCACCACAACCAAACAATAACGTGTCAGGCGCAGAACACAGCGGACAGGGCGTATAGAATGGCCACTGTACATATAGAGGTAAACAAATTGAGTTACATACATATATACATACAATCATATATATATATATATATATATATATATATATATATATATATATATATATATATATATATATATATATATATATATATATATATATATATATATATATATATATATATATATATATATATATATATATATATATATTATATATATATATATATATATATATATATATATATATATATATATAGACTAGGGTCAGAGAGTTATTGACCTCTTCAAACGTGCTCTCCGGGGCCTTTCTCCGATATCTATAACAATGTATTCTTGATATTTATGATTTTACAACATTTTTCTCCATTTATAAGACTTATTGAGATATAACCTAGTGTTAACACACTCCGGTGTGGCGGGACCCAACCCCGTACAATTTTGCATTGGCAGAAGTCGTATACAAATGGGTTTGTTCTCCCTGGACAAAGAATGGTATTACGTTATACAGATTATGTATCAGTTTAAAGGTTATTTGGTACTATACACAACTACTAACTATAACTTTTATATAGAAAGTTTTATAATAAGTATACTCAATCAGAAAGAGTAATATGGGGATATGTGAATACTTCTCTTTGTTATTTATTATTATGAAAAAATCAAAATAATACACACAATTTTTTCACACAGGTCAAATACGCCCCAAAGATAAACATATCGGTTGTTTCACGTGGAACGAATAAGAAGATCCCTGAAGGCAGTGAAGTGCGGGTTCGGTGCTCGGTCGATGCAAATCCACCCGCACAGTTATACGAGTGGTATATAAATAACAATCCTGTTGTGGGAGATTATACTGACGAAATGGTAAGTTCAGAATTTATATAGAGTGTAAATATAATAGTTACTGAAAAATTAAATACCATGATATTGTGCGACCCCACTTTATTGTACCATTATGAGTATAGAAATTTATTTAATTCGCTTATCAGCCATAGCCTTAGTACTAAGTAACAATAACTATAAAAAAATATCAAGGTAAGATGTTCATTATGATTAATATTAATTCTATATATTATGTATTAATATGAATATAATAAATATTTATGATATGAACATGAAAGTGATGTAGCGCTTACTTTTTAAAAAAAAATAAGTTACACATTTAGCTATATAAGTCACAATATTGGAGATATAGCACGTTGAGTTCCTGAACTCAACGCCACAGTCGGTCTTATTACCAATGCTAGGAGATAGAATGTTTTTTGTTCAACACAAAAATCGAACCCACGACCGTCGTATTTACAGTGGTCTTAGTAATTGTATATGTTAAATACAACATAATTATATGTAAGTATGTACGTACGTAGCAAGTAATAGTTTAGAGATTCAAGACATGTAGCACCATCCTATGGGCGTTTCATATTTAACTGGATAGTTCAGTGTGCTTTAAGATACCAGCACTAGTGAAAGCGATGCTGCTCTCTATTGGAGGTAGATTTTTTGTAAAATTTTTATTAGAGGTAAAAACGAACATAACTTTAATTATGTTTTAAATTTTCCACGAATTCTGGTAGTGTAGAATAAATTGTATCTGTAAAAGGGTTTAATTAAACTTTAAAATTTCATTAAATGTTGTAATGATAATAATATTAGGCTTTTGACTGGAAACTGTTAATAAACTCGTTGATAGAGCCACACTATCCATACTTAATATTATAAAGAGAAAAGATTTGTATGTTTGTTTGTATTGAATACACTCAAAAACTACTAAACCGTTTTTGAAGAAATGAAGAAATCTTAAGCTTCATGAAGTAATATAGGCGTAATATTGTAAAAAATACCCTATATATTTGAAAATAATTTAAAAATTAAACATCTATCTGAGTGAAGCTGTAAATGCTAGTAAATATATAAAAAGTAAATGATAGCATTGCAACGCTTTCAATACAAGTGTATAACAAGCTTTAAAAACACAGAACAGCAATGTAGCTTCAGTATTAATTCGAAATGAAGGCGGGGGTTGTTTAAATGAAACGTAGTACGTAGTACAGTACTGTACGTATATGAACAGATATGGGAAAACTACATGGGATATTGCAGTTTTGTTGTATCAAAAAAGGCGCTTTTATGGAATATCATGTGTATATATAAAACTTTTTCGCTACTTAGTGACTGACAGACGATGTACTGCTAAAATATGCAATAAAATTGAATTTTGACATGTGGGGGGGGGGGGTCTGGGGGTTCCAATGGAAACGGGATTTTTGTTTATTTAAGTTAATAGTATCGTAATATATATTTGTACTGAGAAAAAATACATTCTAAAAACATTATAATTTTGGAAGTAATCAATATTTTTTTTAATTCTACATTGTGCATTTCCCATTAAAATCTCTTTAAAGTTTCACTCTTAAGGATAATACTGCATCGTGACGTCACATTATGGTGGAGTGGAATAGCTTAAAACTATAAGCAGGTAGTGCTATATGTAATTCGCGGTGTTAAGTACAGCTGCTTAACATTTAGGTGAAAAGTGGGGAAGAGAGCAGGTTCCTTGATATTTATACAAGAAACAGCGTGAAAATAGTATGAATAATGAAGAAAAACATCTGTATTAAATTTAAATATTTTGTTTTAGATCATTTTCAATGTGACACGTAAACATAATAAGGCGAAAGTTAAATGCGAAGTTAGCAACTCTGCGGGAAAGAGTGAAGCGTCAATGACACTTAATGTAACTTGTAAGTATTTTTTAATCTTTTTACAGTTAATGTTTTACTATAGCTTCACGCTTTATCCCGCACATTGCAGGGTAGGCAGAGGGAACTGCAGGAACCATAGAACCTAGTGTTAAAACACTCCGTTGCTTAGTCCCTGCTTTTTTCGTCCCCGCTTTCCGCTTTTTTCGAGGCATTGCGTGTTGAGTGGCGGAACTCAACGCCGCGCTTTGCCTAGTTTCCAGAGTGAAGAAAATGGAAATAGAAAAATCCATCTTACCCGAGTGGGGAATCGAACCTTCAAACCGTCGCGCTCTATAAATAAAGAGAATATTCCTAATAATTTCCATGTAACCAAAAATATGATACGAGTTATGTTAATAAAATATTTTCTATAAAAGAAATGAAATATGCAAATAATTAATTATTATATATTAATTATGTAAATATTTGGTAAAGAAGTAATAAATGTTAATTCTGAAATTATGAACGAATTTGGCTTCATGTGACTCCATAATCTTCTAAGTTAATATAGAGTATCCTCCAGTTTAAATATCACTAAAATCAGTTTTGTTTTCCGGTATATAAAGGCTACTTTACTAACGATATATATATATATATATATATATATATATATATATATATATATATATATATATATATATATATATATATATATATATATATATATATATATATATTATATATATATATATATATATATATATATATATATATATATATATATATATATATATATATATATATATATATATATATATATATATATATATATATATATATATATATATATATATATATATATATATATATATATACTTAGTCTTGCCATAAATATTGTTATAAAGAAAAGCACGATTTTTTTTTATACGTAACATTTATTCCTTTCATAGTGAGTTAGTTTAATACATCAATATATAACTATTAAAAATATACAATGTTTATTCGAAGTGGTCCCCATTGGCTGCAATACAGTCTTTTAAACGTTAAGGCCAGTTATCAATAGCAGCACGAACTCTTTCTAGAGGAAAATTCTTCACTGCCAACCGAATGGATCGTTTTAGGGACTCCAAATTATCATGGCGGTTAGAGCAAGCCTTACTCTCTAAAACTGACCATAAATCATAATCCAATGGATTTAGGTCAGGACTTGACGACGGCCAGTTTTCAGTGCTGATAAAGTCCGGAACGTTAGTTTTCAACCAAGATTGGGTGGATCGAGCTCTATGACCCGGTGCCGAGTCTTGTTGAAAGCACCATTCTTTGTTATTGAACATGGTGTTAGTTAAAGACTTAACTACCGTCTCAAGAATGGTATTTTGATAAACTTGTGCCGACGTTTTAATACCTTTTTCACAAAAATATGGCTCAGTCACCCCTTCATAGCTAACATCCCACCAAACCATCACTGAAGTGGGATAATGCCCACGTTGTACTCTGTTTACTAATTGTGAAGCTTCTTTAGAGCTTCCAGCATAAATACGGTCATTTTGTTTATTAAAATACTGCTCAATTGTAAAAATTTTCTCATCCGTAAACAAAATCTTTTTGTGACCTCCCTTTGCGTACCGCTTAAGTAGTTGTTTGGATTTTACCACCTTATTCTTCTTTAAATTATCAGTTAAGAAGTGACCAGTACGTCTCTTATAGGCTGCAAGTCCTAAGTCATCTTTTAATATACGCGACATGGTTCTAGGAGCTATCTTCATCTCCCGAGATAAAATCTTTTGCTTACGGACAGGATTTCTTCGAATTCTTTCCCTAACTGCTTTAATCACCTTTTTCACACGAACAGTACGTGGACGGCCAGATCTTTTTCTGTCACAAACAGAGGAGGTATCATTGTACCTATCAATAGCCCGGTAAACAAACATTTGACTAATACCAAGCGGGTGGAGGGTTTTAAAAATTGCACTTTTCTCCATACCTACTTTATGTAAGGCAATCACAGCTATTCGGTTCTCTTTATCACCCCACTCCATTTTAATATAACAAAATATTTAACAATATAATGGCGCGAAAATAAGAAAACACATCAAGCAATCATATAAAAATGACAGATTCCAAATTCAAACGTAATATTTTCTTTTTTTGAATAGTAACAGTATTTATGGCCAGACTAAGTATATATATATGAATTTATTATGGTTAATAATAATACTATACATATATTATGTAATAATATATAATTAATATTTATTATAAGAACATATAGTACAGATTAAAAAAGTGTACAGACCTAAGGTGCTAATTACGTCTGTAGTGTTAATTACGTTTTAAAGGGGAAAATATACGTATACGTACAAAAGAATTCACTCATTATAATCCTCCAGACCCGCCGTCGTTCCGCACGCGGCCGCAAGACGTGGAGGCGGCGGCGGGCTCCACCGTGACGCTGAGCTGCGACGTGGACGGACACCCGCCGCCGGAGATACGCTGGCTGTACCACGAGACGGGGCGGATCGGGGTAAGTCATTACCAGAGTCTCTTCTCTTCTCGTCTTTTCTCTTCTCCTCTCTTCTCTTCTCTTCTCACCTCTTCCCTTCTAAATTGTCACTAGACGTTGCGACACTAGACTAAAAGTTTTTGTTGCAATCAGCAAATGTCAAGTAGGCATATCATGATAAATTAAAAGAAAAGATTTATACATCCTATTACCTACTAGTTTAGGAAAATTATTGAAAATTATTATTTAGGACCATTGTGGCGCAGAGGCGTAAGCGTCTACATGTAAACGTGACGGTTTCTGGGTTCGATTCCTACTCGAGGAAGATGGATTTTTCTATTTCTACTTTCTTCGCTCTGGCAATTAGGCAAACCGCGGCGTTGAGTTTCGCCACTCAACACGCAATACCTCGAAAAAGGCGGAAAGTGGGGACGTAGAAAGCAGAGACAAAGCAACGGAGTGTCTTAACACTAGATTCCCACGGTCCCTGCAGTTCCCTCTGCCTACCCTAACATGTGCGGGATAAAGCGTGAAGCTAAAAAAAAACAGCAATAATGCAATATAAAAAAATCTATTGCAATGAAAAAACATAAGAAGTCATTATTGCAATACAAAATTAACGTTTTTATATGAACGAGTAATACTTTCAGCAGGTTAAGGGGAAAGCCCCGAACCTAAAGATCTACGTCGACGAGCGAAGCGCGGGGAGATATATATGTAAAGCGAGTGTCGACGGATACCCAGATATAGAGAGTGAAGCCACTATATTTATTAAAGGTAAGCTTATTAATTGCCTTTTAGATAACTATAGGTAAAATAAATGTTTTGATTTCACATACTTTCTTTTTTCTTTTATTTTTAGGATTACTATTATAAATCTAGGTTTTAAATTTAGGTGCCCTACGATCGCCACATCTTTTTAGACTGAAAAACTTCAAATAAATTTATACATAGATTATATTAATAAAATTTTATATGTAAAATTATTTGAAGTTGTCATTAATAAGGTGCAGAAAAATCATAATTGTTTGAATGATTTTTTGTGGGTTCGATTCCCACTTAGGGATGATAGACAATTTCGTTCCATTCCGGTTCCTTCGCTCTTGTAACTATTCTACTCTAACTTTACTTTACGAGTTGAGTTATGTCACTCAACATGCAAAGCCTCGACGGCGGAAAGTGAGGAACGGAGTGTCTTAACACTCAGTTCCTACAGTTCCTGCGGTTCCTTTTACTTTTCCCGATATACGCGGAATAAAGCGTGAAATTTAAAGAAATCCTTTTTATCGAAATACGCTGGAAACTACCACAATTGTAATTTGAATTTTGTACATATCGTGTATATTCATTTGTTGTACAACTAAGCTAAATGACATAAATACTATAAATTGTTTTTATTTGAGATGACTTTCATATATAACGCTGCAAAAACTAAGTATAAATGATCTTATATATATTTATCTTGACTTCGTTTATTTAGAGGTTTAATTTCATAGAAAATTACAATTAATGAATATTTTGTATTAATTTCATCTTATTAATAATTAACAAACAAAAAGACTTGCAAAAAATAGACAGCGAAGTGATTCTATAAGGGTTTCAAAAGAAACCTCACATTATATTAAAAAAATATTAAATTTTGTAGTGGTTTTTACACCTACAATACTCCATTTCAATTTACGTGCTAAAATTATGCTAATTTTATACAAACTCATTCGTCTGAATTATAATTATTTTAATTAGTTTAGTATACGAGTCTCTTTTAATTTATTTACACGTTGTTTTATTATAATAATAAGGAACGTAAATTGCAGGTACATTTTGTAGGGAAATTGAGTTCTCTGTTTTTATAATTTTAATATTAGGCTAATCCACACTAGGTATGGACTAGACACTTTAAAAGTCAGAAAAATAATGAGTAAAATTCGCATTGTCTTTTGCGTAATAAGTTAATTTTTTGTAATAATCTAAGGTAGCAGAATGGTAGAAATTTGTAAAAATATCCGTACAACTATATATAAAATTGTAAAAAGCATATAAAAGTTAGACGCAAAGCGATGCAGAACGCATGGCTTAGTGTACTAAGAAATGTTCGTTTCTTCACTATAAATTGTTCTATTAGTGTTCAAATACAATCAAGATGTAATAATCGCAATGGTCACTAATTCGACTCCCTCTCTAATAATTTCATTTCACCACTTTATTAAAAAAAAATTACAACGTTTAGCTTGGCAACTCAATATAAAACATGTTAAAAATCGTATAAACAGCGAGAAACGGAGACATTTAAGCAAATTTCTCTTTTTTATACTCTGTATTCATATGAACAGGTATCTATGTATATATGTAAATCTATCATAAAATACAGACGATGTTTCACATATAATATAGTTTTATAGTTTCTCTTGTAAGCAACAATTATTACATTAATTAAGATGTAAATTTATTACTTTGACATTCCATTCATCAACGACACGTTACGAGCTATATAATGTTACTAAGCTGAATTAGTACGGTACATGGGTGATGGGGGTATTAATGTATTGTGTTACACACGAAATTGTATCTACATATATATATATATATATATATATATATATATATATATATATATATATATATATATATATATATATATATATATATATATATATATATATATATATATATATATATATATATATATATATATATATATATATATATATATATATATATATATATATATATATATATATATATATATATATATATATATATATATATATATATATATATATATATATATATATATATATATATATATATATATATATATATATATATATATATATATATATATATATATATATATATATATATATATATATATATATATATATATATATATATATATATATATATATATATATATATATATATATATATATATATATATATATATATATATATATATATATACTTGATATAGGTTTAAATTAACATAGTATATTCGGCTCAAGTTTGAAGACAGTTTTGGATTAAATTTGCTTTTGCTTAGAATTCTATGATAAATCTATATAAATAAGGGGTGAAACTACAAAAAATTTACAATGCTTGTTATTTATAGGCTAATTGTTGAAATACATACTAAATACAGTTTTGATAACGCAGTGACTATGAATTTCCTCCAAATATAGTCTTTTCTCTATGAAAAATTGGACGGAAAGTAGGAAACATTTTTATAATAGATTTTCTCTATCTAACAGTCTTAATATACAAGATAGCTGATAGTTATAAAGTTAGTATAAATTTAAATAAAAATTTTATTTATAGGTCCTCCCAAAATCCTGTCCAATAGGACCCAGCTAGGATCAGAAGGGGAGAAAGTGACAGTTGAGTGTGAGGCACTCTGTGTTCCCAAACCAGACGACATTAGATGGTACTTTGAAGGCAAAGAAATAAGCGTTATTCAAGATCCGGTAAGTCATTTTTTTTTTGTAACTTGACATTTATAACATGTACATAAAATCCATATATAGATCCTTTTTGTAAGTGTTTATGACAAAATATATATTTTATATAATTTATAATAGCTTATAAGTTTACTTTTAAGCTGAAATCTATAAATAAATGTAAATGAAACTTTTTTTCTTATCCAAGTGACTACTTAAAACGTAAGAACGTATAAAGCTTATTTTAGAAGCGTTGAGAAGTACTAAAGCGTATCCTTAAGTTCCTGTAGAAACTAAACAAAATTGTAGTAATAAATAAAAATCTCAGCTACAATCTGTAATAGACATCAAAAATACAAAATCTTTAACATCATAATCAAATAGTCCGATGAATACAGGTTCAAATCCATCTTCATACAACTAGAATATTTTAGGATATCCCAAAACACATAAACCTATAAAACATATGAAGTTTAGTACCGTAATATACCACCTGGTGTTGCCACTACTGTTATATTACAACGAATGGTTATATTTACCTCATACGAAGCTTTAACTGGCCACTTATGTTCAATCAATTTGTAGAACAGTTACTAATAATATTATTTACTTATATACGTTATACATACACACGTATACACACACACACACATATATATATATATATATATATATATATATATATATATATATATATATATATATATATATATATATATATATATATATATATATATATATATATATATATATATGTATATATATATATATATATATATATATATATATATATATATATATATATATATATATATATATATATATATATATATATATATATATATATATATATATATATATATATATATATATATATATATATATATATATATATATATATATATATATATATATATATATATATATATATATATATATATATATATATATATATATATATATATATATATATATATATATATATATATATATTCTTTATTTTAAACGTAAACAACATAAACTTATCCCAAATATGAAAAACATTATTTATAAAAATAAATATATATATTTTAGGACTACGCAAAACTAGAAGAATCTTTACCGGGTGGCATAATAAAGTCCAGTCTAGTGATACGAGCAAGTCAATCCAAGCACTATGGCGTATACAATTGTAGTGTTACCAATGAATATGGGAACGCAAACGCTGCCATCACATTGAAGCCTACGAGTAAGTACTGTTACTTGCTAATGACTTTTGTTACTGTTACTTGCTAATGATGTTATGTTACTGTTACTTGTTTAATCATATTTTTGTTATTATAAAATAATAATCTTAATAATAATATATTTTACGTGTTCTCTATGTTGAAGGTAACCTTTTTGCTTTTCTGCAATATATTTATATATGTACATTTATGTAAAAAAATTAAATCTATATGCGGGTGGGATCTATATAAAACGGGGACGGAGAAAGCAGAGACTAAGCAACGGAGTGTCTTAACACTAGGTTCCCACAGTCCCTGCAGTTCCCTTTGCCTATCCTGCCATGTGCGGAATAAAGCGTGAAGCTAAAAAAATTTTATTAAAATAATCAATTTTGTTTCAGAAACACTTCCACTCTTCATTATCCTAATTGGCGTCACTTCCGGTGTAATAGTTTTCTCCGCGTTCATCATTCTCCTTATTCTCTGTCATAGGAGAAGAAGGAGAAAACCAGTGAGTGAGAAACCAGATGTAACTGTAACGGATATGTACAAGGAAAGCGATCGTTCATCGAACATAAGTGATTTGAAACTGCAGCTGCCCCAAAGCGACGGAAGTTACGACTTGGTAAGTTTTTTGTATGGATCATACAAACTTATATAGAGATGATTTTATTCTAAAAAAATTTATATAAAATATTTTCTTAAATTCTTGATCTTCATTACATATTTTGCTATAAAAAGGAAATATTTTTAGGCCTAATCAAGTGATTAGATATTACGCTTTCTAATTACCACCTCTAAATTCAAAACATAATATATGACGAATTTCTACTCCTACTTGTAGAGCTAGGAAAATGAATTAATTTACTCCCCCGATCGGGAATCGAATTGACAACCATCTCGCTCACAAAATACTAGCCTATTGTTACTAATACGCTTCTGTTTCTACTATAAATAGAAAATTAAATGTACATCACTAGTACAATACAAAGTTTACGCGATTATGTCACGTCACTCATGACACTATTAAACGCGCAAGTGTAAGCCGAATTACAAAATCTGATTACACAGAATCGGTTACAATTTAATTAGTCGATTTAACGTTTACATTATTAAAATTCAAAAAAAAAGGAAAAATACATTAAGTTTCTTTCTATTAAGTTACATTTAACGTATACTAAAATGTTTACGTATAGATATGCAGATTGTAGGTCATATTATTATAGAAAATGTATAATATTTGAAATATTTAAAAAAAAAGTGACAAATAGTGTCATTATACAAATATACGCGGAATATTAAAAGAACTACAGTTATAGCCTTAGTTCTAGATATATAGAATAATTAACACACACTATTATATATATATATATATATATATATATATATATATATATATATATATATATATATATATATATATATATATATACATATACATACACAGGAGTACACGAACTCCGACCGGTCGGACGCCAAAGGCGGGCTGCCGCTGGCCGGCCCCGTGCCAGTGTCGCTGCCGCACGACGAGCCCATGATGCAGTTTAGATACAGCAACGACTACTCCGATCCGGCTTACGCGGATAATTATTTCAAAGTAGGTCATCAAGTATTTTTTTCTATTTTCGTATGATTTAGGTTATTTTATGAATTTAAATTTGTTTTTAACGATTAATATGTAGAGTATATTCTTTTAAGCAAGTGTGCAAGTGGGAAATAAAATTTTCCTTAAGTATAATAAAAATGTTTAAAATTTAACTTAAGTAGTAGTAGTGCTATTTATTGTGTTTCATGTATAAGTTTGTAGTCTGTAAATTTTATTACGGGTTTCATTCCCATTGTACATAAATTATTATAATTTTTACCACTCAATACACTATGTCACGTTAAGCTCACGCTTCACACTTTATCCCGCATGAAGTACATTAGAACCTGCTATCTGCGGGATACAGCGTGAAGCTAATAAAAAAAACTTTCAAAAACATTCCCGTTATTTTGAAATAGAATCCAAGCGCCTACATCTACGACTACCCGCAAGGCTACGCGCCGCCGCCGCACTTGCGCGTGCAGTCGCCTACATTGGACGTACCTACTCGGTGAGATACATATATATACATATATATATATATATATATATATATATATATATATATATATATATATATATATATATATATATATATATATATATATATATATATATATATATATATATATATATATATATATATATATATATATATATATATATATATATATATATATATATATATATATATATATATATATATATATATATATATATATATATATATATATATATATATATATATATATATATATATATATATATATATATATATATATTTATATTTTTATTATAATTATTGCAGTATTTTCCTTTGCTTTGAAGCTTTGTGTTTTAATTTTTTTTACTTCCTTACTATTTTTTTTAAACAAATAAGTATATGATATAGGCTATATAAAAAAAAACATTTTTTAAGTGAATACAATAATTTCAACGGGTAGGCTATTTACTTAAAATGTTTGTCTTTAAAGAAACAAGTATCGATTATAATATTGACAAATTTTAGTCCGTTGTGAAAAGATATATTTAGGCTTAGATTTACTAGTCTTTTAAATAGCCAATAGCCATTCAACAGAATGGTTTACCGGTTTACCTACCGTTTTGATACTTGATTATGTTAGTTAATGACAGATAAGATTCAGTTAACGATTAATACCTATAAATAGCTATTCTGAAAAAAACATAGTATTTAAAATTTAAATATAAGTTACTTAGAACTTAATATTTTATTATTTTTCCATGATTTCAACCTTTCTATGGTTCTTACGTTTCTTTTATTTCATTTCGTAAAATAAAAATATAACAAAAAGCAAAGCCGTTTAGTTTTTAGGTAAAACAAAAAGCAGTATTTAGCCTCACCATACAATGTCTCATATTAGAAAACGGCGTCTGTACCCTAAATTGCGCGATAGAGCGTGAACAGCCTCGTCATCCAATATCTCACATTAGACAACGGGGTACTAGTACTAAGTTGCGGGATAAAGCTAAGACATGTTTCCCGCAACCAGGTCCCTCCAAGGCTCTCTAACACGCAGCGTGGACACGTCGTCCACTCTCCCGCTGTCGGGGTCCGCGTCGCAGAGCAACTCTCTACAACGAACGAAACACGATACAGACGCTATTAACCATTTGGGGTTACCTAGTGGAGGGGAGGGTGAGTTTTTGAATTTTCAGTTTAATTTTAATTTGAATTATTTTAAATGTTTATGTATTTTTTTGATGATTTTAATAGTGTTAATTCACACTGAGGATGAAAATATTTAAACAAAATATATAAAAATTTGACCAAAAAATGTTATTCTATCATATACTTTAAAAATCATAAAAAATAAACTACGAAATAAGTTGTACCTATGAAGAATAAAAGAATTAAGACGCAACGTGATGAAGAACGCATGGCTCAGTGGTCAGAACGCTTGCACGGTTCGCTAGAGATCGCGGGATCCAATCTAGCTGCGTTCAAATTTTATGTTTTTTTTAACTATTTTTATGTACTTTTAGAAAATGTATACAATATTGAGGACCGTCAAAGTGCAGAGGTGCAGCGTGTGTAAACGCGACAGTTTGTGTGTTCGGTTACTGTATGGGGAGAATGTATTATTTAATTTTTATTTTCTTCGTTCTGGCGCCTAAGTAAATAAGTAAAACGCGGTTTGAGTTCCGCAACTAAAAATCAATGCTTCAGAAGACAGTGATAAGCGGGGAACGGAGAGACTTAGCACTTGGTTCCTACAGTTTATCCGATTTATTCCTCCACTTACCCTGCTATGAGCGGAATAAAGGGAGAAACTACAAGCAAAATAATTTGAACGTTTCAATCTTGAAAATCGTCCGAGCACTCACTTCTGTACTATATAGCAGAATAAGAGTATACTTTTATATAAAATCATATACAAATATTATTATCTTATATATATTTTTTGTTTAGCTCCACAAGTCCCAGTGTACAGTCAGCAAAGCAAAGGCGGCATCGACCCGCGCTACTCCGCGACTTACGGGAACCCTTACCTTAGAAATAGTTCTGCTGGTAAGTTTTTTTTATTAATTTCCTTTTTTTATAGTGTATTAAATAAAAATGGATTAAGTATAAGTTATAGAAGCTTTTTTGATAGAAAATTTAAAGAAAGCTCTCGAAAAGTAATAATTTGTGGTACAAGTACTTCACAATATTTAATACTCGTGGATTACCACGAACATGACCTTAATATTTTTAAGGAATAGTAAAATCAGTAAAACAAATTTTTTAAGAGTGACAAAAAACACACGCAAATGTTTTTCGAGCAAATCCAATTGGCTAACGTATAGAATTTGTTTAATCAATTATCAATTAACTATTCAAGTGTGAACATGGGCTATATTTATCTACAATTTGCTTTTTCGAAATCTGTAAAACTGTACCAAAAGTTCTAAATCAAAACTCACCTCTCTAAGTGTGCGCACTTGAAACACTTCCACAAATAACATATAACGATATTTTTATAAATATATTGTTACAATATGTATAAAATCCAACTCATTTAATTGACGATAGGATGGTATCCAAGAGGTAGAAGTTTAAATTTATATACACATCAACATATAAATAAAAGAAATATCAATAACAATACCTAAAAAATAAATAAACAATTTAAATATTAACTCAAAACTCGGCGTTATCCAAGATGAAGTGTAAAAATTAGCTTATAAATTATCATAAAGTTATACAGTTTCTAAAGCCTTTGCATCATCTGTCTTCTAACTTACTCGTGCTCGAAGCATACAGCTCGTCGAAACAATTTTGATTTGTTATAACTATCTTAAAGATATATTTAATTATTTTTTTACTTAACGCTTTGTGGAAAAACATAATATAAAATCTATATTAGTAGTTTATTATTTTTATATATTGAACGAATTACCACGACTGAAAATCGAACTCACGACCTTCTAGTTTACAAGTAGACATTGACGTATTACAATACTATACCGCCTTAAATATAAATAATGTAAACATTTTTATAGATATTGTATATAAATATAATATTAAAACGTTAAAAGAAGAATAATAAAAACAAATAAATGTATATGGAAGGAAAGATAAGTCTGTTATTTTATAGCTCTTATCAAATGGACTTGAATTTTTTTGCATATCAAATATTTGTATACTTATTTTGTTTATTGTAAAATTTTATATATAAGATAAATATTTTTTTCTTTTAAAAGTATAGAGAAATCAATACACTTTCTATAAAAAAAGTATTATTTTTTTAATGGCTTAGTGGTCAGAGCGCTTTGATTATTTTTAAGAGGCACAGGTTCAAATCCCACTGCTTTTAAATTTTTTAAATTTTCTTTAAGTAATTTTAATTTTAATAATATATTAGCCATTTAACTCAAATTAAAATAAAAAATAAATTCAAAAACACTTACTCTTAAAACATACTCGTATAATAAATACTTATCATTTACATATATTTCATAAAAAAATTCTCACAAAAGTGAACACAGCGAAGCCGGCGTCAACGCCCGCGCCGCCGCCATACTCCGCCCGCGTACCAGGTACATAAATATTAGGTAAAAAAGCTTATTTGTAAGCACGGTGTGGTTAATTAAATGCTTTTTTTAGTTTTTTAAGCTTAACGCATGTGGAAGTTTAGATAAACTTTGTTTTTAATTTATTTATGTTTTTGTATAATTTGTTATGTGATTGTCTAATTAAGCGTTTGAATGAATGTCTAAGTAATAACTTCCATTTTCAAGTTATACTTACAAATATTGTATGTAGATATTAGGTAAAACAGCTAATTGTAAGCACGGTATGGTTTAATATTTGCTTTTTTTAGTCTTTAAGCTGTTTTAAGCATGTAGCAGTTTGGATAGATTTTGTTTTTAATTTAGTTGTGATTGTCTGAAGCATTTGAATGGGTGTCTAAGTAATAACTTCAATTTTCAAGTTAGACTTACCGTAAATGTAAGTAAACATTGGAATGGTACTTACAATTATTGTAAGTAAAACTTATTATTAGCACGATATATTTTTTAGTTGGTTATGTGGTTGTATAATTTATTATGTTATTGTATAAATAGTTTTAAATTTTAATCCTCTAATAATGTTAGTTAGTAGTAGTAAGTTAGTAGTATTTAGTAAATTTTGAACTAAATACCTAAAAAGTAAAGAACATGCTACATTAGTTAAGTTAGTAAAACAACATTGCTTTTAATTATGTATTTATGTAATTTGTTATGTGAATGTATATTAATTTCTAGTATAATTGTTTCAGTATAATTGTTTAATGTTTAGTTATTATTCTAACTAATAGCTTATTAATAGTATATTAATAGCTTTTCCCATTATATTTTTAGTTGTTTTTAGTTATTTTTAATACAATTTATGGTCAATTTTGGAATCAAATTTTTATGTTTTATTTAATAATCTTTATTTGTAACATTTAATTCTTACTAACATAGGTACATTATTAATATTATTTTTTTTTCCCTCTTTTATTCTTAGTAATATTTTAACAGCACGTTTTTTATTTTAATTTGGATTACAGTTATAATGCCATTTACAATATCCACGCTGATAATTCTTAACCGAACTAACAGTGAGTTTGCATTTTTTTTCAATGTTAATTTTCAGGTTACTACTATATCTTGAATTTAGTCAGACTGATAACCATGTGTAAAACAGTCCGCTTTCCGTTTTCTGTAAAAATTTGAAATATTTACTTGGTTATCCTATGATGGGTTAATGAAATTAATTTACTCAAATGAAATAAAACTCACTCGCGGCGTTGAGTTCCGCCACTCAACACGCAATGCCTCGAAAACGGCGGAAAGCGGGGACGGAGAAAGCAGGGACTAAGCAACGGAGTGTCTTAACACTAGGTTCCCACGGTCCCTGCAGCTCCCTCTGCCTACCCTGCCTCATGCGGGATAAAGCGTGAAGCTAAAATAAAATAATAAAATAATACTAAATACATTTTACTTAGAATCTGTAATAATTGTTATGAAAAATTTATAATATATTTTATTTATAAACATTTTCATTTTATTGTTAACAGGAAGTGGTAATCGGACGACGCAAGCAACGCACGTATAGCGGAAGTGTATTTAGTGTATTAAGTGTGTAAATTAAAAAGAACTATTTCTATACAAAATTATATAATATATATAATTGTATATGTAATATATTATGTTCCTGAAGTATTACGACTGAATGTAAATATATAAGATAGGTGTAAATAAATAAATAAATATGTTATTTTAATTTTTATATAACGGAATTAAAAAAAAATGGAATAAAAGAAATTATTAAAAAAAAAACGTTTCGGCTTTCGTCAGTATCAATGTTGCAAGAACCACCGTAAGTTTTGATTTTAATATAATTGTATAGTTTGCTCAAAATGCAAATAGCTGTTAACTATAAAATAGAATTCTATAATAAAACTATTATTTTATATACCATATGTTTAAGCAATTAATTTTTTTTAAATGTTTTTTGTACTAAGAGAATATATGTATTAGGAAACTACAAAAAATGTTGTAATAAGCGTATAAGAATTTCAACGTAGCTTATTAAGTAGGATGTTTTGAAAAGTTCGAATCCTGCTGCGTTTAAATTTTTAAACGCTCCCTTAAATAAATTTGGCCACGTTTTTTTTATATAAATATCAAATTTCAACTGATTAAATATCACATTTTGTATAACGAATCGATTAAAAAAATATTCTAGACGATAAAATTTAGATAGAACAAAATATATTAGGAAAATGTCACTTTTAGAGAAAAAAAAATAAAATAATTCTGTGATAATTATTATAGTGACAAAAGTATTGAATATATTATACTCAAGCCTTCCTTTGATCTGCTCTTTGATAAGTTAACGTTAACTTATTTAACAGATACATCTATTGCTGTCTCATGTCATTTTTACTTACAAGAAAAGGACAGCAATATCGGATATCTTTCAAATAATTTATCAGGAACTCTTAAGATAGTGGAAATACAGGTGTTTTGCAAATTTACGTGCCAATGTTTTATATTAAATGTAATTATTTAGTATAAAATTTATGGACTTGTTTAAAACCAATGATGTAAATATAAAGTCCACAAGTATATTAAATATTTAGTATGGGCCTACTTATACGTTGTTCTTGCATAATATCAACTGTGAATAAAATAAAAAATAATAATCTTCTGTTATTTTTAATCATGTTGAAATAAAATAAATGGGGGGGGGGGGGGGGGGGTGTACGTTTTATAATTAAATAGCGAATTCATTTGTTTTATCATATAAAAATATTACATAATCTCTTTATTACATAAAAAATTGTGTCAATATGTATTATATTTTCAACATAATGTTGTAAATGCTCTAATAACAAAACCCAATAATTAAAAATTGCGTATTATAAACGGGTTCGACATCCCTTTTGATATTATTAATTTTATCCCGTAAATTTTCCTTTTAGCTTCATACTCTATCACGCAAAACTCTCAATTTCCAGCTTTACACTCAAGTTTCCAAAAAGATGCGTTTTAACAACAAACAATAAAATTAATAATTGAAACTTGCGTATAAATGGGTTCAAAATCCCTTTTAATATGTTTAATTTTATCCCGTAAATTTTCCTTTTAGCTTCATACTCTATCACGCAAAACTCAGTTTCCCGCTTTAAACTCAAGTTTTACAAAAACTAATTTTTACTACTAGTCAGATGTACTAACTGAAATCGAATACCGAGTACCAGGATACTATGACTAGAGAGGAGAGCTTTTGACTGACGCCATATTATAATATACAACAGACGTATGTGGAACTCCATTTTCTGCCTCTTATTTGAGTTGAACCTCCTCAACCGTCCCGTTTAAAGACTACCAGGTACTAGGGTACCATAACTAAGAAAGAGACCTAACGGGTGACGCTACAGATAGAGTATATAGGGGGTTTTGTGATTGATCCACAATCATTGCTTTTCATATGATTTAAAACTAACAGTTGATATTATGCTATAGAATATACATATAAGTTCTGTATGACATATATATGTTGAAATACAGTTTATCGTGTGTTTATAAAATATTTTTTATTCAATTTTATGTTACAAATAATAATTTTGTACGAAACAATGTAACTTTATTTAATATTTGCATGATAGTGTTCTCGTTTGCATGCGAATATGATTTGCCATTTTTTTTTTATTTGTTCTCCAAATAAATATAACAAAGAGGTTTATGTGTTTTTTTTTAAATCTCCTTTTTCTTATATGAAACGCATTTTATATATCTTCATTTATATATCTTCACTCTTTATTCCGCATATAGCAGGGTAGGCAGAGGAAACCGCGGGAACCTAGTGTTTAGACATTCTATTCCTCCATTTTTGCCTTTTCGGGGCGTTGCGCGTTGAGTGGTGGAACTCAACGCGGCCTTGCCTAGTCGCCAGAGCGAAGAAAATGGAAAACTAAAAAATCCATTTTCCTCGAGTGGGAATTGAACCCATAAATAGTCACGTTTACAGACAAACGCTGCGCCAATGAGGCACGACGGCCCTCGATATGCATTTTGGTATTGTATAAACAAACAAAATAAGTCTTATAAAGTTATTAAAGCCACCTAATACATCTTATAAAGTAAAATTTTATTTATTCATTATTAATGTTCATGAGCTCGTTTATAGAATACAAATTAGAAACAACACAAATGGTTATTATATTAGCTTTTATTAATAAACAGCTACAAACGATATTAAAAAAGTATAGTAAGTAATAGGCCAGGCAGAGGGTTCAAATTCTTATTTCATGTCGAATTTTAGACAAGTTAGATGGTGAGTGGCGGAAACCAACGCCGCACTTTGTCTTCTTACTAGAATCCACAACGTTGTTCTATAATATTATTATTACAATAGAGTATATGGAGAGGTTAATACGCTTGACACGTAGAGGCTATGAATTAGTTCTTTGTAATAATCATATTAATGTATGTAAAATGGTATGAGTTGATTAAAATCAGAAATACTCATCTAGTCAATTTCTAAGCTGCCACCTGCTTTGCATCAGCAAAGTTTGAACCTAAGCTGGACCTTCTCTACTTCCTTAATTCCTTACATTGGTGAGATGAACGCCTAGCGACATATAGCTCACTCTTCTCCTACTATATCTTTTTGCTACAGTAGAGCCTTTTACTCTAAAGGGTTTAGACAGAAGATACTATCGATTAATACACATCAAAGGACACATATTAGCCTTTGTTTTAGAAACTCGTAAAAATTTAAACATACAATTGATAAATTAAATAAAAATGACATTAACATAATTTCAAGTTAAAATACCTTTAAAGATATGAAGTAAAGAACAAAAAGTACCAACTCAAATATTTTTACATTTATTACAAACTCTCAGACAACGCCGATGTAGATCAATAATTGAAAATGCAAAAACTGTGCTCATCTGTGTTATTTATTACTTTTTATTTTACGACTGCTTCATTATTAAGACATCAAGTTGTAATATTTGTTTTTATATCGCAATACTGTTGGAATTTTATTTAAATATACTTGTCTTTGTGAATATTAATAAGTTTTATTTTTATCAAAAGTGTAAAAATAGAGCTTGGAATCAGATTTTTTTAATAAAATACTGAATTTATGAGTACTATATAGTAGTATATGTTTACTACATAATTATGTACATTAAGTTCAAGTCACTATGTTTAGTGAAAACTATGTTAAAATTAGATACGTAGTTTGAAAGATATATACATACAGTTGTATGGTTATACATCTGTCATACATCAAAAGCGATTTTATGTTATATTTTGTATCTATAGATATATAACGATATATGTTATTAAAATGTTATGTGCTTAAGAAAGATCTTAAAAGTATAATCTTAAGTTTAATTCATTAATATTAAAATGTTTTAAATATATATGTATATACAAATGGGCAGTTGGACTAGAATCACTTTGTCATATTATATAGTCTATATATAATGTAATCTTTTATTGTGCACTCAAAAAAATATATAAAAAAACCAAAAAGAGATATGAATTGTACGAAAGGCGGTCTTATTGCTTTATAGCAATCTCTGCCTGGTGACCTTAATGTAGAGGAAATAACTGTATCGGGATTGGCTATACGAGTAGGGTGTGATAACATTTGTAAAATTATTAAAATATACATTAATTCTTGTATTATTTGTGGATTTCATACCCATTTCATAGCAATTATCTTAGAGTTAGGCAAAGTCTGTTTTAAGCAATCTTATGGTTGCAGTAATTATAAAAAACAGCCCAATAATATAAATATGTTAAAAACAATATAAATATGTTAAAACATATAACAGCGTATAGAAAATGTTAATATTTGATGAATACGTATAGCTTAGTAGTCAAAGCAATTGCATGTTTTGAGGCAACAGGTTCAAATCTTAAAAAAAATGAACATTTCAAGAATTATCTTACAGTAATTTATTACAATTAAAACATTATAATTTTACTAATATTTACAGTATGACGCGAATATTGAGTGTTTCTAATTGAAATATTTGAAAGCTTGTATTTCTTTTTCATTGGAGTCAATTTTAATTTTAGCCTATCGATTACAATATCGATCTAAAGGATTTATTTGATTTTTTTAATTTATTAGGATTAAGGATAATATTATAAATTTATAGAAACTTTAAATAAATCAGTATATACTCTCTCAAATATTTGAGATTTCTATTTCAAGAAATTGAAGGTCTAACTTCAGAAATTCTCAGATATTCTATATGTAAGGCAACGTTGTTTATATATATATATATATATATATATATATATATATATATATATATATATATATATATATATATATATATATATATATATATATATATATATATATATATATATATATATATATATATATATATATATATATATATATATATATATATATATATATATATATATATATATATATATATATATATATATATATATATATATATATATATAAGCATTTTATTTTCTTACAAGCCATAAGACATTTCTCTGCTATGTATGTAAGATCAGTCAGATGTCGAGTCTATGGGAGTCTTGACATACGTCTTGTCATCTAAGATGATGATGAAGAAGAATAACTATAAAACCAAGTCAATTTCCTTAAGCTCATCTTTCCCTAAGGGAAGTTTACTTACCCATATGCCACGTGTACTAACTCCAGCATATGCAATTGTTTATTAGAAATGTAAGTTGTTTGAATGCGAGGCTTTGAGCACGACTCAATAGGCATCGTTATAAAGCAGACGGAAAATTCAGAATGGAATTCTCAGTCGCTATATTTTTCCACTCTTTACAGTTATATTTTATTTTTAACCATATTGTACTTAAAATGGATGATTATTTTTAGAGTTATATAATGTTTGTAAGTATTGCGTTCTATATCAGACGTTTGGTTGTAATATTTTTTGTTTGTTTCACGCTTTTATTCTGCACATGGCAGGGTAGGCAGAGGGAATTGTAGTAACCATAGGAACCCAGTGTTAAGACACTCCGTTGCTTCGTCCCTGCTTTCTCCATCCCCTCTTTCCGCCTTTTTCAAGGCATTGCATGTTGAGTGGCGGATCACAACGTCACGTTTTGCCTAGTAGTTGTTGTCAGAACGAAGAAAATGGAAATAGAAAAATCCATCTTCCCCTACTGGGAATTGAACCCAGAAACCGTCACGTTACAGGCAGACGTTGCGTCTCTGCGCCACGGCTGTCCTCACGGTCTTGTTGTAATTTCTATGGCTTTTTAGCTTTATATTATATGAATATTTAATATGCGAGATGGTGCAGTACCCTGTAATATGTTGAGTGGGTATGTACCAGAACTAGGTAATGAAAACAATTCATCCCTCGAGTGGAAACCGAACCCTTAATATTCGCGTTATTAGGTAGATGCTGTGTCATTGCAACCCGACAAGTTCCAATCATTGAGCTGCAAAAAAGTCTTTTAATGTTAGTAAAAGGAAGGTAATAAAAATAAAATTGCAGGTGGAAATAGCATACACGATTATCGTTAATATCTCATCAAGAGTGCCATATAGTTATAATCCAAAGTAATTTAATAGCCATATACCATATAGTTTTAATTCAAAGTACACTAAGAAAAGAATGTTGTTGGAAAAGTGGATAAGAAAATGTCTAAAATTTGAATGTATCCATAATATATTGACAATAAATACAATTAATAATAATAAAAATAGGTCCTACACAGATAGCAACAAGAAAAATAAATTGCAAACGTCGTTCGATAAAATTTAATAGTATAATTGACTGGCTCTTAGAATCAAAATCCATCATTGCAAATATTATAAACAAGTGTTTATACTCTATTTTTGCCTCAAAAATCATGCCTCATTAACCTACAATTATAAATTTAAGCATCAAATTATATGTATATGAAAAAAGACTTGAAATATTATCTTGTGCTTTAATTTTATAAACTATGCAAGCAAGCAAGTAATTTTGCAAGGTGAAAAAACAAAAATATATTTAGTGGGGTTCCATATTGTTCCAAAACACGACACTAACTCAAACGTTGAAATAACAACGTGTATGCCATTTTATAAGTGTAAATGTATATTGTAACTATATGGCATTGATCATTATCTTTATATTGACCTTATGCACTCTTTTATTAGAAAACATAGTAGGCAGAAGAAATTGTAGGAACGTGTTAAGAAGATTAAAAGTGTTAAGATACTTCGTTCCCCCCCTTCAAGGTGTTGCGTGTTGAGTGGCAGAACCCAACGCCACGCTTATCTCATTATAGAAGGAAATGGGAAACCATAGCGTTTATAGGCAGATGTTGCGTCTCTGCGCCACGACGGTTAAAGCTAAGTAGTATAACATAACTTAACTTTCAGTTATGTTATACTACTTTGCTTATACAGTGTTTGTTAAAAATTTAAACAAATTGGAAAAAAAAGTACTTATATATAGATAATAAACATAATTATTACAAGCAAAATGTTCTTTATTTATTCCTTTAAATCAGATAAAGTCTACTACACAGCGAATGAACGATTGCCACTTAGCATTCATTTAATACACATTATAAACACTTGAAAACTACCATTTCTATATTAAATTAAACGAAATTGAGCTTAAATCCGATGCATTAAAGATCATATCAGAGAAAATTTTGTGAAGAACATCCATCTTTTACCGAGATTCAATTAAGATTGGTACAACTTGAGCTTTAAAGCTTAAGATTTAAGGCCTTAAAGCTTTTTATAGCATTTCCAAAGCAGTCCGTCTACATTCTGCAGATGAAACTTGTGCTAACCGCAATGGAGTCCTGTGGTCAACAACCGTATATTTAGTACTGTTAAGTGGCAGTTCCTAGATTTCTTCGATATTCAATGTTGCCAAGTATTGGTTACAATGGTTTCTCAGAATGTCGTTTGGTTAATAGTTTCTTTGCATTAGCTTCCCACAAATAATCCAGGCTATTTATAAATAGGCAGAGAAAATTTAGTGTTAACAGACTCCGTTCTCTGTTTCTCTGTTTTATAAACAAAATCAACAACCATCAGCTTTAAGGACAAATATTTTTTTTAAAACTATGTATGGTACAGTTGATTTTGTATTTACAGTTACAATTTTAGCATTTTTGATTAAATAATATAATATTACGGGTTGAGTGATAAAGTCGGACGTTATATTAGGTTTATAGACACTTCATTTCTCATAAAAGATATACAAGTTATTTCTATGTGAACTAAACTAGACAGGTAGTTAAAAGAATTCGTTCACATCAAAATTTAAAAAACTCGCTTAAAAAATCACTGAGTTTATCTTATTATTGGAGGACCGTCGTGGAGTAGAGGCGTAGTCTACCTGTAAAAGCGACGGTTTGTGGGTTCGATTCCCACTCGAGGAAGATGGATTTTTCTATTTCCATTTTCTTAAGAATATGTTGAGCCAATTTTCTTCTAAATTTATTGAAAATATTTAAAAAAAATCATTGAATAAATTAATGAAAATTCTATTACTTACTTTTTAATACTTACGTTTTTTAGTTTCACGTTATATCCCGTATCTCTACCAGGTACAGTACATAGTCAAAGGCTATTTCGTGACAATTTCTCCTTTATAATATATATAATTAAAATGAAATGCAATGAGAAACATCTAATTAGAACATTTCATCCGTAATGCTTTCTCCAAACGATTTAATTCAGCAAATAGTTAAAGTCCGACAACAACAGTGTTCTCACGTTCGAAATTGAAATGAAAAAATTAGTGATATTATTTATTTATTTTATTTATTTAAAACTTTATTGTCAAACTACAATAACGTACATATAAGAGGCGGACTTAATGCCTGAAGACATTCTCTACCAGTCAACCTTTAGGCAAAACAGAAAATCGTGAAGACGGTAGCAATAAAAGTTAAAATATACATATAAATATAAGTAATAAATACATATATATCTATATACATACATACATATACATACACATACATACACACATACATCATCATCATCATCATGTCAGCCGTAGGACGTCCACTGCTGAACATAGGCTTCCCCCACGGACCTCCAGTGCGCCCTGTCTAATGCTATTCGCATCCAGTGGCTGCCTGCAACCCGGACCAAGTCGTCCGTCCACCTGGTAGGAGGCCGCCCCACGTTGTGCTTGCCGGTACGTGGTTTCTACTCGAGAACCTTTCTGCCCCAGCGGCCGTCAGTTCTCCGTACTATGTGCCCTGCCCATTGCCACTTCAACTTACTAATTCGTTGGGCTATGTCGATTACTTTTGTTCGTTTCTGGATGTCCTCGTTGCGCACACGATCTCGCAAAGAAATTCCGAGCATAGCCCTCTCCATAGCTCGTTGAGCGACCTTGAGCTTCTTTATGAGGCCCATAGTAAGAGAACACGTTTCTGTGCCGTAAGTCATCACTGGTAATACACTTTGGTTATAGACTTTCGTCTTGAGGCACTGAGGTATTTTGGACGAGAAGGTTCTTCGTAGTTTTCCGAACGCTGCCCAGCCAAGTTGGATTCGACGATTGACCTCCTTCTCAAAATTGGACCGACCTAACTGGATCGTATGACCCAGGTAGACGTACTCATCAACAACTTCGAGCTGCGAGTTCCCAACTGCAAGCGCGGTGGGCACAACATAGATGTTCGACATGATTTTCGTCTTGTCCATGTTCATCTTAAGCCCAACCTGTTGAGATACTCGGCTGAGGTCCTCGAGCATAGTGCTTAGGTCGTCCAACGATTCCGCCATAACCACGATATCGTCGGCAAACCGAAGGTGAGTGATGTAGTCGCCGTTAATATTGATGCCGCGTCCTTGCCATTCTAGCAGTTTGAAAGCGTCTTTCATTGCGATGGTTAACAATTTCGAAGAGATGACGTCTCCTTGTCTCACACTTCGTTGCAATGGAATCGTTTTGGTACATTGCTCCTGTACTCGAACCGACATAGTGGCGTTCTTGTACAAACACTTCAGAACCTCGATATACCGATAATCAATATGGCATCGTTGCAGAGATTGAAGCACCGCCCAAGTCTCGATCGAATCAAAAGCTTTTTCATAGTCCACAAACGCTAAGCATAATGGCAGATTATACTCTTCGGTCTTCTGTACAATCTGCCGCAGCGTGTGGATGTGGTCTATGGTACTAAAGCCTTTTCGGAAACCGGCTTGTTCGGTAGGCTGGAAGTCATCAAACCTACTTTCGAGATGATTCGTGATGACTCTCGAAAACAACTTGTAAACATGGCAACAGCAGCGAGATGGGTCGGTAGTTCTTCAATAGAGTTTTGTCGCCCTTTTTGAAGAACAAGACCACCACGCTCCTGTTCCATGTTTCTGGCATTTTGCCTTCGTGTATGACGGAATTAAAGAGCCTCTGAAGGACTTTAAGTATCGGTGTTCCACCCGCTTTCAGAAGCTCTGATGTGATTCCGTCTTCACCTGGTGCCTTGTTGTTTCTAAGTTGTTTGAGGGCCATCCTAATCTCGCATAGGCTGATGTCCGGAAAATCTTCGGTATAGTGTCGGGTTAGCTTAGCTCTTGGGTCTTTGGCCGAGCTTCCGATAGATAACTGTCCGAAGAACCTTTCAACCTCTCTCAATACCTCTGGTTTTGTCGACGCTATACTCCCATCTCCCGTTTTCAGCTTTGTCAAATGACTTTGCCCAATAGAGGCTTCTCTTGTGAACACTTTGGAACCTTTGTTCCGTTCGATCGTCTCTTTAATACATTTTGTATTAAAGAAACGAATGTCGTGCCGTAATGATTTAAGGATTGGCCTGTTGAGCTGTCTATATGACTCAGCATCACTGGAAGATTGTAATTTCATAGAGCGCCGACTAGCCATTTGGTTCCTGATATGGTCGGATATTTTTTGGGGTCTACTTTTACGGTGGGCTTTAAGAATTTAAAACCAACCGTTTTGACAGTTTCCACCAGCCTATCGTTTATTTCGTCCACAGATACGCAGCTGTCTAGGCACGCAAAACAATTCTGAAGTTCGAGCTGCTCTCGGGGTTTTAGATGTGTGCATTTGTTGGTCGGAGCGTAGACCTCACCATACGCGACATTTCGAGCTTGATTTATGTTCAAGATGCCTCTTACCATCCGGTGATCGCTTCCGGTATAACCCTGTGGATCACAGAGACATCATTGAATATGTGTCGCTTCGTGGTCATGAAGTCGATCTCATTTTTAATGGAACCATCGAGACTCATCCAGGTCCACATCCTGTGAGGCGGTTTCTGAAAGAAAGAGTTCATCATGTAGAGTCCCTCTCTCTCCTTACTCACCACGCTTGGCAGGCGGGTTGGCGAGAGCAGTGATGTTAATGAAATACACGAAAGGAGGAAGGAAAGGAGGAAGGAAACGCTGCTGCCCGTTTCCTGTAATTTCCCGTAGTCGCCTTTTACGACACCCACGGGAACACACATACATACAAATACATATTTATACATTTATATATAAAAAAACAATAATAATAACAGAAACTTAACACAGATTCTTAACAAAATGTTCGTGTAAACGACGCCTGAAAAATGCCCTAGTAGGTGCCTTTCTGATTTCTTGTGGAAATTTATTCCACGATCTGATAGCTTGTACAGAGAAGGAGTTAGAGACGACACCAGAGTGGTGACTGGGAAAAGAGAGAAGGAGAGAATCGTTAGAGCGTAGGTGTCGATCGTGATTGTCACAGAGTTGTCACATTGTTGTTATTATTTGAGATATTCAGTACCATTCAATGGTAGAAGAAAAGTTACTACACTTCAACGCCTAACTTCTTCTATACAGTTCAAATTTACCTCTATGTGTATTATTGCTTGATGGGCAGAGTGAATCTTGAGTTTCTTTTTAATAATTTTTCGTTCTTTTAAGGTAACCCGCTTGTTTTATTAAACAATTTATAGATTCCATACGTCTATTGCAATTCTAACAGTCCAGTTATTTATTAGATATGCCTACCTAGTGTTAAGACCTTGTATTCAGTAGCAGAATTCAGCTGGCAATAAAAACAAAAAATAATATAATTGTTTTCTCCAAGCGAATTCTCATCATTCATTTTTTTTATTTCTTCATAATTTTTAAGTAAGTACTTATAATATTTATGGCCCAGGATGACCACGGCGTATCAACAAATATTTGTATCGCAAGGCTTTTATGGTGGTTGTATGGTATTACTTTACCGACTTACAGTATACACTGAGATGTGAGATGTTTACAGAAGTGATATACGATTCAATGAACACAAAAATTTGATTAAAATTTGATGTTAGTAAATTTATGTTAAGTAGATCCGATTAAGATTATTATAGGTTTAAATTACATATATAAATATATCAATAAATTTTAATTTTGTGTTTTCAAAAATTATCAAATTTTCCTTAGAAAAGTACTTAAATAAAAACTAACAAAAATTCTTTATTTAGGGTAACTCAGAGCAATTAATACGGAGGAAAAGACAAGGGTAAAAGCTGATAAGATAATATTTCCTTAGCCTATTTAGCTGAAAAAATGCTTACATTTTATTTCACTAAATAAAATGCTATGCGTAAAGCTATGTGTGTATATCAAAATTTATAAAGTAAATTAATAACGAATCAACATGGAAAATTTAATTTTATCTCCAAAAAAGGACTTCTAAATTATTCTATGTTGCGTGGCATGCGTATATATTTTGTTACATCAACCATAGTACGTCATAAAGTATAGAAAAATATTGACGTGTCGTAAACGTAACGTCGACATAAAAGTTAGGCCTATTACACGGTTATTAATACTTAAGTAGCCATTGCAGTTTGTATGTGAAACGGTGAATTGCTTAATTTGTATTTGGCCTACTTGCTAGAAAGGAGTATTTTTGAATTGAAAATTTAAAAAAAATAGATGATTACATGACAATATTTCACCGTGACCCTATCACGGTGTTTCGCATATCCCAGGCACCATTGTCCCGATTGGAAGTGAACTTAAGACTAAGGTCAAACACTTTGTTTGACGTTGCCAAACTGACATGAGATTTAAAACGGTTATTTAGAATAGAAGCCATGAATGCATGAATATTAATAATGACGTCGATCTATTGGAAGTAAAATCCTTTAATTGTCGATTTTATAATTTTAGGTTAGTATATAATGTATGTGACAATTTATTTTAAAATAATAATATTGTAATAATTAAAAAAAATAACATTAAATATTTCTAATTTTAGATAAATCAAATTGTGTGTTTTTGCTCCCGTCTTCGACATCCAACATATTATAAATCGACAATTAAATATATACTCCTTTAAATCTATATAAGCCACTCATTATATTGTACTAAATCATTTGTAAAAAGGAAGTAACATATGTTATTTTTTTTATTCTTTTAAGGTTTGAATAAACAGCCTTATAAAAATAAGCATAAACCCGTATATACAGTAAAAAGTTATAAAGCCAGTGTAATCTTTTTATTTGTAATGCAACGAGACAGAAATTCAGCGCGACAAAAAATATATATGTATCTTTAAAGTCACGTTATTACGACACTATAAACGTTATGAGTAACATTAAGATCTGTGTTTTTTAATGTACATTCTCCTTTGTGTGTTCTCCATTTGACGTGACATTGGCGAAGCGGATTGTGCTTAACTGGAAAGCTCGGAACGCTATAAATAAGGAGGAGAAGAAGAAGAAGAATGGCACAATGTACAACTATAGTTGGTGGGTTTGATTCATTCAGTAAAAGAATATATGAACCTAGTGTTAAAACACCCTGTTGCCGCCCTTTTGGAGTTACCATCACGAAAAAGCGGTAATTAAATAATGCATCCTTCTCAAATGGGAATCAAACTTACAAACCGTCAGGTTTACAGGCGGACAACGTCTAACCTGTAAAAGTAGAAATAGACGAAGTGCGGTATTGGATTTAATTTTGGGTATCGGAAGAAGAAATGTGTTGACACTGTCTATATATAATAATCATTAAAAAGGTATGTCTCTTCACAGCACCTTGCCTCATTGTAAAGATGATTATTATAACTTAATTTCCACTACCTGCTTATATTTAGGATACAACACCATAAAAAAGCTTATAAAAAGCTGAAGTTTAAAATAAAAATAAACATATTAATTACGTACTTGACATATTATACAGACTTTACCATTCGATCTCAACAAAGATAAACAGTTAAGAAGTAGAAGACTTCTCAGAGAAACTTCGATATATATTGACATATAAGTTATGAGATACTTAGATATGAGATACCGTTTGATGTTTACTTGGTACCGTCTCTTCATATATGATTTCAATGGATGGATTTATTAATATTATAACTTGGTTATTAATCGATTTGAGTAGCTTCTAAGTATTAGTAAAAATATATAGGTTTTTTAGTTTTGTAGTTTTAAGAGGACAAAAAGAGTTCATTTAAAGATAACATTAGCTTTTTCATGTGTTGCGTAGGAACCAATATCTGAAGAAAGCTCTTCAAAGACTTTTAATAATTTGGATTATAAATTATTTTGACAAGTTATATAAATTATTTTAACAAGTTGTAGTTTTTACTGGGTAACAATTGTTAACTTGAGTGGTGTTTTGACTTGAAATTCATATTCATATATACCTAAAAGTATGAATTTAGACATTAAAAATTTAATATGTACATTTATTTTGTTTAATTTGTGCCAAATGGTCATAAACAATTTTATATGACGCACAACACTTTATAAGCGGCCGAAATAACTTTACAGTGGATTTGATTGTAATTATTACATAACACAGCCTTGAGCTACCTAGCTTCAGCGCTGTGTATTGTTAGGAAACAGAAGCGGCTTAAGTTAATTTTAAAAGAAAAACATTGAAACGCATATTGATCATATGTTTCGAGTATACTTGGTCATAAATTCCACGCAATTACACTAAATGGCATAGATCACTCAGTAAGTATAGGGTAGTTCCCTTCCAGTATGGGCAGTTGCTTACGCGCAACCGCCCCGATTGACATAAATTCAACGCTTTTATAGTTTTTTTGATCTAAAACTACCCCCTTTTATAAAATCGTTTGGAATAATAACTAAATAAGGTAGGAGCAAGCTAAAAATATAATACCTATAAATATATTCATGAATTTAAAAAACGAAGAAAAACATTATTGTAACTGTCAAGAATCCCTTTTACATCATATAAAGTGTTATATTTAGTTGCACTGATTTTGTATTGATTAATTATCGTACTATTTTTGAAACTATTATTGCTTGTCTTATACACTGGGTGTGCCTTAACATAATGTTGAGAATATGTCACATTGTTGTTTGTCCATATTTGACTGTTAAGCTTAATTATTACCATAAATCAAACAAAATCGAGACAGTGTGTGTTGTTTGGCGGAACTCAACGACGCGTTTTTACCATCTATATAGGAAAAAAAATGAGATATACTCACAACTATATGATACCAACTTAAGAGTACTTATAAATAATGCTTTAAACGGAAAAATTTTCTTTTCTTCACTTTCTCCATTTTGAACAAAGCAAATGAGAAAATCAAAAACCAAGAAATTAATTTCGTAAGCCTAATATTACTTGCATTTCACATCGTATACGGTCACTATATGAGGTAGGGCGCGCCGACACAATGCCGACATTAATTTGTCACACCGCTGTTAATTGTAAGGGCTTTATGCTAAAATGAGTCAAGATATGATTTTGTAATGCGAGATTTTATTCTTAGAACATTTGTATGTTAATATGAGTTGAAAATGTTTTACAGGAATTATGATACTTGATTTTCCCCTTTCAGTTCATGCTTTTCCACGAACAGATCTTATGTTATCAAAAAAATAGTATCTTACTAGAGAATGAAAAAATATATAAATAATATTTTTTTTACGTTAGTAAAATGAATTAAACTTATATTGATGAATTAAACTTATATTGAAAGAAAATCTTTATAATTTTTAACCCATAGTAAGGTAAACTTACAAGTGCTCTGATGGCTATGCCATACGTTCCTATAAAGCTGCGTTCTCATGAGGCTGGACTAGGCTGTAAATTAATTACCATTGGCTATCAGTTGTAAACTGAGTTAATTAATTATTTTAATAATCACTATGGGACGACTAAGAACACTAAGTAAGTAAGACACTCCGTTCTCCATTTTCTACCTTTCGAGGCGAATTGCATGTAAGGGCGGAAGAAATGAAAATAATAATTTCTTCTCGATTGGAAATCGAACCCATAAACCGTTGCGTTAACATGCAGGCGCAATGTATCTGTGCCACGACGGTTGTATAACAAAAATAATTAAAAACATTGCATGAAAGATCTAATAAACTATCAATAAATTGTATAAAAATTCTTCAACAGCATTGTCACTTGTACCGTCCATGTTGGTATGTTGATTGGAGTGAGGCACGGACTGAATTTCCTTGTAAATAATTTATATGACATGTTTTGTTTTGATATTTTATGAAATTAGCAGTTATAAAAAAATCACTGGCAAAAATTTTTTGATCTTTTTGTGTAAAACAATGCGAGGAAAGCTATATTAAGCCATGTTAACCGTTAAAATCTAGTAGTATATATATATATATATATATATATATATATATATATATATATATATATATATATATATATATATATATATATATATATATATATATATATATATATATATATATATATATATATATATATATATATATATATATATATATATATATATATATATATATATATATATATATATATATATATATATATAAACACACACACATACTATAGAAACCTATACAATAACCACACTTTCAATTCAAGATCTTAAAATTGTTGAAATTCTGGTACTATTTGAAGACAAAATTGTTATGTTGTAACAAAACTGAAACGTTTTGGACCTATTCCAACTTGTACATGCTATAGTTGACTTATAAGACAGATTTCCAATGCTTCAGCGTACTGCTATATTTCTCTAAAATATACATTATATAACTACACCGAGATGTATGTGAAAGAAAATATTATGTTATTTTAAGAATAATATTTAAGGGTCAAAGCTCAAGCTTCTTTTGAAAAAAAAAACCTGAGAATTGAATTAACCCAGAAGATTTCTTCTTGTAATGTTGGAAAAGCTGAAAAAAACTTTGAGAGTGTTGTGTTTTAGTCATCAAACTGAAACTGTGATCTTTAAAGTTTCTCTTTAAGCTCAATTGTTTTCTTAAAAATAAATTTCATTTATAATACTTTCAAATTTGAGTTTCATAACTCAAAAAGAAGAATCGGAAACGTTCGTCTGTCTGTCTGTCAGTTGATTTTTGCGTCATGCCTCGACCTATATGAGTCGAGGTACGAAACTGAAATTAATATCACAAATTCAGATCTATCCTTTGTAGCACGATGATGGATGGAGTCAACGCAATCAAAAGATATGAGCTTGTGGTTTTTCTTTTATCGCATTTTGTATGAAATTTACTGCTTAAGAATTATTAAATTTTATAAGAGTCAAAGTTATAGTACAGTAAAGTGCAAACAAATAATATTAATTACAAGTGGGCTACTTTTCAGGAATTGCAAATCGCGGCGTTGATTTCCGCCACTCAATCCTGCAATGTCTCGATAAAAGCGGAAAGTGGGGACGGAGAAAGCAGGAACTAAGCAACAGAGTGTCTTAACACTAGGTTCATATGGTTCCTGCAGTTCCCTCTGCCTACCCTGCAATATGCGGGATAAAGCGTGAAGCTAAAAAAATAAAAAATCTTTCTCTATTAAGAGACAGACCTTTTGGTAATTACGAAAATCGCGCGTAAATGTTTATCAAGCAAATCCAACTGTTAACGTAAGGAACTTGTTTAATCAATTATCAATTAAACCGATTAAGTTCGTATAAATGTTATATATTTAGTCAATTTGCCTTTTCGATATCTTCAAAACGCTACCAAAAACAAAATTTTAAGTAAAAAAGTTGCCTATTTAATTGTAGGCGATTCAAATACTTCCACAAATATTATATAATGACACAAAGAAATAAACGATTACAAACTTATATATCTGTAGTTAATTCTCTATCAAAAAGTGCTAATGCAACCTAAGTTTTCTTTAATAAAATATGCATCTCATTGGCCTGATATCACAAAATTTGTACTGAACCGTCAAGACACGACATCGATTTATACTTCACCGATATGTTTCTAAGCATATTTGTCTTATACTTTTATAGTTAATTATTACACATGAAGGATCATATAAAAATAATAATATATATATATATATATATATATATATATATATATATATATATATATATATATATATATATATATATATATATATATATATATATATATATATATATATATATATATATATATATATATATATATATATATATATATATATATATATATATATATATATATATATATATATATATATATATATATATATATATATATATATATATATATATATATATATATATATATATATATATATATATATATATATATATATATATATATATATATATATATATATATATATATATATATATATATATATATATATATATATATATATATATATATATATATATATATATATATATATATATATATATATATATATATATATATATATATATATATATATACGAGAAACAATTTGCACCCCTATTAATAAATTAAAATCAAAGTGTATAGTTATACAAAAAAAGTCTATAGATCAAAGAAATGCATTAACTGCGATGTTTATTTGTTTTATTGTATACATTAACCAAAGGTTCACATTATCAAGTCAACAGACTGTAGGCATTAATTTCCAGATTTGAACCTGGAACCCTTCCAACTGTTATTATAGTCCAGATTAATATTATAATAACGTGTGCCAGGTCAGTCTTAATCAACCTTAGTTAATACTGGCTGAAATTGGATGTCACAAACATATGCATGCATATATATATATTTTTTTTGTTTTGTTTTGTGCGTGATATGATAGTAAATGTTTAACAGGTGAATTTATGGAGAGCGGAGAGTTTGTTCTCTATATTTAATTCGTGAAAAATTTTGTAGAGAAGCTAGGTTTTGTTGGTTTAATCTTATATTGTCCCTTTGAATAGCGATTCAAATTATATCATAGTTTCGCTATACAAAATAGGATATTTTTCAAGTGTGAGTGGTTCTGTATACGCCGTTTTTTTTTTTTAAATAACTTACAAACTTTAATTTGCGGTCATATTTGCTATATTTATCGTGGGAGGACCGTCCGAATGTCGGAGTACCGTCAACGTCTGCCTGTAACGTGACCTTTTCTGGATTCCATTCCCACTCGATGGATTTTTCTATTCCCGTTTTCTTCGCTCTGGCAACTAGGCAAAGCGCGGCGTTGAGTTCCGCCACTCAACTCGCAATGCCTCGAAAAAGGTGGAAAGCGGGGACGGGGAAAAGCAGGGACTAAGAAACGGAGTGTTTTAACACTCTGCTCCTATGGTTCCTGCAGTTCCTTCTGCCTACTCTGTGAAGCTAAAAAAAGTAAATAAACCTATAAATTAACAAATGATGGAATTTTCCTTTTGATTATTCTACAAATTGTAAATATTGTGAAACGTGGCGTTGAGTTCCACCACTCAACACGCAATGCCTCGAAAAAGGCGGAAAGCAGTAAACGGTGTGTCTTAACACTAGGTTTTTGTGATTCCTGGATTCCTGCAGTTCCCTCTGCCTATCTTGGTATGTGCGGGATAAATCGTGAAGCTATACAAAGCGTGATGCAATTGTAATTTATCGCATAATTGCGTAGTTCTAGATCAATAGAACTTTTTAGATTGGTTATTAGATTGGTTCTGATAATGGAGTGAACTCCATGCAAAAGTGACAAATCGAAGTATAAACGCTCGTGTCTTTCGATTACGTTGCCTTAAAACTCGATATTTTCTATATTTAATAAAATATTTAATAATTACAACTTGGTATCTTCATATAGTTTTAAGGATAGTTTTAATAGACGGACAGAAAGACAGTTACCGTTAACCTTTTTATTAATATACAGAACCTAAAAAAATATCCAAAAAACTAAATATCAATGAAAAATAAAGTTATTAACATAACCCTACTGTGACAACAAATTATTTTAAAGTGAATTTAGTCTTAAAGAAACTGTTATATTAAACATAAATTTTAATTATACGCCATAGCGTTTCTTTGTTGTGGTCTGTTTGAGTCGGGTCCAGACTCTTCTAATGCTAAATAGTTACTTAGTAATAATTTTGTAAAGCAAGCAAGGCTTTTTGTTACTCTTTTCTTGTTGATTGCAGAAGCTGAAAAAATAATTGTGCTCGCTCTTACTAATTGAATTTTAGTAATTTACTAAGATATAAAATGGCAACACTAAAATGCACGTAAAAATAAAGTGAGCGTATTTACTTAATTTTTTTAATTAGTGGTATGTAGTTAAAGCTTTTAGTTTTAAAATAATAATCATATATCATTTAAGAAAAGATCTAACTGTAAACGTGGCGATTGTGGAATTAATTATCACTTAGGTAAATGGCTGTAGAAAACGCTGTGTTGTACAGCTGTTAGAATGTATTGATAATTAAAAAACAAAATTCATGTACCCTATTCATATCCAACCATATAACCTCTAAACCCTGTCCATATTACCTCTTCATGCTCTTTCATGCTGGGGGTCCTCATCCTTTTTACGTGACCTTTCTTCACCGCGTCTCTACAGCATTCATCTTTCTTTTATTTTTCTTCTGCAATATGCATGTTTCACTGACTTTCTTGACATTCAAATACCGGAACCTTTGCTTTACTTAGAGCATTACTTAACTTTCAAAATAATCACCAATGCCTGCAAATCGCATGCTGATGGAGGAATATGCATCGACTGCGTTTAGTGAACAGTTTACATAAAAAAATACTTAAAGAAAATGTTTCGTACTCTTGCAAGAGCAACCGTCCAATGGGGTCGGGTTTGAGTCTCGCTTCGTTCAAATTTTATATATCCTTAAATATTTTTTATATCCTCAGTGTGGATTAAGATTTTAAAAATTATGAAAATAGTTTACATCAAGTCATCCATTTTCATTCCCATGTAAATTTCCTGGGAGACAGCTATCCAAACACAAACCAACCAGGCTGATATGGCGCAACCCTGTTTGACACATGAAAGTCAAACCATGGCGAGATGTTAACTAGTACACAGGCTGACTGATCTCTATAAAGATACTTTACAGCCTGGAGCAAGGGTCCACTCACATTGGACCCCTACAAAATATTTCTTACAACTCTGTTAAAAGCTTTCTCCAAGTCCACAAAAGCCAAAGACTTCTCGGCGATCATACAGATTGAAAAAATCAGGTCCATGCATCCTCTTCTTCGCGTTTAAAGCCTCTTTCTCCGACCCCCACAATAGCCTTCCGTATTTCTTCTCGTAAAAATATAAACTTCGAATAATTTTTTGTTTGCATCTTCCCATCTATATTATTACATACGAGTACAACGTAAAACTGGAAATTAAGTATTCTTTTGAGTTAACGCTTACGCTCTATCTTGCACAAAGCACAGTGGGTAGAGGCAACCAGTTAAGACACTCTTTCATTCTTTCTGTTCTTTTTTTTAAATTATATATAGATTGGTAGATCAAAACCCTCGATTCTCCATTTTCCCCAGATTCGTTTGATTATTTTCCTACCGAAATCTTTAAAACAACATTAGTAACATACATTAAATAACATATAATTTTGATATTATATAAAATTTTATATACAATTTCATACCACAGATAAACTAAATAACAAAATATACGGACCATCAATCTGTAATCCACAAAGGGGACAAACAAGTATCAGTACAGTAGAGAATACGACTTGAAAAATCGTCAGCGAACGCTACATTTTTCACCTTTCATAGAGAGACGAGCTCGTGGAACGGGATGGTGATTTAAAAATACTAGAAGAGGATTTTGTTTACTAAAAGTATGGTAGTTCGAGGTTGAATTTTTATTTGAGGCAATATTTAATAACATTAATATTTCTCCTTTTTAGTAGGAATTTTGAGTATTTTCTAGTAGTCTCCAATGCTTTACAAGAAATTTAATTTTTTTATGCTGTTTTTCGGTAATTCAGTAACAGAATAGTTTTATTAATATATAGATATATAAACTAGTATTCTAATTATATTTATGAGGTTACGTAGCTCTATGAATGATATTCAAAATACAATGACATTTAATGTATATTTTTGGTACTAATATTTTTGTTAATCATTCTCCACATATATCAATAAAAAAAATATGTTAATTGATGACCCATCTTTCATAAATGCAAGACTTCAACAAAAACAATTATATAAATGTTATGAGCAATGTCCAATAAGGATATTTAATTGGAAGAGTTTCTTACTGGCCATAAAGCCTAAATAATTTTTATCCTCTATTAAGAAATTATCACTTAAAATCAGAACCGAACGCTCGTTTACCTTTCAATATATTTGTCATAACTCTACATCTATGTTGCCCGTGATATATGAAAGCAACGCCCAAAACATTTCAATTAGAAAGCCGACGAGTCACTCAATACGTTATTGATTTATTCCATTTTCACCTATCGAATAATAATTTCTATTATTCATGTATGCATGCATGAAGATGTCACATGTATTTTGTATAAGTACTACAACAAATAAATACTAGAATGCTAGAATTTTTAGATATGACCGATGTATTGATCTTGAAAATAACCGAGGTTGAGAGAAATGTTGCTAAGACATTCCTTTCTCCGATTTATGCCTAAATTTATGATTTGTAATGAAATATATGATTACTGTAGTTTAAGTGATATAACATTTAAGTTACTGCACTTTTGTTTTCTAAATGAAAAAAAATTCTAAAGGAATATCGACCTCAAACATTGTATTCAAAATCAGGCACAATATAATTGTGCCTTATTAGCACATAACAAAAATTAGAACCATTTGGTAATATTATAAACGCTTATATAAAAAATCATATATGTTTTGTATTTTTCTTTTTTTTAGCTTCACGCTTTGGTAGGTGCATAGGCCCCGCGCATGGTAGGGTAGGCAGAGGGAACTGCAGGAACCGTTTAAACCTAGTGGTAAGACACTCCGTTGCTTAGTAGTCCCTGCTTTTTCCGTCTCTGCTTTCCGCTTTTTTCGAGGCATTGCGTGTTCAGGGGCAGAACTCAACGCCGCGCTTTGCATAGTTACCAGAACGAAGAAAATGAAAATAGAAAAATCCACCTTCCCCGAATGGGAATCGAAACCACAAACCCTCGCGCTTACAGGTAGACGCTACGCCTCTGCGCCACGGTGGTCTTCAAAATTGTAAAATTCAAATCACTTACCAAATACGCTAATATTTAATATTATTTTTTAATTTGAACTAGAACAGAAAAAACTACCATCTCTAAAATCAATATCCATTTGATTCTAAAACAGGAATGCCAACATAGTCTATTATGAGAAATACTTTTTAGATTATTTTAAATTCTGAATATTCGAGAGTATTCCGTCGTGACACTTTAACTACCTTTCAGTGGACGTCGCGGTGAAAAATGAGGTGGCTTTCTATGATTTTAAATTACCTGACGATATTAATGAATAAGGGTATTGGTGCGGAATAAAACATTTTTTGCTAGTGTAGTTGTACTTCATTTAGCTTCACACTTTATGAGCATATTCTTCTCCATTCTCAAATTTCCGTTTTATTAGAATCACTAAGTTATAGCAGCAAAAGTCGAGAGAAAGAGAATGATTTAATATAAATTGGTTTTAATGTAATCAGGTCATAGAGATGAAAGAACGAGATGATAAGAGAAGCTCAGCGTTGAGTTCCATCAAGCACCTCGCAATGTCTCAGAAATGAGCGGAATGTGGGGGAAGGACTATCCTACTCTTTCTCTCTCTCTCTCTCTCTGTATATATATATATATATATATATATATATATATATATATATATATATATATATATATATATATATATATATATATATATATATATATATATATATATATATATATATATATATATATATATATATATATATATATATATATATATATATATATATATATATATATATATATATATATATCTTCTTAATGGCTAGATGAAATCATTTTAAATTATACCGTTCATACTTTTTGAAATTAAATGCTGAACTAGAACTCTTATTTGCTTGTAAATAAAAACATATGAATAAAATCTCATAAAATAATAAAATTAATATAGATTTTTAAGTAACACAAGCTCGCGTAAATAAATAGCTTACATATTATATTTAAGTTTCAACAGCGTTGCATATTGCATCGACATTACTGTACAGTAATGTTCTCTCATTTATCACAAGAACGTAAGAAATCGTTAAGGCATAGGCATAACTTACTTAGTATATAATCATTGTAAGCATCTTTTTGTAAATTATAGTATTATAGCTCTATTTTATAATGTACTAATATTATAATTATTATTGCAAAATTACAAATATTTACTTACTTTGTGTTACAATGAAACTATTTTTTTGAATTCTTAGGTACAATATTTTTGCTTAGCTTCACGCTTTATCACGTTCTTAGCAGAGTAGGTCGAGGTAACCACAGTAACCTAGTGCTAAGACATTCTGTTCCCCGCTATCTATGTTTCAGCCAATGCTTGTTGGGCGGCGAAACTCAATGCCGTACTTGCCTAGTCAACAGAACGAAGAAAATGAAATACTCTATCTTCCTCGAGTAGGGATCGAACCCATAAACCATCGCGTTACATGCCAAGGCTGCTCTTCTGTGTAATGACAATACTCTTACATTGCTTTATACTTAAATTTTTAATCAATTATTTTGCAAGTTTACAAACTAATCTAATTTAAAATTTATAAATTTTATAATATATAAACAATTATTCTATGTTTTTTTTCTTCAATGAGTTACACCTTATTATAATTTTTAACAGATGCACCTGTCACCGGTATAATGGGGAGCCGGATAGTGCCTGTAATCATGACGATTATGAAATTAATTTCCTCTACGTGATATGGTTTTTTTACTAACAAAATAAAAAAGGGTCGTAACACTAATTTCTCTTATCCGTCTGTGAGTGAAGCGGGACAAAGCGTGAATCTAATAATATATCAATAAAATAATTTACATATATGATAAAATATTTATTACTTGAAACATAGTTACGTAACAATTGTATGACGCAAAGTGTTTTGCTACAAGCATTTAATAGGAAACCTTTCAGATTGAATAAAATGATCAAGGCTTCTATTGACGTTAGTAATAAAAATAATTTAATATAATGTACTATTAGAACATCATTCTTTTACGTGAGTTAGTAATTATATTACGTACATAACTCGGGTAATGTATTGTATCGTACGAAGATATTTAGTAACATGATTACTTGGAGGACCGCTGTGATACACAGGCGTCTGCATGTCAACGTGATGGTATGTAGGTTCGATTCCCACTCGGGGAAGATGGATTAGTTTATTTCCATTTTCTTGTCTCTGGCAACTAAGCATGTACGGCGTTGAGTTCCGCAACTACCACACAATGCCTCGAAAATGGGAAAGGGGGAAAATGGAGTGTCTTTATACACGCCACAGTTCATACAGTTCCAGTGGCTACCTCTACCTACCCTGCTAAGATTGAGGTAAAGCGTGAAGTTAAAAAAGCATTTTTTTGCACAAAAAAATATATTTTGTAGCATGACTATTTTCAGAGGGAAGTGAAAAGATATCTCATTCTTTAATTTCTTCCAAATTTTCAAGATTGTGTATTATTTTGCTAAGATTTTGCTAACCAAATCGAATAAGTGAAACAATTCATTCCCTCGTGAGGCAATTGAACCCACTACCATCTCGTTCTCGTTGCACTGCACTAAGACGGCAACTGCAATCAATCAATCCGATACTATACAACAAAATAAACTTTTAAACTATACAAATAAAAAGAAACACATTTCGACACGGACTATTTCCTTTTTAAACTACGGATGTTATAAATTCAGCACAAAAGAGCTCGATTCCTGCTGTTTACAAGAACCTTTTCATAGAAATGGTGAACATTTTAAAATTGCTCTAGTGTAATATTTTTACTATATTATTTTTAGTATTAGCAAATGTTTGTATAGTTATTTTATTGTGAATTTTTTAAGAAGTCTAAAAGCTTTCACTCAACAAAGACAAGACAAAGATCATTTTAACTTTAAAATAATAAATACATGTTTTTCTTCATTCCGTATACAGAACCAAATTCTTCAAGTACATATAGTTTTAATCAAGATCTCTAATAACAGGAGACAAATAAGTTTGGATTAAAACGCTGGAACAGTAACCAAGAACTACTAGGTGTTAATATTTAATATTTGCGTGTTGAACAGATCGTGTGTATCTTTATGTATTTTTTTGAATGTTTATCTACGACATTGACCAATATACTACTTTCACTTCTTCTTTTAATTACGTATTAAAATTAAACAGTCGTGGTGCAATGGAGCAGCTAAGCTCGACGGTATATAGGTTCAATTTCTATTAAATTTCCATTATCTTCGCTGTCGCTTTCCTATTTGCGTGGCGTTGAGTTCCGCCACATAACACCCTATGCCTCGAGAGGGGGGAAGTAGGAAATGGAGTGTCTTAACATTAGATGTGCATGGTTTCTGCGATTTCTTTTGCCTACACTGCTATGAGCGGGATAAAGCGTGAATCTAAAAAAACAATTAAAATATTTTTATAAATCTCACTATAGCTAGGTAGTTAAAATATGTATAAGTCATATAAGCAATTTGGCACAGCTTAATTTCGATTGAGACGTATGACTTTTGCTTAAATCAATTTCAATTCAAAATTTAAAGAGACACAAGAACAATTTATCTAAACATTTTCTAACTTAATAATAAACTAATATTATACTTATACTTATAAGGTATATTACCTTTTATAACATAAGTTCCTGCATAAGAATCATTTACTCAATTCACTTTTCATAATGAATATGAATTTTTAATGAGAGTTCGTAATAACGTCGTTACGAAACAGCGGGGTTGTTCCCCAAACGTAATTCCACAATTACGCACGTAAAACTAATTTGAAACCTCTCATATTCCATTTTGTTCTTAAAACTGAGTAAGAAGCTGTGTAGTTTCTGCTTGGTTTGCTATAAAATTTGCTGGTTATATTCAATATCAAGGATAGTTTTTAAATACTCGTTAGTTAGGAGGAGGTTATATATATATATATATATATATATATATATATATATATATATATATATATATATATATATATATATATATATATATATATATATATATATATATATATATATATATATATATATATATATATATATATATATATATATATATATATATATATATATATATATATATTATATATATATATATATATATATATATATATATATATATATATATATATATATATATATATATATATATATATATATATATATATATATATATATATATATATATATATATATATATATATATATATATATATATATATATATATATATATATATATATATATATATATATATATATATATATATATATATATATATATATATATATATATATATATTTAAAAACTACCCTGTAAACTTAACATATTTAAAATAAAAATATACACAGTAGCTCTACGATTCATTAATGAAACATAGCTATTTTCTTGGTTTTACACTTTAGCTTTACACTTTTCCAATATAGCAAGATTGGCAAAAGACATTTAGTGTTAGGACATTATGTTTTACAATTTTTAAGTTACTGCGTGTTGATTGATTTCAAAGTTTGAACCTAACTCAAAACCTGCACTTTAATGTTATCAACTATTTACAATATGAAATTTATAATTACTTAAAAAATTATCCCGCCAGTTTAACACTAATATATTGAAGGAAAACAGAATTAAAAGTCTTACAGCGGAAAATGCATACAGCGGCAAGCAAAAACGAATAGTTTCACTGTAGTAAAGAAATTGGAAAAACAAATTTGTATATCTTTGGGTAAAAAATAAATGATATTTTACTAAGATCTCCGTTACTTATACAGAAAGTATACAAAACAAAGGCCACTTAGCAATGGTTTCCATAAACATGTATAAATATGTACATTTATACTCATATGTATATAATATATACGAATCAGTGATTTAGAGTAATGCCATAAATTAATTCGCTTTCGTATTTAAAAGGGGTTAAATCGTTTCCAGCGAAATTCAAATAAAAAATAACCAACAGCGTGATTAAGCACACGTTCTAAAAGATCGTTATCTAAAATCTGAAATATTCCACCATTTCGTCCCTTTTTTTTTAAATCCATCCGATTGATGTTTATTTTTATTTGCTTTTGGGGAACCGTAGATGAACCGTAGATGCCTTATTAGAAAATAAGAAAATAAAATAACAAAGATATTTCGGTGATACGATATGTAATGACACGAGCGACGTTAAATTACGCTTACTACTACACTAATTTTGAAAATATACATTATATTGTTTTTTTATAGCTTCACGCTTTATCCTGCACATAGTACCTAGGGTAGGCAGGATTAACCGCAGGAACAATGGGAACCTAGTGTTAAGGAATTCCATTCCCAATTTTCCGCTACTTTGAGGCCGACCTAGTTGCTAAAGCGAAGAAAAACTCCATCTTCTCCGAGTGGGAATCGAACCCGCAAACCTGCGCTACAACGATCCTCTTAGAAGTACTTGGAAATGACTTCTTCTGTTTGAATTTATCTATCTACCTGTCAGTTATCTTGTGCGTATATTAATTAAATTCATGTACACATCTCTAAAATCTGGAAGGGCACTGAATTATTAAATTTACGTATCGGTAACAATTCAGAGGACTGAAAAGCGTATTTTGAAAATACACGCACATTATTTTAAGGTTATTTAAAGTTGATTTGAATTATTATATATAGTAATGTATTATCTATACTGAACCAATAAGCAAAATATCGACGGCCATACAAGTTATTTCAAAACATATGGCGGTACATCGAATGGAGCAATCTGCCCAAATTAGCATTTAAAACGAACTCTAATGAAAATTCCAATGAAAAATGATTGCAGGTGCTAGGAAATAGCAACAAAATGTCGACATATAAAAGGAGTAATATAAAATAAGAATTATAACAATATTAATATTGTGTAAAATAATGTTTGGTAGTATTATAAATTATTATATATTATAAATTAATTATTATTTGCATATATTCTATTCCTAGCTATATATATATATATATATATATATATATATATATATATATATATATATATATATATATATATATATATATATATATATATATATATATATATATATATATATATATATATATATATATATATATATATATATATATATATATATATATATATATATATATATATATATATATATATATATATATATATATATATATATATATATATATATATATATAAACGTAAAAGTATAAATATCTTAATATTAAGAAAGACTTAGCAATTTCATAGTAATTTAATATTAACAAGGAAAATCTCAAGCGAGGCTTAGGGAACACATTTTTACACGTCATTTTAATTTTTAAACACGCTTTGTAGATTCCTTTGAACCTTTCTTTATTTTACAGTCAAAGAATTTGTATAAAAAGTTAATAAAATACAAGGCAACTCTCTACTATTCATTGTATTAGTCAAAAAAGTCTAAACTTAGTTAGAGTTTTTCAAAAAGAAAATTTACTGTTTTCCAAATGAACGTAGCATCTCGCTTTGACCTTTAAATTAGGTCACACGCAATTTTCTGGAAATGTTCAAAGCTGTTGTTACCACCTTAAATAGAATTATCATATAGAATTTTATATATTTCCTAGAAAATTGTATAATTTCTTGAAATATTTCGCGAAATGTTACTTTATACTTATATTTATACTTTATTTGTATCTAATATCAATATTACACTTTAAATAAATACATATACATTATCTGTACAAAATCTTGATATTAACATTGAAAAATGTGTTACTAAACACTTCTAAACAGAGGAACTAATATGTAATTTAAAAGTTAAATTCAGACTTCATATGAAACAACTAGAAATCAACGTTTTATGGTACAAATACTAAATTAAAAATGACAATATCTATATTACTCTCTTATGATATAGCCTGAAAAAGAAACTCCTAGATTATTTCTATTTATAAAACGCAGTAATATCAAAAAGAATATCCTGACACAATATCAATATTCCTAAAAGAGCATCAATCCCAAGCACTTACTTCACGTTAAACCAGAAATCCTCTCAATTACGAAATTCAGCGAAAGTACGCAGATGGGCCAAGAAATAGAATAATTTAATTCGTTTTCTGACCCGAGGGCTTGTCCGTTTTCGCTGGTCCAATGATTTATTAACGTTACACTTCAAACAGGTGGAAGTAAAAAGTACATTTTGAAGTGTATAAACAAAAAAACACTGTATATTTTATTAATAAGGGTGAGATAATTAAGTTTAATATACATACTTGATAACCTTGTGTTAAATACACAATAATGTTTATACTGAGTCGCCTTATTCAATATTTAGAGTTCGTGTTTTTATTTCATAAATATATTTTTAACGACAATTTACAGCTGTCTATGTTAAAATAGATAAAACGTTTAATTTAGTTTTTAGTTTTATATAACAAGTAGTTTTTAATGTCTCCTTTTTATTTCAGTTTCACACTATATCCTGCATACAGAAGGGTAAAAACAGAGAGCTTAGTGTTATAACATTACTTTCCGCTTTCCGATCAATTCTGAATCGGAGAAATGCAAATAGTTCATACTCTGAATGGGACACAGAATTCGCATTCGTTGCACGACGATCTCTTCAACATCATAAATATTAGCGTGTAGTATAACATTTCTTTTACCAAAAAAATTAAGTAAACCATTTAAATATAACATAACCCGGCACGTTAAATCACATTTATTTTTCACCTCACAATTAGTAATAGGGTGATTTTTGTTCTTTTGTCCGTTTTTTATCATCGTCCAGGTCGCGTAAAGCGGGGCCAGTCATTATTCATAATTACTGCGTAATGGCAGACATTGTGTGCGGCTTTGTAGAAGTGTTGGTTCGCTGATATAGTACTGAGGGAAGCGATTTTTTTGTAAAAACACGAATAATATAATTATATGTTTATGTTTAATCATATGTACTTATATGCTTAATCTTGCATATTTTAGACGGCGAAAGATGTATTCAAGGGATATTTCAAACTGTTTAAAAAATGTAGAGATCGGTACTATATAAATTCCATTGCACTGTTAAAAAAATTTCCACCTTAAAGCATTGGTGAAGAATTATTAATTCTTAGACTAAATCATCATGATTTATCTTGGTTACTTTTGGCCACAGTATGAGCTGATATCTCACTAAGAAGAATTCTAACATGACTGACATAACCGATCTTTAACCTGATTTTTTGATTTTGTCTCAAGATTTTGTCCGCCTCTTACAGCTAAAGTTTGATCAGCTGCTTTTATCTCTCATTCAGTGGAAGCTGTTGTGACACTTAAATATATCTTAGTAATTCGTCATTAACAGACTACCAGGTTTCTACTAGCAAGCTTGAAGATAAGAATAATATAATACGCATTTAGATTTTGTCACACATCAGCAAAATATGATCGTACCAATCGATCGTAATTGTATTCTCATTAAAGCTTGTATTTGTTAAAATGTTTGCACGTTATAATAATTTTAAGTTGCGAATATGATTCCACAAATGTTAATTGCTTCAGAGGTATAAATATTTTTATACGCCAGTTAAAATGTTTTATTCTGAGGATACAGTCTTGGTACGACTAACTTGTCAGTTAGCTTACTTTAGAGGCTTTAAGTATGCGAGAAGAACACTAGTATTGAAGTTTGCCAAAAGCGCAGCAATTTTGTTAATCGATCTAAGGAGGCAAACTAGCGACTTATAACCTATGATTATATGATAATGAAGATATAAAGAACAATATTGATTAATCGGGTCATTGGATGATTTAAACAAGATTAGAAAAACATTACGAATATAATAATAAGTATTGTGAATAGCCTTCACACTTATCCCCCCATAGCGGTTAGGCAGAGGGAGATGTGGGAACCAAAGGAACAATTGTTAAGACACTTCGTTGCGTTCGGCTTCATTTTGAGTCCCTGCTTTCCGCCTTTATCGAGGCTTGCATGTGAGTTCACATCGCGCGTACCTAGTTTCCAGAGCGAAAAAAAAGGGAAATAGAAAAATCCATTTCACAATTGGGAATCAGGACTCAAAAGCCGTAGTGTTAAGGTAGACGCTACGCATCGCGTTAGACGGTGATACTTTACAATATTATATTATAATTGATATTTATACAATCCGCTAACCTCTTATGTATATGATAACAGTCAATATGACAGTGTTATTAAAACGCTACGTTTTGGACCAAGTGATTTGCTTTTAAAAATGTTCTGTAATTTTCTGGACATTTTAAGGATGATAAGAGATATTTCATTACAAAGATATGAAAAAAAATATATTTTTTCTTTATAATTCATTTTACCATATTTTGGGAATATTCGGCAATAATTTATGAAGCACGTGGATATTTGAGTTCTGTTTAACATTAATTAACACTATATTTACATTATTAAATTATTTATTGTAGAAAATTAAATACGAAAATGTCAAAATCTACCATTGGATATAGTTTTTAAAGGCAAATAAGTTTACAAAAAATCCATACAAAGTAATCACGCGACATCTGAAAAGAGAGTGTTCTGACGCATACCTCAGTTCGTTGTTGAATTCCATTTGTATGTATCATCCTCACACCTTTGAATTTTCTCAAAGCATTGCATTTGAAATGAGTTCTTCATTCTCAGTGCGGGGTAATGGAGAAGACGTGGAAATTTAAAATTTTGTACTCGATACGATACAAAATGGTTCACTTTTGTCTATTCATTAAGCTGAAGTTCTGTTCATAATTATCGAGTTATTAAATTATTAAAAATAATTTATATTTTTTTAATTGTATTTTTTTATTTCTTTAATTGGTCATTATATATATTGATTGTACATTGTACAGTTACGTATATTTAAATTTTTCAATAAGATCTCTATGAAGATAGAGCACTTTTTTAGTATTTGGATCTTTAATCATCTTATGCGTCTGAAATATTTTAACTAGAGACAAGGTACCATTTCCATACTTTGAAATTTTAAAATTAAGATACGTAGAATAAGTAGAGAATTTCAATATATAAAATTAGGACTCAAGAGGTTCAAAAAATATCGTTCGGTTAAAAAACGTTTCTTGACCTTGTTGCATCAAAGCACGCACGTAGACTTCCACTGTACAAAACAAAAGTGCGGGAAGAGGAAAGCTACGTATTTTTTTTAGGCTTCAAGCTTGCCCACCCAAAAGTCTATAGTCAGATGGACCCGCAGGAACCGTAGGAACCTAGTGTAAATGGACTTCCGTTTCTTGTAGTCACATTCAATTGAAATTTATTTCACCCTGCCGACCATATATACGGGAGAAAGTGAGAATCATAAAGAGATAACTTCTAGAACCGACTAGATTAATAATATATTTTTTTTATAGCTTCCCCCCAAACGCTTTCCTGCATATGGCAGCGGTGGGAGAGGGAACTGCAGGAACCATTCGAACATATTATTAAAGCACTCCGTGCTTAGTCCCTGCTTTTCTCCGCCCACTTTCGCCGTTTTTGAAGCATGCGTTTGAGTGGCGGAACTCAACGCGAGCTTTACTAGTTGCAGAGCGAAGAAATGTAAGTAGAAAAAGCTATCTTCTCCGAGTGGGAATCGAACCCTTAAATCGTCCGCGTTTACAGGCCGACGCTTAACCTACGCGCCCACGACGGTCCTTATGATATACTATATAAAGAATATGTTACCAAATAAAAACAAGTATTACAAATTAATTCAGGTACCGAAATTTAACTACCAGCTAACTACTAAAGTATTTATTGAAGCCAAGATTCATTCGCTACGATACATTAACAGAGCTAATTCCTGTACATTAACGATTGTTTGATTACAGGGAAAAAACTATTTATACAATGTAAGGGTTACAAAAAGGTAGGCCCCATCCAATTGGTTGCTTTCTTATTGGGACACGAAACTGATTGTTTAATGTACGTTTTCTGCTCACTTTTGTTTAAAAAAAAACATACAATGCATGGCATACATGCAAGGTTATTTTAATTAAGTTAAAATTACTTTTACTTCGAATAATTTGGTAAATTCTTGTATTTAATACGTAAATATTAAACAATAGTAAAAGATTTTATTATCTTCACAATAGAGAATTTAAAGTTAATGCCTCTCAGACGGAAATAGCCAGAGCAAAGAACCAAAAACAGGCTCTTTTATTGGTCTTTTACAAAAGTAATTAAAAAATAGGGGAATTCGGATACTTAGGTTTAGTGTATTAGGTATTATCTGGTAATTAATCATTTAAAACTGTCCCACTAACATTGTGTATAGTACATATGCATCTAACCTGTAAACTGGTAAGTAGTACCTGTCGTAGTAATGTAAAAAATGTTATTTTTATTTTATTTTTTTAAGGAAAACTTACAGTAATTTAACAATATAGTTCTTAAACTAAGAACTAGAAGCTAATTACCGTTTTCACAAATAGTAACGATGTTATGACAATTCACCCCTTTTCGAATAGTTATGTATTGATAGAGGAGAATAAAATAAAATACAGAAAAAAACAATATAGGTGCAATCAGACAAATAACAATATAGGTTTACTTAACATTAGTTATTGAATTCACTGTGCCTTTCAAAGTAGTTGTTAATTGACGGCGAACACTGTTAATATTGCCCATAACACGTCGACATTAGGTTCATGATTATAAAAATGAGTTTATGGACGGGAAACGCGAATAATTAAACCGATACGTCCTAAGTTGGTCTTAGAGGAACAATGTAAAGAGTTTTGTGTTCTTGGGATCTAGTGGGAATGCTATGTAGTGTAGCAACACAGTTAATGCAGGACATCAATTGATCCTCTTAAAAACGATTTATTATTTAAAACAAATATCGGCAATATCTTATTAGAAGGATCAAGGGGAACGAGAGCAGGCAGTACATTGAATGAGGTGATTAGGAAGTCGAATTTGTTTGAGATGAATCGAATAAATTTATGTTGAAGAGACTAACTTATCACGATAGTGTGATTAAAACAAGGATCAGATATTTGAGACGCGTATTCTAAAGTGACTGAGGAAAAAAGAACAATAGAGAATTTTTAAGGTTGCATTTTTCTTAAAGGTTTACTAGCTCGGATAATAAATCCTAATGCTTTATAAGGCTTGCTTGTAATAGGTCTATTGCTGATCAAAAAAGCTGTATACACATACAATGCCAGATTTTTACTGAGTTTAAACTAGTTAAAATCGATTTTTCAAAACAATAATCGAAATGAAAAGGTTCTCTTTTTCTGCTAATGAAACTACATTACATTTACTACCGTTGAGAGCCAGTCTATTAAGCTTGAACAAGAATTATTAAAACTATCAAGATCTTGGTTGAAGTTTATTTGGCATCAGTAATATTGTTAAACACAACCGAAAACCTTAGATCGTCAGCAAAAAGTAAAAAATTTTTTTTGAATTCACGAAGCAATTATCTATTCGTTAATGAAAAATAATGAATAGAAATGGACCTAGTATGACCCTTGCGGCACAACACCTGAAGGTACAGTCGACAGTTAGAATTAAAGCATAAGTAAACTGTTTGTAATCTATTAATTATGTCGATGAGAAAACCATCGAAATAGGCACTCTATACCCATATTGGCTAGTTTAAGACAGAGCAAAATTATGGTCGCTTTTGTCAAACGCTTTGCTAAAATCTGTATATATAACATCAATTTGATGTGATTTCAACATTCCCAGTCAGAAGTCTGAAAAATAATTGCCAACATTAGAAACAGGTGATCTGCCTTTTACAAATTCCGTTGTGATGGTGGTAAATGGGACTTGGTTGCACTGTAACATTGATCGTATACGATTTCGCTCAAAAACTTTGCTGCTACCAGAATTACTTGAGAGATTCCCCCCCCCCCCCCCCCCCCGGTGGTAATTTTCGACTTTATGTTTCGAGCTTTTTTATGATAGGAGAAATAAAAACAGACTTTCATATTAAATGGCATGTGGCCTTCGTTGAAGATCTCTTAAAAAGTTGGACAATGGTGTGATAATTGTCTAGCTAGCAATACATAAGAACTTGTGCAGGTATTTCATCAGGACCAGCCGATTTATTAGGTTTAATGGCTTTGAGCGCTTTTTCAAACTATTGTAGGAGTAAATTTTCTATTGTGAGATATCGCCGTTCGAAATAGTCAGTTAAGTTGTAATAGTATGCAATTGTTGATACAGAGAGGCAGTTCAGTTTTTGGGTAAGTGAGAAAAAATAAAGACGAGAAGAGTTCACAAATGCCTTCACGGGAATTTGACGAATGTGTTGACTCAGGTACGTGGGTAAATAACCATGTAGTTCTTGGAAATCAACTATTGTTCATTAAAACCAAAATGTTTGTTGAAGCTACGACTAATCGACTCCTCGTTATTATTAATGTAAGAAGCATAACAACTGTCTTCTTTAATTAACTCGATTCTACGTAAGTCATAAGTTTACAACTTTCATTTAGATATTGTTATTATACCTGAATTTTGATAAGTATTTATTTTATTTTCTTGGTATTAATTTGATTAATTTAGCATCGGTACCAGGGAGGATATTGTTAGTGTTATTTAGCGATAGGAAGATAGTATCACGAAGTCATAAAAAATTTTATAGTGCTCTCACAGCAGACTCAACATCACCTACGTGTAAAAAGAAATTCCCGTCCTCTGTGATTACAGCTTATTTATTAATTTCATCATTACCTTTGATACGCGTAATGGTCTTGGTGACATAGAAAGTAAGTCCAAAGATGTAAAAGGGTATCTAGCAGAGAGCCTTGTGGGTGTGGATTATTCGGGTACAATAGAGGATCGTCACAATGAGACTTCCGCAATTTAGTCGACATACTAGATCTAGAATGCGGTTGAATGGGAAAAGTTTCTTAATATTACTATGATTTTAGGTTACAAATATTTAATATATCACTAAAGTTACTAATATGATTTTCTGATAAATTACAGCGGTTGAAGCCCTCATCAGATTCAACCCAATAATTGAATCATGTTAAAGTATCCTAGAATTAAAAAGTTATCAGCGCTATGATTAGTAATTATTTTCAGGTTATTCAGAATTTGAGTGAAGTTGTTGAATAAAGGAATTTCCAATATGTTCGGAACAGAGATATAGTGCAAATGGTAATGTGAGGAAGAGAAAGCATTATCTTTCCTAGGTACTACCGTCATCCACAATGTCCTAAGCCGAAGAATGCCATGCTGTCTGAAAAATTAACTTGAAGTCCATTCTTTATGGCCTTACCACTCCACCACCTCTGGTTTGATTTGTGATGGATACGTACGGTACGGCCGCCAAAAAGTATATATACTGTCAAACATTCAAACGTCCATATACTCTCCACCAACCACGATTCTGTCAATGTAATTAATCTAAGTATTTAATAGGGACATTTTAAGGAAAATATTACTCTTCGTCGCAGACCACGAACATTCTGATGATAAATGACTGAGATAGTCCACGGGCGAAAAAAAAAACCACAGCGGACTAAGTAGAAACTAAATACACAATAATATATAAACATAATAACCATTTTACGGAATATAAACAGTGTCGGCTTAACAATTAATATACAGTGAAGTTTGACACTCACTAAAACGAACATTGGATCATGTATATCACGATTCAAATGGTATATAACTCATACGTCTTCAATTTTCCTCCTTTAACAATAAGCCACTACAAAAAAAATAATAGCTTTTCTCATGCGAAGTATCATAAAAGTAATAAGCAGAACGTTTTAAAGGGTTACAAGCACTTAGTGTATCATAGTGATGTTTATACTAGTATTACATACTAGTACGTACGTGTTTTAAATACATTATCTTTTTGTATAGGAAAATGCGAAATTACAGTAACCAATTAGGTAGTTTGAAAACAAAAATAACAGCGGTCAAACACAGACTATGCATAAGGAAATATTCAACATGTTAGTTATAAATGAATAGTATATAACAAATACCCTGGCTTGAGCGTTTGAACCAAAAGACATAGATAAGGATGTCTGCGTTTCCCCCAAACTTTTATATTTAATATTATTTAGTTTATTTTTGAACATGTTAAATATTTAACTGCAGCTAGATTACCAGAACATAATTAAGAGTATATCCAATTATTTTAAGTAAATCTTTATCGTTTTAATGTTTACTACAGGGGACATTTCGTTTCTTCGTGATAATATTTTGAGGGTTTTACCAGACAAAAAAGATAGTTCTTTTCCTTTGCTAAAGAATTGTTTTTCAGTAGCTGTTTATTTTGATACTACTTTAGTGATCATTAATATAGATTCTGTTTTTTCTGGAATATCAATTATCTGAGGAGTAAAGAGATTTGTGGCATTTCCGCAGCGACAAAGTCTTCTTTCACATTCTGGTGATTAAAAGACACTACAAGGGGTTGATTTTATATCCGAGGGGTTCACGAGCTTGTACAAGGGCGACAAAATAATGGTGTTTTTATTAATGGATACATTTAATTTAGCTTCCAATCTTGTCAGAACGTCCAAAAAGGTTTTCATTGTGTTTCATAGGTCACCTTTATCTCAACAGGTTCAACCTAAACACTATTCTTTTATCAACTGGAATCTTCTAATGTTAAGATGTTTGTGTCCTTTCCATTACATTACCTGACCAGCCTCCAATCTGACTCCCCTCGATGCCAAATGTCGCTCTTCTTAAACAATTTCATAGACCGGGATTTCAAAGAACAATTATAATCCAGATTTGATACATTGTACATCGGTTCACAGGCATGGCAATGGTAGAAGCTGATCCGAAAACTTGTCAGCTCGGCCATTATTTTTTCCATTGTAAGAGAAGATGGACAAATCTGGTGAACTAGGCTGTTTCTTTGTTCCGGACTGCTTGCACAGACACACTCCAAGATGCCTGTCTCTCTCCAACTTCCTATAATCAGACTTTCAGTAATGCAAGAACATGGATATCAATCTAAAAGTTTGTGCACATACAGCACTGAATTGCGTCGCGGTTCGTTTTCGGCATCTCCACATTTAACCATAGCAACAAGAGGTTGAGAACAACTGTAAATGCACCTTGGACAAAAAAGCGAGGCGGACGCGTGCGCCTGAGCGGGGTCGCGATCGTAACTGTACTATACTTAAAAAAACAGGGACGGAACAACGGAGTTGTATTAAACACTAGGTTTCTATGGTTCCCTCTGCCTGCTATGCTTGTGTGCAGGTATAATAACGCGTGAAGCTGATAAAAAATATAATTCGTGTTTATGCTAAGTAGTAGATAGTGACGCCTGCGTAGTGGATACAGCATTTTACTCTTACAAACAATAGACGTTGGTTCGTTAATTACTTCCGTGTTCCTAAATTCTGACAATAACAAAACCGCGTGCAAACAGGTTTACACTAAGCAGGCATCTTGCGGACTATTTCCCTAGACTAATACTCATTAACTTTTTTCCATAGCACAATATATTTTAGTATTAACCATACATACATTACCCATAAATATAAAAGATTATCAAACCATATCTCATCCACATCAATTACTACCGTAACCCCAATAAGAATAAATAAAAATAATATCACCGTGAAGTACCGACATAGAGTTTTTTAATGGCCACAGGCAGTCTATTGACGTAAATTTTAAATGACAAGCGTATTAAAGACAGGATGAAAAACGGATAGTACGTTCACGCAAGCAGGATAAGCTGCTAATATCTCACAGTCAGTCTGACATGGCCATTTTTCAGCTGTTTATCCGTTCGAAGTCGTACGATTTCGAAAAAGAACGACCAATATACAACATCATACTATATATGTATTATGTATGTTAAAGTGCATTTATATTGTCCACGATGTCAATATATGGTTATTAGTCTGCTAACAGAAGTACGTGAGATATAACACGAAATCCGTGTGGGGATTTTTTGGTCATATTTTTCGTGGAATAAGCACTTCGGTTTATGTAATTTGGCAAAGCGTTGGAATTGTAAAGCTTTTGGGTTTGCGTTTTTTTTATCTATTGCCATGTATTTTGGGTCTGAAAATATAGTAAAGGAATTGAATCACGTACTTCTTATAATATATCATTAAACATGATCATGATATGACATAAAAAAAAAATAGTTATGACATTGAACAGGCCTTACAAGACAAGTCACAATATTTAAAAACGAGAAGATATGAGAAAGTTATCTACCTATCACAATACTAATTTCATAAAAACCGCTTTCAGGAAATGTTAGTCCATTTAATAAACGGATACGTATAATGTGTACCGTACCGTCGGTACGAGTAGATGAATCTAACGTCACGCTTTATGTACCAAATTATATACTTAGTCTCGGGGATATTTAAACATTTATACCTTTATTACGCCACATGGAAAACTATCTCCAGGTACTGTTTTTCGGTTAAATAGTATAAACGCTTGTTATTCCGTTATTGCGTGTTGTATTACAAGTTATTTTGGGTATTTGGTAGTCATTCCTATCACCGATTGAAAAATACAGCACAGAAAAACCCCGCTGAGCGAAACAAAAACCACACCAATCCAAACCCACGGTTTCCCACTATGTCTCGCCTGAGCCCGCCATCTCGTTATACCCTACTTCTATTCCATCGCCTTTAATCGCCCTATTATACTCTTGCTATATGTCTAGATGTCCTAACTCAAATTTCTTCTACCCTCGGTAAAACACCTCATAGCATTTGCTAGGAAAGATGAATTCACTAATCGTCGTGCTTCGTTGTGCAAGAACTCTCTTGGATTACTGATTCAATGGATATTTGTTATTAGTATAAATCTTTGACTGGCTAAATATTTTGGGGTGGAGCTTGACGTGTTTCCATCCGTACATACATACTGTTTTAAAATATTTTGAAGTTCGTTTTTAAAGAGCATTGTCAGCCGCAGTTGTTTGCTGTTGGTATTTTTGATTTGTAGGACGATTAATTGGTTCTTCGAGTCCCACTCCTCAGGGGAAAATATATTTTTATTTTCCCAACTATTGTACAGTATAAAATGAAAGTCTTGTGTCTTACTAAGTACCTTTTGTATATAAAAGCGTAAATCGCTACTACACTGGGCTAGAAATTTGTAAATTTTAACATGTGGTTTACCTTTGAGGAACGTACGTGCTCACTAAACGGGATCTTATAAAAACTCAACTCCGGAGGGGCTGTTTTTGGATATGTAATATGTATAAAACTTCGGTTTATGCCCGTCCTCGGAGATCAAATTTAGGCATAAGGGTTATTTTTAGACGTAGTTGCTAGCTTAAGTAGATTGATGGCACAATTCTACCTAATATTGTCTTTTGAAGGCCACATATTGAGTTACTATACCTAGAGAAAGGGACTTCTTGTCAGAAGTTATTAAATAAAACTATGGAGTGAATAACTATCTATTTATGTTTGCTTCTTTTAATATTGCTTAAAATACTCAATATTTTGACCCAAGCTTAAAAAACATTACTTCAAAAATTAATGTGTTCGTCTACCGGGGGGACAAACAAAACTAAAGCAAAAACATTGCAACATTCCTTAAAATTGCCGATGGGAAAGATGATGGAAACGTATAGGTAAAAATAAAACTAATTTCCTTTTCAAGTCTTGGTACCATTGTAAAATGATTGAGGTAATTACTTAAAAAATATACCGGGACATTCATCAACGTGCGTATTTAATTTTACTTTTATGCAGTGTTTTTGATGCTAAAGAGTTTGATAGAATTCCCCATAGATAAGAAAACAGAGTGCTGTACTCCTATGAAGGTTATTTCTTTTTGGTGTCATCGAATACTCTAAAAACGACTAAAAAGTTGCAACCTAAAGCAATATTCTTAGCATAAGTATACAAAATAAATATAAACCTCTCTTTGGTAAGAATCGTATCCACGATGATCATACATTTAGTTAGATATTTTCACAATGCATTGACACTTATGCTATAAAATCCTAGATATTGCAAGGTTGGATGTACTTACCCTAGGAATTCGAATACAAGAATCTTATTAAGTTGGATATTCTATGAATTGTTTTGATGTACCCCCACTGTATCTACGTTAACAGCTATCTTCAGCACTTAGAATATCATGGCAAGTCAAGTATACGAGTGTTATTTGTCCAAATTTTTTGAAACTAAATTTTATATATAAAATTAAATAATATTTATTTTAAGTACATATATACATAATTTATTCACAATTAAAACTGATGAGTTATGCCTTACGTCATACAAAGGAAAGAAAAATATACTTAAAGAATAATATATAAAATTCCATTTGAGTCAAATTTTGTGTTTTTTTTGTAATAATCTATAATATAAATTGTAACGCCACTTGAATAATGTCCATACATTGTATCCTAATTTTATTTACAGGGCGACAGTAACTTTAGCACAAATTGACAATGAGGGATACAAAGTTTACAATTTTCTGTCTGATTAAGGTTAATTTACCCATGTTTGTATCATTGTACTGCATTTGAAAAGAGAACAAAGTATATTATATTGTATAAAATATAAATTGTAAAATATTTTTATAATTGTATTTATTGTTTTTGTAAATAAAATGTAATGTGTAAAATCCTTCTGCCTGTAAACGCAACGGTATGTGGGTTCGATTCCCACTCAGAGTAGATAGATTTTTCTGTTTCCATTTTCTTTGCTCTGGAAAGTAGGCAAAACGCGGCGTTGAGTTCCACCACTCAACACGCAATGCCTCGAAAAAGGTGGAAAGCGAGGACGATCCAACGGAGTGTCTTAACTCGAAGCTCCTATGGTTCCTGCAGTTCCCTCTGCCTACCCTACCATTTGCGGGATAAAGCGGGAAGATATAAAAAAATATATAAATTTAAACCTATCCGAATATAAATGAAATGGACTTTTGTCTATATTTATTGCCAAATACTCTAATACACTAGTATTAGACGAATATATTAAAAGATGTAAAATAAAATACTAACAAATATATACACCACGTAATAGAGAAGCCTAAGTAGCAATTCTGTACGTCTTTTGCCCTACAACTTCGCTGGTACAACGGACGAGAATTATAATTCCGATAGTCGCCTCCAATATCCACTTCGTTTTAATATTCATCTGTGACCACTCTAAAAGAGCACTGTCAATGCTATTTATTTATAAGTATACCTCATACAATTGATATGGCGGTTGTAATTTTCACTATAACTTGTTAGCCACAAATGAAATTGTCATAAGTTTTTTTAAATAAAGTAAATATTATTGCAAGATTAAGGGTTGACAGTGTCAAATTTGTGCCACTTTACAGGTACGTGGTATGCATGACTTCTCCTTGAAGCAATTCCCTCACGTCTCTTAGAGGTACTATTCGATATTTATACAATGTCTTCGTTAGATATACCACCTTCAACCTACAACATTATAGATCATTCGTTATTTTATATAGTCACAGCTGCCCTATATTTGAACGAGTTTATTGTTCTTAATAATAGGTTTAAAGTCTACGCTTAAAAATCACTCACACACGTGATTAGACATATTAATGATAGATAGATAGATATACTCTTTATTGGACACCCATATGATATGAGAATTAGAAACGCTATTTAAATAAAATATACAATAGGCCTTATCGCTATAACAGCTATCTCTTCCAGGCAACCTTAAGGCATAGGAAATAATGGGGAGGAAAAAGGGGTTGAGGGTGTGAATAAATGTAATTATTATGCATAGTAATTATAATGCATACTAATAAAGTGAACAAAGGACGCCGAATAATATCATATGTTCACACGTACTTAGGATATTTTTAGATATTATTCAACCTCCTTTGTTGGTAGATGCCGGAAAATATAAGTAGAAAAAGTTAAAAATATTTAAATGGTTGTACCTGAAGCTTATTACAGGTTGTATTATGAAAAAGTAGATTATGTTTATAACGATGTTTGTTTGAGTTACTTAATTTTTAATATGACACTGATAAAGTTTCTCTTTCCAATACATTACAATATTTAAATAAACAAATTAATTATAAAAAATACGAAGCTTTTTCTCAGATGATTCTGGATCTATTCTAAGTAAATTAAAACTTTCAAAGAAGAATTTCTCCAAGAAAAAGGTCAGAGGGAATTTTAAATTGTCACATAACCCTGTTAAAAGTTAGCGACTTAAAATTAGAAAACGTCAAACAGTAAAGAGACGCTGCTATAAATCAAGAGATCTTTATTATTAAGAGATGACCTTTCACTTTCAGGGGTACGTTATACTACCTGCTTTTAGAGTATTAAGCCTTGAAATATTTCATTAAATTGTATTGCCAGTGGCAAATTTGATATTAATAATTCTTAAAAAATAAATTGATTCTATAGAGGTGCTTATAACGTAATAAGTTGCAAAAAGAACATAACAATTTCGACATATCGTGTTGAAGAACGCATGGAATAATCGTTCAGTCAGGACGCTTGCAAGGTTTACAAGTGACGTGGGTTCAATTCTATTTTTTATATATTTACCTTTTTTTTACTTTTCTTTGCTTAATGTGGATTAACACTTTAAAAATCACAAATATATATAATGTATTATTTTAATATATTATATGAGTAACCTATAGGAATGTTTAGATTTATTCACATATTAGCTAAGCCTAAGAAGAAAGAACGTAGTATATACACATAATATATAAGGTTAGTACTGTATAACATTTTATAAGGGTGTTAGTTTATAATCTAATATTATTATACTAATTTATCTATATGGACCTCGCTTCGGCAGTACATATACATATTGAGTGTTTAAATTTTTGTTTAAAAATGTCACTATCATATTACACTAAAAAATTCTCAATATAGTTGAACTACAACTTTATACATAGTAAAATTATACTTTATTTAATTATAAATTATTAATTATTTGATATTGTCAAATTATTTTTTTTAGCTTCACGCTTTATCCCGCATATTGTAGGCACAGGGATCTGTAGGAATTATAAGAACCTAGTGTTAAGACACTGCGTTGCTTAATCCCTGTTTTCTCCGTCCCCGCTTTCCGCCTTTTTCAAGGCATTGCGTGATGAGTAGCAAAACTTATCGGCGCGCTTTGCCTAGTCTCCAGAGCGAAGAAAATGGAAATAGAAAAATCCATCTTCCCCGAGTGTGAAACGAACCCTCAAACCGTCGCGTTTAAAGGCAGAAGTTTACGCCTCTGCGCCACGTCGGTCCCAGATTACTATTTTTTAGTATAAATAATCCTATTATCTTTCAAAAAGTTTTACCTTCAATAAAAGTCTGATAAAATATAAGAAAAAGCCTTCTTATTTGATGAATAGAGATATTTTAACACTATCTAGAGACATAAGTGTTATGTGTCCTAAAGATAGTTAATTGAACTGAATATTGGAGTCTTGTGAAATTTTATTGTCCTTATCTTATCAGTGGGTACGTTAAGCCGATACAAAATCGGTCGTTAACACGAAAACTTTGCGATGTACCCTTAAATATTTACCCGAGGGACTCCATTAGAAACAATTTTGTAGTTTAAATCTGCATTGTACTAGCTTTTGCCTGTGCTTTCAGTTGTTTCACTTCATACTATATTTTTATCTACTTTTTTAATGATGCATACCCAAAAATGTCCCCTGCCTATATACGAGACTAGAGGGTTGTGGGTTTGATGCCCATTTAAGGAAATAAGATTATTTCGTTTTTATTTTCATCTCTCCGGAATTTAGGTTTAGCTACCGACCGTTTTAAATTACCGCCTGAGTCTTAGAGAGTAAACAACCTTTAATGGACACTTTATAGATACTGTTTACATACTCATTATCATTCTCTTATTTATTCGTATAAGCATATTTTCTTAAATGATTATAGAAATGTGTCAAAAACCTAGTGATAGGACACTCTTTTTCCTCCTTATCGTATTTAAGAACTCAATACTGCGTTTCACTTCAACAGAAGAGGCAAATAAAAAAAAATTAATAAGTCATTTTTTATAATAGAAATTGAAAACACAAATATAAAGTAAAGTCAAATTATCTTTGATTGTGATTACATTTCTTATCAGTATCATAATCATATCTTCAAATCAGACACCTGAGTTCAAGATGTTAATAAAATTATATTTCTTTGAATAAATATAAATATATTATATTATATATGTATATATAATGTATATATTTATATATGTATATAATTTATATAGTTGTTAATTATATATTTATATATGTAGTGTTTTGTCGTCATAGTGAAATAATGAAAATATTGGTACTAAAAGTTTTATATAGTAAAATATACTATTATTATGACGGATTTAAAGTATTCAACATGTGTCAGGCCACAGATCCAACGAATTGTGTTAAAAATTATTAACGTGATGTAGTAGATGTCCAATTAATTCATAAATATTTTTTTGTATCAATAGTTTACCAGAAATTAACTCGTTGAACTAAACAGTTCAGGCCAGTATCAATTGTTACTATACAAGAAGGCAAAGTCTAGATGCATTCTAGATTCTCCAAAATAGCCAGCTAAGGTTCTGTAAACCTATCGCATTTAAAATCAGTGTAAAGCAAATTATAAGGCTATGGATAAATGAGGTCAGAATTAAAAGAACGAGCTAAAAATGTATGAATTCATTTGATAAGGAGTAATTGTTGAAGGTTGTAAGTTAAAATCTAATTAAATAAAAGAAAGTTGTAATATCCACGAATCCACGAGAAAAGGGTTGACAGACATACTAACAAACAGTAAAGGCATCCTTTAAGGATAGTTTTAGAATACATCGTTAGTATCTATATTGAAAAATACGCAAATGAAATATCAAAAAAAATCCAACAGCAAAAAGGAAAAACAATACAACACAAAATGGGAATTAGAAAGGGTTAAACTTTAGCTTTCGTTCAGAAGCTTTGAAGGAGTTGTCACTTACCTTCACACTTAACTTTTGACGGCTTAATTTTCTAAGCACGATGCAAACCCTAATTAATCTGAGCTAAAGGGGTCATTTTAAGAATAAATAATGATGTGCCCGAGATCACAGCATCTATTAACATGTTGTATGAATATTTATCTTGTTGATAAGCTGTATGTATATCGTTTGCTTTAATGTTATGTAAATTGTATTTTTTTTTATTTTAGTTAAAAATTAGACCATATAAGTTTTTGGTAAGTTATGAGTTCGATTCTTGTTCGTAAAAAAGTCATACTTACAATATTAGCTTTTAGTTTCGTAATACAAGGAATAAGAGTTTCAGAGCACCGTTGCTGTTGAGTGTCAGAATCTAAATATAAGCAGAGGGTCTTGGTAATGAGATCAATAAAATTACAAAATTAAAGTTGAAATAATATATAATATGATTAAAGCTAAAAATATAATATATTTATTATTTGTATTATATTTCATATTACTTCTGTTTAGTCGATCTCGTCACCAAACAGGTTTAGTAACACTTGTGGACAAAATTACATAATTTATCCAATAATTAAACTGTCGTATATAGTATATTTAGAAAAGTACCTTTCAAATAACATATTACCAGTTATTTACGTAACGTTAATAATAAAAGCTTTTTAATGTGCTTTTGTCTCTGTTACGTAACAAGTGAAATATTTTTTTAAATTGTATTAAGATTTTATATAAGATTTCTACATTTATCAGAGTTAGAACCCCTACTGCTTTAACTCTCCTTTCCTTAGCCACACTATTACATTATAATGCATTAAATAACCTACATTAACTAAGAATCAGTGTAATCCAAAAACTCCAACAACTAAACAAGACAAGAAACTAGAAAAAACTACAAAACAAATGTCTATGAAGATCATATAAATAACTATTAAAAAAATCCCATCTTCACTTTTCAGCTTTAACTTAAGACATTGCAATATACAGATTGGCGAAGTTAAACGCCACATTTTATCAATACGTCATTACCTAATGATTATAAATCAAATTGCTCGCAACTAGTCTGTCTTACTGTGCCACGCATATTTTCCATATGCTAGCTTCCTAAACTTTACTCTATCAAACACAAGGCGCAATAATTCTATGTACGTGATGTTACTCAAGCAAGATTTTTCTTCGTGCAGCGTGCTTTTTACCGTAAAAATAACCCTTCTTACTTTACCATTTATAACTGAACACTATACACTGAGTATTAAAAATTACATATATATTTGTTCAAAAGAATACGTAACTAAGGACGTAACTGATTCATAATTTACAGTTAAACAAAGCGGATTATTTTGAAGGCACTCTAGGAAGCGCAATAATTAATGAGCCGATATCGGTTAGAATCTTAGACTAAGATCGAATGATTTAGAAGGGGTATGCATAAATCGTTACACGCATTATATTACTATAGAATAAAAGCTTTAAATTTATCGCTATTTTAACGATTACATTTCTTATTTGTCTTAAAACTGTTATTTATTTTTGTAAGCAATAAGGATTTCTTGAAAAATAGTGTAATTTTTAGCAATAGTGTAATTTTTAACAATGATTCATCATTTTTATACTAAGAAAAAAAATATATGGACAAGGTGTACCGATTCAAACTCAAGCCTGCGGTTCTTGAACACAGTGTATTTTATAAAATCAAAATTTTATATCAAAAGATAGCAGTCGAACATTGTCGAACTGCCATGTGCGGGATAAAACCGTGAAGCTAAAAACAAAGTTATTGCTGTGAACATTCCCCATAGTAATACAATTCAACGAACCTCTCACACTCTCGGTGGGAGGAGCGAAGGAACCAAAAAAAAACAAATCTTTAAAATTAATTATTTAACTTTTAACTAGAATGTATGAGGAGGCAAACGATAGTGGGCGATGCGAAAGAGGTGCGCAGGGACCGCAGCGTTTGGCGCTCTGTTCTTTGGGACTATCCCTATATCCCCAGCAGGGATAGAGCGTGAAGTTATGTATGTATCTATGTATGTATAACTAGAATAGCGATTATTATTTTATATAAATCACATAACTTAAAAGATCCTACTGAAAAATGACTTTACGTTTAACATATCTGTAACACTGTTATAATTCCCAAATCTGATGCTATATATTAAACATGTTATACGAACTCTAAATGAGCGAATTTAGGATAGTGTGGGAACTTTATAGGGGTACCTACAATTTAAACACCTTTTTAATTATCCAGTAAGTAATCTACTTTACAAATCAATTGCTATTTTTATTAAATATTTATATATTTTTTAATTTTCGCATAATTATATCACTTCTAATTTAATTTTGTCTAAGGTTTAATAAGGAGCTGAAATTATGGAGTAACCTTTTTGTTTCAAGTTGGTAGGAAATTGATATATTATTCATATTTTATTAATAAGATATTATATTAAACAGTAACATAAGTTAAGTTCAGACGATAGTGGGTTTGATTCCTACGCTAGAGAATTATTTACCCTACTTTCTTCGATATTGATGGACCTCTCAACATTTCTTATAACAACTTTATATAAACGATTGATTTAGATTTTATACTTAAAATTGATTGAAATTAAATGATAAATAAGAAAACATCCAAACAAAACTTTGCCTCATATGAAGCAATATCATATAATTAAATTCTTGGACTTGGAGATATCTTCCACATTTATAAGCTATTTTTGTCCTGGTTTTTATTGCCATCCGAAATCGTTTGATTTTGTAAATTTCAAGTAAATTAAATTCAAATTACATTTATTTTAGTTCATGCTGTTTTAAAATTCACGCATGTTTATATTTCTTATTAAATTTTTTCTTTCAAAAATTTTAATATCGATTTAATATTATCGTGAAGATTACGATTTTCTAAGCTTTATCGTTCAGTGACGTCACAATCGCTTGTGGAGTTAAAATTACATACATATACATATCTCAGGAATTAATCAACATATATTTTTTATTAAAATAAATTAAAACTTACCTAAAAATGCTGCTGAATAATATATCAGTAAAAATAAAAAAAAATCACTTTCTTTCTTATTAGTATGAAGACGCTATATTACCTTAACAAACGTTATTAATATAATATTCGACCATACGTTCCGCACTAAATCAAAAGTCGTAATACTAACACAATAAAACAACTTGGAACGTGATAAAATATGTTTCTACCCCCCAAATAAAGGCCATTAGGACGGGAAGTGGGTTCGATTTCCTTTATTGCTACCCATAAAGGTGCTAAGCTAGTGATTGTTATAATAAACGGGGCGTTAAGTTAACCTACTATAGTTACGTAAGATTTGTGTGATTTAATATGGATATTTTGTACGTGTTAAGAATTTTTATTGACAGCTTCACACTTTTCCTCTCAATACAGAATAAGCATGGGAAAATTAGTGTTAGGACATTCCGTTTTCTATTCTTTCAGTGGATCTCAACGCCGTAATTTCCCTAGCAAAAGAGATATTAAAAAAAAAATTAAAAATCAAGAATTTAATCAACCCCTTTTCTATATACACCTGCTCGTTTCAATTCCGCTAGTCTATTAATATAATGATTGCGTGTAGTCTGTAATTAGCATTTATATATCAATCAGAAATGACTATTCAGGTCAAGGGATTATAAGCGTCAGGGATCACAAGCGTCTATAAAGCTTGTAAGCGCACTTAAGTTTTACATATATGTAGTGTATATTGCCTACTTATTAGGTCTTTTTTAATAATAATAATTTGTTATGATAAAAAGCTTTAAAGGTGTTTTTTAGCTTGGCTTTAGATTCACGCTTTATCTCGCCCAAAGCACAGAAGGCCCAAGGCAGAGTGAATCATAGGAAACGTGGGAATCTAGTGTTAAGACACTCTGTTCTCCGCTTTCCTCCTTATTAAAGCACTGCGTGTTGAGTCAACTCAACGCCGTGCTTTGCTTATTGCCAGAGCGAAGATAATGAAAATTAAAAAATCGAACGAGAAGCAATCGAATCCAAAACAGGCAAACGCTATATCTCTACGCCCCGATGGTCCTCTGGATATGTTGTGTAAGTTTTTACATATTGTGTTATATATAATTACAAAATTACCTATGTAATTGAAGTACATAAGTCGTCACAAACGATTGTGTTAATTACGTTCGTACATAATGAACGTTTTATGTAAATAATTACTTATGTTTTTCTTTTTCTTTTTGCAACAACAGAGCGCCGTTGATTTCTACTCATCACACAATGTCTTAGAACTAGGCTTCAGCAATTGTGGGATATAACGTGAAGTCTAAAGGAGTTCATTTTTTTAAAGAATTATTAAGACTATTCAAAATGAATAAACAAAACCTTTTAACAAAACAATAAACATAATTTTTTTGCAAATATATTGTCTGCAAATTTTTTTATGAACTTGGCTTTTTCGCAACATTATCAACATATTTGCATAAAACCATAGTAACAATTTCAAACTAATCTCAATTAATATATCAAACGCTTCGCTATATTTAGACTTAACTGACGTAAATCACGCAATTAATTTATAAAATGGTATTAGCATGAGCGTAAAACAAATTTGTGTTTCGCTCAAAATCTGACTAAAATCATTTATATTTTACCAGACACTGTCAATAACGTTTAATATCATATATATATATATATATATATATATATATATATATATATATATATATATATATATATATATATATATATATATATATATATATATATATATATATATATATATATATATATATATATATATATATATATATATATATATATATATATATATATATTTATATATATATATACAATAAAAGCGAAGCAAAAAGACAGAGTGAAATAATAAAATAAAACAATTTATTTATTCTCGCTTTCTCCCACAAGGCAGGCCGAATTCAATATTTTAAAGAAGTTTTTAAGAAAGCGGACACGGAGAAAGCAAGGACTAAACAACGGAGTGTCTTACCACTCGGTTTCCATGGTTCCTGCAAATCCCTCTGCCTACCCTGCTATGTGCAGGATAAAACGTAAAAACATAAAAATAATTTTAGAGAATGGCAGAATTCAACGCTGCAATTTATCTTTTTAATAAAGAAGGTAATCAAAATCCACAAAATGTCGTATTAAAAGCTAATCTCAGTGCTAGCTTCATTTAACTTGCCTACGAGAAACTACAAGTTATTTTTGTAGTAAAAAAATAACTTCACAATATCCAAAAGAACAATCTCATATACGTTTCACTACAAAGTCCCAATCTTCTACCTTCTAACTTAGTAATATAATGGCATATACAAATTAAACTTATACCAAATAAGTGTTATTTAAACGGCACTACCGTTATCGTGCTATATTAATCTTCTTGGCAGATGTTCCTTTGAGTAGGGTCTGATAAAGCGTTGTAGCTAGGTGCCACGGGATTTGAACAAATAGACTTTGGGCATTAAAATGTCACGACTATATTATGTAATGTGAATTAAAATAATTGCTTGTCGCGTTTACGGTTGCTAGGCAATATTTAAAGTCATTTTACGTGTTTTCGGATATTGTGGAGAATCTGGTATTTTGTTGGCATTTGTTTTATTATTTATAAAATTAATTGATTTTAGTATCAATATTTCAATCTAAATTTACATGATTAATATTAAAATTTCGTTTATTGCTTACATATAAATATATTAGACTTTCTGTTTATCCTAAATATGGCTAACATTGAGGGAATCGTTAATCCAAATAGTATGCAACTTCTATTAGAAAATAATGAAGGAAACACTTGTAAGTCGCACAAAAATTTTCTGTCCAGATAAAATAATATGAAAAATCTTATTTATTTATATAACACAATGTACATATACATTTTTCATAGACAAAGTAATGCGAAAAAAGATATATTTGAAATACATACATTATTAATGAATAAATCTGGGAATAGATTATAAATAAATAAATTTATTAAATAATAAACATATTTATTCATTTATTCACAAGTATTATTAAATTTCTCTATAACACAAATGTGTACAAACATCTACAGTACTCAAACATTACCCAACTTAAATTCTCACAAAACTTTCGCAAACAAAGCAAAAAATCGAAATTTCAAATGTGACAAAGCAAATTGAAATTGAACAACAACAGCGGCTTCAATAACAACAATATAAGTAAATCAAAGATCAAAAATAAAATGAATCCCGTCTTCATTGTTCCTAACTTTATCATCGTCTCACAATTCTGTGATGTACAGAGAATACGTAATGAAAGGAAAGTATCAATTACAGTACAAAAAGCTCTCTTGATCTATGTCGAGTGGCTCTGAGGAAGATCTAAATTATTTATCTATACATACATACATACATATATTTCTGCGTAATTTTGTTTGACTTAAAATTATTAAAATTAATATAGGTTTTTGTACTATTTTTTATGTCTTCACGCTAAAGCGTGAAGCTATCTCCTCTCTCTCTCTGCCTACCGGATTTATCCCGCACGCGGCAGGGTAGGCAGAGGGAACTGCAGAGACAATAGGAACTTAGTGTTAAGACACTCCGTTACATAGTCCTTGAATTTTTCGTCTCTGCTTTCGGCCTGTTTCGAAGTATTGCGTGTTGAGTGGCGGAAGTCAAGGCCGCACTTTGCCTAGTTTCCAGAACGAAAAAAATGAAAATAGAAAGGTCCATCTTCCCGGAGTGGAAATCGAACCTGCAAACAGTAGCGTGTACAGGTAGACGCTACGTCTTTGCGCCACGACGGTCATCAATTTTTTTGTACTATAGTATGATTCATAGACTTTTGAATTTTATAAATATGGCGAAATTAGTGTAGAACGAAGTACTGTAATGGCACAGTGGAGTTTAGTTTGTCTATAATTATGATGGTTGCGGGACTGATTCCCACCATGGGGAATTCATTAATATTAACTTAATTTTTTTATTTAACAAGAGAAGCTAAGCTGATGAGATGCATTAATATCTGTCACTTAACACAACGAGATTTGGGTAAACTTTCGAATAGAGTCTACATGTGTGTGAGTGAGTGAGTCTACATGTTTTGATCTGATCTGTAGAATGGATTAGTAAAATTATTTATATATTTATTGAACACTTTATTATATATTTATTAAACACTTAATTATATCAACGCAGAAAAGATACAAAAAAAAGTTATATTTCACGTGGACCGTGTTGGCGAAGAAGCACAACGCCTGCCTGTAAACGCGACTGTTTGTGGCTTCAACTTCCACTCGGAGAAGATGGGATTTTTCATTTTAATTTTAATTTTATGCATTTAGGCAAAAAGCGGCGTTGAGTTCCATCACTCATCACGCAATGCCTCAATAAGGCGAAAATCGGGAATTGAGTGTTTTAACCTTTGGTTTCCAAGGTTCCTATGGTTCCCTCTGCCTACTCTGCTGCTAGCGATGCCAAAAAAATAGGTTATATTTTATTTTAAAATTATTATTACAATTGTTATTTTAATTGTGATTATCTTACATTGCAAAACAATAGACACGTTTCTTTGCCACGTAAAACATTTTGATTTCAGAAGAACGTTGAAGACGTTAGTCTTATAAGAAAAAGCTTTATTTTTACTTTAAAGTTCTGAAGCTGTGAAGGAAATACGAAAAAAAAGGGTAAAGCTTTACGCTATTTTTTTAGTATTTCCTTGTTGCTTTATAGTAGGTAGATACTAGCTCTACTTTGTGGTTTTGCGTTGCACGCTAGCGGTCTACCGCAACGGTTAATATGCGAGTTGGTTAGAATAATTTTTCTGTATATCACTCATTTACTACGCGGCAGAGAGAACACTGTGAGCACGCCGTTTGTATCGAAACACTTTATTTGAAACTTCATTTTAGTAAATATTTTTTTAAATGACAACATACTCGTAATTTGGGATTCAAATGCTCGCTCAAATATATTTCAAACGTATCATTGTCAAAAAATGAATAATTGTAAAATTCTAATGACTATATAAAAATAAGAAAATCTCGACAAGTTTCTTGCGCCGATCCTTCTCAGATTTAAAGATTGCCTCAAACCTTAGAGAAACTAGTGTAAGGAGAAACCTTTAGTAAACCGGTAGTAATCATTTTAACGTTCAAAAAATGAAGCATATATTTTTGTTTTGTTGAAAAAAAAATATTTGAATTTGAATTGGTACCAAAGCTTATATAAGGGAAGCTAGTATTCTGCTCAAGGCTTTGACCACTAAAATTTAATATTATAATATATATTGTATTTAGATGTATCGTATATTATTTCATTTCCGTCGTGGCGCAGAAGCGCAGCGTCTGCGTGTCAACGTGACGGCTTGTGGCTTTGATTCCCGCACGGAAAAGATGGACTTTTCCTTTTCAGTTTCTTTACTATGGTAACTAGGCAAGCACCTTGGCTGTTCCGTCACGTAACATAAAAAGCCTCGAAAGCTAGAAATTAGGGCACGGAGTGCCTTAAGACAAAATTGTTCAACCTAGGGTCCTCTGTGTTTAGTAGTTTCCGAGAAACACTTCTATACAACAAACATAAGTATATAAAAAAAATTTAAATAGGTAGTAAAAAACTTAAAAAAATCTCGATTTACCACAAATTATTATGATATAAGGAATGTTGATAGGTATGTAAACCTCGCGACAAGCTTTTATTATTATATATAAATTGTGTATAATGAGGAGTTGTTAGTATAATCCAAAAGGAATATTTTATATTTTTCTTTTTAGAGCGTTTAAATAAAAGCTTTTTCTTAAAAAGTTTTTTTACTTAAAATTTTTGAAGTGAAACTTCTTTAGGCGCATGAGGGTAAAATTTTTACAAATGAAACGTCACGCCGGTATGCAACGAAGTGAGTGTGAGTAGGGAGCAAGCGAGTGAGAAAGATTGAGAGAAAAAGTGAGACAGAGCGAACGTCGTATCACGCATAGTGCTATGGAGTGTGAGGTGGGAGAGAGCTATAGTGAGAAAGATTGAACAAGAGAGAGAGAGAATACGGGATATCGAGAAAGAATACACACCCTATTGGTTGTGTATTCGTTTACTAGTTAATTATTAGAACTTTAGATGGCATTTCTGTCGCATAGCGTAATATTTACAATATCATTAGGCACTTCTACAGTGAATAAACAGTAAGTGAATTTTATAAATAAAAACTTAGTGAATAAATTTGTAAGTTATCCTGTATCAAGCAATTATTCGAAGTAAGTAATATATCTGTTATCTTTTTGTTTATTTACAATTTTTTATAATAATTGGTTTGAAGGTTAGGTAGTTTTAATATTTACAAATAACATGTGGTATTTCAACTTGCCACTCGTCATTTGATAATTTAATAAATCATTTACCATAAAATAAAAATATTTCATAAATTCGCTTTTCTAAATTTTGAATTCAAAAACAAAACTTAATTAATAATTTCTAATATTGACAAAAAACACGTGGCATTTTTATTTACAATTCGTCATTTGAGATTTCAATAAATCATTGTGCATAAAATACTAATAACAATATTTCATAAATTCTTTTGACGAAATTTTAATTTAAAAATTGGAATTTCTAGAGTTATCATTAATTTACAAAAATTTTGTATATATTTAAATTGGATTAGGTATTTTTAATATTTACAAAAAAACACGAGGAATTTTAATTTAATATTCAACATCTGAGATTTGACTATATTATTTTATTTTAAAGACAATTAAATTCCTAACCTATCTTCCTTTTTCCCTTCCTCTTAATCTTGGAAATTTAAAGTTTTAGATTTGTATGAATATAAACAAGATTTATAAATTAGTTCGCCAAAGAAGTTTCACTTCTGACATGTGTACTTTGTACGCACGCATGTTTTTTTTAAGTTATTATTACTCTCAAAATGCCCTCTCATTTGATACCCATATTGTAGAAGTAGACTAAAGGTAACTATTCCGCTATCCTGCATGGTCCGCCATATTGGATTCAGAATGACGTCATATTCTTTTTCTAGTCACTCTTAACAAGCCCTTTCATTTGATACCCATATTGTAGAAGTAGACTAAAGGTAACTATTTCGCCATCCTGCATGGTCCGCCATATTGGATTCACAATGACGTCACATATCTTATCATATATTGTCATTTAAACAAAATGCGTCCACAAAATTTCAGCACAAACGTTTGAATATATCTACTTCAAAATTGAGTTCAAAGATTTCACCCGAACACACAAATATACATACATTGCAAGTTAAATAAAAGCTTTTAAAAATATTATATGCTGGTGAATATATAACCAGTAGCCACAGTAACATATAGTGTAGTATAAGGCAATAGAATCGAAAACAATATGGTAATAATATACAGGAAAGTAGTAAATAATTCATATCCTATACAAAATGGGAGTAAGGATAATGTGTATCTAATGCATACTTATCGTATTATTTCACTTGATATCTAATTTTTCAGACTTATATTTTATATTGTGATAACGATGGTTGGAGAAGAAAGAAATAAAATTTTAGTACTTAAAGAAAAAATAATAATTTGAATTCACCGGTGTTTGAACCTGCACTCCATCTAAACCTAAATCTTATACACAAATCAAAGTATATACTTTTTTTATATTTTCACGAATTATCCCACAAAAAGAAGGTATTTTACCAAATAAAAATTTCCAGACGGGGACGGAGAAAGTCAACTAAGCAACGGAGTGTCTTAACACTAGGTTCATATTCCCTCTGCCTACCCTGCTACATGCGGGATAAAGCGTGAAGCTATAAAAAAAAATTCCACCAGCTAACAAATATTTCCCTAAAATAAAGATAGACAAAGACATTTTTTTAAGTTGAGACTCACACACTCTGTCCTCCATTTTCTTAGGAATGTAGTTTGAATGGTGGATGAATGGAAAAATGCAATGATCAGTACATTGCATTTTTTATAAAAAACTTTGTAGAGCGAAAAAATAAATTGCTGTCCCCGAGTGAGAATCGAATCCACAACTATATATGAATTCTTGTAATATACCCTATCCTATAACATATAAAGAAAATATGGAAAAGGCTTCTTTAAAAATAAAATACTAATTAAAATCTTAATAAAAAAAAAAACAAATTTTTAATATCAAGCATGTTGCACTGTGCAGATGCAAAACCGCAATCCTTAACGACGTGTTCATCCCCTATATGCACAGAAAAGCACGTTTAGCAGTTAGCTTCAATTTCCACTACGTTATACCCCATCCATACATTGGATTAGGCATCGACACGCCCTAAATCGTGGACGTATTACTCTTACGTATATGTGTGTATGTAAATTTGTACGGCCCCATAGTTTACACTGATACATTTATTAGAAAACACGCTATTTTGAAATTGTTAATCTATTTGAAGTTATTTTGGCTCATCGTTCTGGGAATGGTTTATTTTTTTTCCATATAATAGTTTAACGTCTTGAATTAGGATTGTGGAAAATGGAGTGCCTTGACAAGGAGATAGTGCCGAGATAAAGTGAAATGTGGTCAAGAGTAATAGATCTTATTTTTTTATTCCGCTTAAAGAAGTATAGATGTAACAGCAGAAACCTTCTCTCTTAATTTTCTTTGCATTGTGAGGCAAAACGTAGAAAATGGAAATGAAATAATCCGTCTTCCCCAATTGGGAATCGAACCTATATGCCACGTTTACAAACAGGGGCTACGTCTCTGCGCCACAACGGTTCTAGATCTTGTTTGAGTATTTATCCTATTTGTATTTTGTATGTACACCAGTGCTGAAGTGTATATTTCTTATAAGATAAGCGACGAATAACTTCATGAAAAATCATTTATTTCAGATATCATACTCGTAATAGTTGATTTATAGTGGATTGAATTATTATTTTTTTAAATTCAAAAAAGACAATTTCCAATGTGTCGCCTTTTTTGACTCCTAATAAATGTATAATATACGCTCATATGTAATTAAATAGGTTGTTGTTAACAATAGCTTTTCCTGGCATAGTTTAATTTAATTGTTAATTTAAATTAATTATTATTCTAGTGTAGAAATATTAAGTGACAGACATGTTGGCTTACTGTGTTCTCAGCAGGTACAAAATGCCTGGTGTAAGGGATATACATAAAAAAATATATAATTACACTTTGTTTATTTATATTTTTTGTTTGGAATATTTTAAATAAAATATATTATTAAAACGATCATTCGCTTATATTTTAATTTTTGGAGACCCAAAGTTTCGAACACTTTGCAATAGTCCGTAGTAACGGACTAAAAAAATGATTAAACCGTTTATATTGTCTTATTTTTTTTTTATTTATTTTTTTTTTAGCTTCACGCTTTATCCCGCACAAGGCAAGGTGGGCAGAGGGAACTGCAGGGACCGTGGGAACCTAGTGTTAAGACACTCCGTTGCTTAGCCCCTGCTTTCTCCGTCCCCGCTTTCCGCCGTTTTCGAGGCACTGCGTTTTGAGTGGCGGAACTCAACGCCGCGCTTTGCCTAGTTTGCCAGAGCGAAGAAAATGGAAAAAGAAAAATCCATCTTCCTCGATTGGGGAAATCCGATCCCAGAACCCAGTAACCGTCACGTTACAGACAGACGTTGCGCCTCTGCGCAACGACGGTCTTATTTATCATATATAAAAATTTCAAAGATCGAATGTCTTGTTAAGTATAAAATAGCTCTTTAACTTACTAAATCGAAGTATTATTTCAAAGATTTCCATAAATATTTTTTTGTACCGTATGTTATCATCGTAAGATTTTTTAAACAGTATAATATATTTTTATAAAGATAAAATTCCCTGCATTAGATTGCATATGTCTACAACAAATATTTTCATCAAGAGGTCGGAACAAATCATGTCTTTTAAGATTTAAATGCGTACTACAACTTAAATAAATTACGATTACATAATAGAAGTACTAAATAATATTCAACTTACTATTGTTTTAACTTAAAATTAACACTATCAGAAATAAATATATAACCAAAAATATAAAAGAATACTTTACAAATATTATTAAACACACTGGCAATTTTTCAGTAAGTCACGTTTCTATTATGTTTCTTAAGTCTGAACTAGATTTTCAAAGTATTTTCACCTAAGAGCTTAATTTTATACTATATAGAGCTTTTAGTCCTTAACTTAAAGCTTATTTCAGGTTGGAAAAGCTCTCAAACAATCAAGTCATTTGCGGTTCGCTGGTAAGTACGTAAGTAGTGAGCTAGAATCGAAGTTGAACACTCAGTTTAATTGTATTCCTAATTAGAAAACCTAGGTATTGTAATTGACCTGTTTGTTCTTGTAAGGGAATTAATATGATTTGCCATGTTTCTGGTTAGGTTATAGAGGGTAATGAGCGTGGATTACTTGCTATATATTTTAAAGCAAAATAAAAGGCTAAATATATATATTTATCTGTAAATTACTATCATTTTTTACTTGTACATACATATGTACACATAATTTATTCAAATATGTCGATACGACATCGATATTTTAAAAACCTTCATCATAAAGCCCGACAACGCACCTCTGATGTTACATGGGGTCGTCATAGACTGAGACTAGATACTTAACCAAGTATGTTGATCCGAAGACTCGCTTTGCTAGATTTTCTAGCTCTCTAACTAGTTACGATTACATTTTCCAGATGTATTATTAATAGTATTACATATAAGCCACTCTCTTTAAACGCCTCGATGGTAATTATAAGATTTGTTTTCTATATCGCTCATAGCAGGGTAGGCAGAGGAAACTGCAGGAACCGTGGGAACCTAATGTTCGTTCCCTGCTTTCCGCCTTTTCGAGGTATTGCGTGTTGGCAGAACGCAAGGCCGTGCTTTGCTTAGTTGCCAGAGCAAAGAAAATAAAAATGACGAAATCCAGTCTTCCCCGAATGGGAATCAAACCCATAAACCGTCGTTTTTACAAGGAATACTCTCTGATATTATTTATTATATTCTCTGCATATGTATTATGCGTTAAGAGACAAAATGAGTTAAGTAATAATTGAAATTGAGATTAATAATTAGCAGTAAAGAGGTGCCAAGGCCAATCCCTTATTGTGTGAGGGTAATGAAAGTTACCTTCATGAATTTAAAACGCGTCTCCCTCAAAATTTATTTAAAACTTTCCAGTTAAACTACAACGACTTAAAGCGTATTGTTCTCAACAATAGAAACGTCAATGATGAAGCTACAAAGGAACTAGAAAACAATGTAGATTTAAAGACAAAAGCGTGAAATCGCTTACTTACAATTATTAGGTTTATTATTTACGCGACCTTGAAGTGGCGGAGAATTCATTTATTTGCATCACTTTTTTTACCATTTTACGTTTTGCATTATTTATATTTATCACTTTCTTCTTACTTTTGCTCAATGATTTAAATATATTCGTGTATACAATTTTATGGCTTTGGCACATTGTCATAAAATATATCCAAAAATTAGTGTAAAAACACTCCTTCCTCCAATTTCATTGCAAATTCGAGACATTGCATTGCATTGTTGAGTGACGAAAGTGAACTAGAGCCAAAATTTTGAAAATACGTTACAAAATTAATAATCTAATATTACAGACCACTCTCGTCGTTTCGCTTGCTCGTTCTATATTTTGTGTTTTTTTAAATAAAAAATCAGCCGTTTTTATGACTATGGTACAATAAAAGTCCATTTGCATCTGTCGAAATAAATACTGAACGTTAGAGCTTTGTTACTTAATATTATTCATGAATATTGATTTCAAAACCGTTAGAGGCAATAACGGGATTCTGACCTCGTTCAACACTCTATATAAACTTACTGTGGCGTTGAGTACCGCCAAGTAAAAGCAGTATAGTGTATCATATTTAGGCCGAAACTTAGGTGATCCTGAAAGGACATTCCTTTTGCCTACCCATTTAGATGTAAAATAAAATCCAGTATAAAGAAATTTATTTTTTCCTTATTTTTCGCCCAAGGCTAATTGATGGCATCCAAATGTAACATTTTGCCTTTCTAAAGCAGAAAAGAAATAAAAAAATTATCCCCAGAACCAAACACAAAAACCAATTATAATTTACGGTCAGTAGTTTACATCACCTTATAATGACAAAGGACCGTCGAGGACCGACGGTCGTGGCGCAGAGGCGCAACGTGTGCCTGCAACGCGACGGTTTCTGGGTTCGATCCCCAGTCGGAGAATTTTCCATTTTCTTCGCTCTAGAAAACTAGGCAAAGCGCGGCGTTGAGTTCCGCCACTCAACAATGCTTCGCAATGCTTCGAAAAAGGCTTAAAGCGGGGACGGAGAAAGCACGGACTAAGCAACGGAACATAACACTAGGTTCCCACGGTCTCTGCCGTTCCCTCCGCCTACCCTGCCATGTACGGGATAAAGCGTGAAGCTAAAAAAAATGAGAAATGTTTATGATATTATACTTACCTTACAAGCTTCACGCTTTATCTAGCACAAAGCAGGGAAGGCAGAAATGAACCGCAAGGAACCCTGTTCGTTCATTTTTCGACGCATTGCGTGTTTAGTGGCGGAACTCGGCGCCGCGCTTTGTCTATTTGCCACAGCGAGAAAATTAAAATGTAAAAATTCATCTTCACCGAGTGCAGAGAGGTTCGAATCCCAATCTACAAACAGGCAGACTCTATGCATCTGCGCTGCGACGGTCTTCATTTTCGTTCCTATGTTATTACAATAAAAACAAATTCTGTTAAAAAATGTATGTTATCGATTATCTTAAAAAGAAATATATTTGGCGAACAAAAAGATATATTTTTTATTAAAATCGAGTAGTTATAATAATAATAATAATAACACAATACGTAGGTAGTAAAAAAACCATCCAAGAAAACCTCTAGTTGGCGACATAGTTTTTACTAAATCATTAAAAGCGGCGAACTAAAAGTTAGAAATTAATGTGACTTGTTAGTAACTAAGATGTTAAATGATCTACCTCTTATACTTTTCTTTTAATTAGTTCCAAAGCCATTCGTGTGATGAATTTTTGTCATTTAAATGTTAAAAACGTTGTATAACGGTCCCAGGAGGATATAATTATAGTTCAATGTAAAATCTTTCTTTCATACCTTTGAAATTCTTTAAACTTGAGGGCCGTCGTGTATCAGAGGCGTAAGCGTCTATCTGTAAACGAAAATAAGTAAAGCGCGTCGTTAAGTTCCGTCACTCAACACGCAATGCCTTGAAAAAGGTAGAAAGAGGGGACGGAGAAAACAGGAACTAAGCAACGGAGTGTCTTAACACTAGGTTCATATGGTTTCTGCAGTTCCCTCTGCCTACCCTGCAATATGCGGGACAAAACGTGAAGCTAAAAAAAAATTTGTTACAATTTTAAAAATCTTAAGACCTAGAAGAAGTACCTAGTTGTTCCTTTTATTTATCCGTCCTTGATCCCTTTATTCGGGATTGTATTTCATTCTTACACTCCTGCACCAAGAAGCGCAATATTTGGTAATTAGAAAAAAAAACTTTTTTACTAGTTATCTTGTAATGTTTAGACAATAAAGTCAAAGAACAGCTTTTTATAATTTTCAGCTCCGGTAAATTTAGAACTACAATTAATATTTGATTTTCGTCGTGTATTCTTAAATAATCATAACATCTTAGGTGATTTTTAGTTATTTTGCTTGTCGGACTGACTCTATCGTATCTAGTTATCTCTTACGCCTTCAACTTTTTTATATAAAACTTATGTTCAAACATGCATGCAGGCATTTTTTTACTGTCCATCATTTGACTTTCAAAACGCGGTGTTTAGTTCCGCCACTCAACACGCAATGCCTCGAAAAAGGGTAAAAGCGGCGACGTAGAAAGCAGGGACTAAGCACCGCAGTGTCTTAACGCTAGGTTCCTACGGTTCCTGTAGTTCCCTCTGCCTACTCTGCCATGTGCGGAATAAAGCGTGAAACTAAAAAAGGAGAAAATTCTACCTTATGTGACAAACTATATAAAGCTACAGTGAGCCTCGCACTGCAGATTTATACATTTTTCCTTTGGTTTTATTGGAATTATTAATATGAATTTAGGTACATCTTAAATAATTGGAGCTTTGCTGTTGCACTAAGACTTAGATATAGGAACCAGTAATTCTTATAACAGTATTTCTTATAATTAATATTGTCAGGCTCAGGCTTGATGCCTAGCTTACTCACGGCTATTTCATCACCATCAAGAGAGTTTAATTTTATAATCTTTACTGTTATTTTTTAAAAAAAAATGGTTGCCTGTAAAGTGGGTTTTACGGGCGAAAATTTTACGTGACAACGTCTTTTTCTCGGTAGAATATTTATTGATATGATTAATAATTATAATATAAATTGCACAAATTTTAACTATAGAAAATATATTTTGTTTACTAAAACATTGTACATGTGTCAAGTGATACGCGCGGCGGACCGATCATAGTTCGGTGACAGTTGACACATCGTTACGTTACCTTTTTCATATGTGACTCCGAGCCGCAACCTAATTTAAGACGTTGTCACGTCAAAAAAGATATTTTTTAATTTTATATTGGAAAACTTTACATAATAATTAATTATATACATATGTATATTAGTTGATTAAATTTTGTTGCACTGTACATATTCTAGGCACATTTTTTATATCGAGTGCTACATTCGTTTAACCAATCCATGGAAATATAATATCTGAAATAAAATTCTCGAAATAAGTAACAAACCCTTTACCATCACTTATCAATAACATCGCAAAATATATAGGAAAACCAGTAATGTCAGTAAAATAACTAGCCCGTAAGCAAACGGTTACATAAATAAAATCAAAGTCTAATCCGGCATCATACCAATCTCTCTGGACTGTATACCCAATTATCCTACACCAACGGTGGATATCCAAAACGTAAAAACAATATTTGTCAATCCCTCGTAGAAAATTGTTGCCTTTCGCTTACTTTTTTCAACAGTCCCCAGCAGTTGCAATGTCTATTTGCGATATTTTAAAATGTAAATGTAGACTTAAGTTATTATTGTCTTAGCAGATTGGCTCATTTTTAAATTAAAAAATGAAAATTGCGACTCCAATTTCGATTTATTCTATTTAAAAAAAACTCTTTAATTAGTAGCCCGTGCCTGAAATACCCACTAAACCTCTCCTATCTTCTCAACCCCTGTTCTATCGCTGTGGCATTGTCTTGATCCAAATAGGCAAAGAATGTAATAGCTTGATCATATGAAATTGCCATCTAGGTCACGGTTAGGGTCATCCATGGATTATCTCATCTCATGGAGTGCCTTATTCATATACTTCAATATCATATTTCATTTACTTATTTCAGAGTATTGACAGAGAACCAAGTACTACTACGCCAAATTTTGTGATGTAGCTTTTTGTTATAATGAGTTGAGTACACGTGTAACTGTATACCGCGAGGAAACAAAACTAAATAAATAAGTAGTCCTCAGCAAAAAAATTCGTTAATATTGTATTTAAGATACCGAAGTTATGGCATCGCTTACTTCTGGTCATGACAGTTTCTAAAAAGTATAGTGTAATTTTATACAAATTAAATCTAATAAGCTTGTATTTGATAAAAATTTTATTAATGTATAAGAAATGTAAATAATTGCTTTTACATTTAAGTACTTGAACTTAATTTCGTATTCTTATAATTTCTAAAATAACAATATGATATTTAGGTAAAACTGATATGGATAGTTTTAAAAATAATTCAATTAGTAAATACATTACAAATTAGGAAAACTAAGAGATCAACAACTTAACGTCTTTCCGTACACCAATGTTATATCAGACAAGATGAAGCGTTGCTTTACTCAATCACTAAATTTAGAAGTAAATCATTAAGCGTGATTGCGATATAGCTTACATTTTTACTTATTAAAACAAAATGCACTCTGTATATTTATACACGTATGTTGAAACTTTTCTCATTTAGAAATTCCCGTAACGCATGTTTGCGCTTCCCTCTTCTCTTAGAATATTGATTTGAATTCCATGCACTTTGCCCAGATTTTTCACCAGACTAAAACAGCCACTAAAAATCTTTTATCGTAAAATCTCTTTCTATATGCACTGATTTATGCTTGTTAATTTCTTGGTGGATATTAAAATATTTCGGTAATCTATAAAATACTAAATATTTCTAGTACGAATTTTCACAAATTTAATTGGAAATATTTAGTAAGAGAAAATTAATTTAAGATTTAACAATTGAAGTGACTAATCTGTTGTAGTATTATAGTATATAAAGCAATCAATTCTAGAGATTGGTCACTTTAATATACAACTTGATTTACTAGAGTACTTAGTATTGTACTTACTTGTACTCTACTGTAATTACTTGATGTGCAATAGAATTATTTCAAGTCTTAATATGTTTGAAAATCTTGTTAAAATTTACATATACTTTATAAAATATATAATAAAGACATATAATTATATTTTGAATATTTTTTGTAAACCTTATAATTAATATAATATTTTTTTTAGAAAAACTGTAAACATGTTAGGAGGAACCGTCTTGGCGCAGAGGCGCAACGTGTGCATGTAACGCGACGGTTTCTGGGTTCGATCTCCAGTCGGAGAAGATGGATTTTTCTATTTCCATTTTCTTCGCTCTGGCAAAATAGGCAAAGCGCGGCGTTGAGTTCTGCCACTAACACGCAATGCCACGAAAAAGGCGGAAAGCGGGGACGGAGAAAGCAGGGACAAACACTAGATCCCCACGGTCCTTGCAGTTCCCTCTGCCTACCCTGCTATGTGCGGGATAAAGCGTAAAGCTAAAAAAAACATGTTAACTCTATTATAATATTTGAACATTCGGTGGTTTGGAACGGTTCTTTATAGTCCGAATTAGGATAGACGTCAAGTATCTAGTAGTATTAACATATATCGTTCAGACCACTCAGATATTGAAAGAGTATAATTAGTCAAATTTTTTCTATAATTTTAATATAATTTCACTTTCATAGTGACCTGTTCTTATAATAAAAAAATATCAGTGAATAATTTTTTTTCTCTCTTCGAGCTCTGTACATCTTTTAGATGGGCTTAGGCTATTTTAGTTCTTACTGTTGTATAAAATACATATATTAGCTTATATATGTACAGTACCGATTAGAAAATTATTTTAATGGTAAAATTGTTGCCGATTCTTTTGCTGTGGTTAGTCAGATTTGTTGTCTTAATATAATAGCTTTTCTTAGAAAATGTCATAAATTTTAAAGATCATAAATTATATGATCTATAAGCTTTGTCAATGCAATCAAAAATCACCGAACAGAGACATAGAAATGTTAGAACCTAAATCTTGATTCTAGGACCACGTTCACTTTCCTAAAAGGTTGCTAGACAAAGACCAAGTAAGACCGACAAACCACAAGATTTATAAAGCCACTCGAGCTGAAGTGTGAAAAATCATTTTCAATCTTGGCAATCTGCCGACGTACAAGAGGAGCTGGTTATATATCATCCCTTTCAATACTCAGCAAAATTTTGGCCCCAAATATTGTGACTAATGATTATAATTAATCGTATTTACTTAGTATTTTCAATAGGCTTTTATTAAATAGACGGAATGGATGGGTTTTGGGTAAAGGTGGTCTTGTGGACATAACGAGATTGTTTTGTTTCATGTTGAAATTGATTGAGAGATTCTTGGAAAAGGTCACCGTGTTTGAGTATTATTATTAAAATAAATACTTTTTTTCCTTTTTTCCAAAGGATTTGGGGCTGAGAAGCGTCAAATAGATAAAGGTGTAATTTCGTTTTTTTCTGCTTCCGCTATATAACTTTCAAGATGAAAGAAAAATATAAATTAATTAAAAATAAAATTATAAGTAAAAATTTAAATATTGAATACCCGTACAGTGATTTTCCAAAAACCTTGAGCTCAATGGTGACTGTTGGATGAATATAGAGCAGACATCAATAATTACCTTGTAAATTATATAGGGATTTAAGTCTCAGTAATAAATTCTTGTAAGCATCTTCCATTCAAGGAACTTTTCAATTACAGGAATTTATCTCAAATTCGATCATAAAATTTAAAGTGACGTAACCTATTCAAGCAAGCTGTTTTATTATCAACAAAAACCTAGTTACCCTACTTTCAACACAACCTATTCATCGGCGTTTGATTAAGTATTGCCATTTCTGGCGCCACGTGAATTAATTAAAGCTTTATTTTCATATAAATAAGGTATATTTTACTAGACTACTTATCTTATATCACCGTCTAAACGTAATCTGTACTAATGAACGCTAACGCCCTATAACTTCAAGTTTAAACTAAGCTACAGATTTCGATATAAATGGGATTATATAAATAGGTAATAGATGACTTGCTAGCTATTGGCGGTAAACAGGATTACTTATTTGGCAATATATCTTTAGTGTAACGATAAATTTATCTTATATGGTGATGTGAATACGGTATCTGGTGCAGGAGAATTAAGTTTAGCTATTTTGTTAGCTTATTAGCTAAAAATAATGTTTTAAAATAGTAATTTACTCTATATTTAAATTTTTATGCTATTGTGGCATTTTAACATAGCGTTTGAATGAAAACGTAATGATTATATGATGTGTTTTCATTTCACAGCTCTATTAAGATAAATAGTGACATTGAGTAACACTTAGTGTCTCAAACTTGAACAAAAACAGAGGGTCGTGCATCTAAGTTTTTTAGTAAAACAACGAAAATTAGATGCATTGTTTCTCTAGACTTTTTTATTTTTGATAAATTTTTGTGATTTTATTCCCCCGAAGAAAATAAATAGTTATTTACTTATTTAGATGTTTCATTATTCAGAATAACATGTACTAAACTTGCTACGTATATAGGTACTTCCGTTACTGAGTGACTAACTGATAGACACATAACTAAAAATTAATAAAATTATTAAATGCCGTTTAAGGCATATTATATCTTTAAATTCACCCCTCATCCTAAGAGTCTATTTCACGAAATTTCTATGAACACGGTTAAAATGATATTTACGTTTCATAACCAATGCAAACGAAACCGCAGGGATGCAACACATATTGGTTAGTTGCAGAATTTAACTATTGGTTTGTTAATTCAAGCGAAAATATTTTACATAGTCACAAAAATTTAGAGAGTTTTACCAACAACTATGATTTGTACAACTTCAACATTACACAAAGGCGTCAAGACTGAAAATTTTCTTTTAAATAGTTACCTAAAAGATATGAGAAATATATTTTTTAACCTAGCTTTGCAAGGGACCTACAGTATACGATTAATATTAAAATATCTAAAGGCAAAGGTACCGGCAGGTTTTACATGACGCGACGCGACGCTATGCCACGCATGAAATTGCGGTGCCACGATAACAGAAATTTGCATAGAAATGAGTGGAAAATAATTTCAGTAGGTATATTTATTACGGGGTTTTATTTCGATCGAAATTTTCTTTTTATTTTTAATATTTCATGTTTTATTAATATATTAACGCGTGTCAGGATGTATTTGGAGTAAGCTACACTTTGCTTCATTGTGACGACTTAGAAATTTATGGTAGACCTTTTGATTATTAGGTTGGTACAAAATAAAAAACGAATCCTCATAGATAAGCTTGTTTATCTCTTTGTCCATCTATTCGTCCCTTTAAAAATTAAAACTCTATATAAATAACACTAAAGAAAACATCTGTTGTGAACTTATAATAAAGTGTAATTTATTTCATAGAAGCTCTAATTGTCGTTTCCTCGTATTTATAAAATTGGCACGGAACCTTTAGTGAATAAATTTATCTCGCACTCTACAGTATTTTTTGAATTCCATATTTCAAAAGAAAAATACACAATCTCTAAAGGATCATTCTGTTGACGGCTCTTTGTCTATCTGTCAAAATACGTGGAAGAATTAAGTTGAAATTAATATCAAACATCCAAGTCGATGACTTCTTCCACAGTAATAATAAAACATTTAAGTCATTACAAAATACCAATTAAAAAGTTACACTAAACAAAATTAACTATATTTACACGAAAATTCTGTTTTTTTTTTTTATACTATACCAGTAATATTCCCTCAACTAAATCAACATATTGTACATACTTGGATAACAAAACCTGGGTGCTCATACTTAACCTTTATTTTTTATATTGTTATAAAATATGTAGGTAGAGTCTCGTAATAAGTGTTCAAGCTAACAAAGATATTGTGACAACACGCCCTCAAATTCCTTGCCACTTAAAATATTGCAAAAAAGGAATTCATATAAAAATATCATCCTTCATATTTCATAAATTAATTTATATTTTCTTACATCTTTTCCAATTTGCATAATTTAATAAATCTATGCATTTACGTCACTTTTAATTTAATTATTAATTCATTTAGAATTTTAAATTATAGTATGAGTTATCTCGTACTACAATTTAACTTGGCCAACGATATATTTTCTAAATTAGAAATTGATTTAATAACTAACGTTACCATTTAAAATATACAACGAAGATGTATCATATAGATATCTTGACTACCATACTTATCAATGGTTATTAACTCTATTTTGTATTAACTAGAGAACTTTCGTAGCGCAGAGGCGCTACGTCTGACGGTTTCTGAGTTCGGTTCCCCTCAGGGAAGGTAGATTTTTCTATTTCCATTTTCTTCGCCCTGGCAACCAGGCAAAGCGCGGCGTTGAGTTCCGCCACTCAACACGCAATGCGAACTCAAAAAAGGCAGAAAACAGGGACGAAGAAAGCAGGGACTAGACAACGGAGTGTCTTAACAGTAGGTTCCTGTGGTTCCTGCAGTTCCCTCTGCCTACCCTGCCTTGTGTGAGATAAAAAAAAGGATTAACTAAGTAATAAGACACTCCATTTTCTCTTTTCATCCTCCGTCCATCCTATTTGCAGTATTACTTTCCAGAACTCAAACGTTAACAAAGTTACAACTTAACAAGCTTTTGCTGTCATGCTATGGCTGGCATATACACACATTTTGTATATATGAACTACATATATAATTTTTCTTTATTATATATACTAGTATTGGTTATTTTGCTACAATACACTTTTAGAAAGCCAATTTTCAGAAACAACTTCAAAAAGGTCATATCTTTTGATTACATTTATTAATTTCAATTCGATTTTATTTGATTTACTTTGGCTAGACTGACAAATAGCAAATTCATCTTAAATGTAATTTTACAAAGAGATCCTATAACTATATAGTCTTCATGTGCAGTGTACATCAGCAATAACAAAGAATGGTGGATAGTGAACTCTGATTTTACCTTACATATGTGGCGCTGAGGCGTAAGCGTCTGCCTGTAAACGCGACGATTTCTGGGTTCGATTCATTTTATTCGCTCTGGCAACTAGGCAAAGCGCGGCGTTGAGTTCCGCACTCATCATGCAATGCCTAGAAAAAGACGGAAAGCGGGGACGGAAAAAAGCAGGGACTAAAGCAACGGAGTGTCTTAACACTAGTTTCGTGTGGTTCCTGTAGTTCCCTCTGTCTACTCTGCAATGTGCGGGATAAAGCGTGAAGCTACAAAAGAAAAATATTTTTATAAATAAGAAACTGAAAAGTCATATTTCTCCAAAATGAATGTTTCAAGTATTTTATTTCTTAATTACCTAGTTGGTTTTGTGTAAACACCGCATTAAATGCTTTTAGCTGGGCTCCTGTGTTAGCTAATTATTGTTTCTTTTATCTTTTTAGTCTATCTAAAGCTTAATTAGTTTTTGTATATTTGTAATATTTTTAACTTTAATATACCGAGACTATAGTGGCATTGACGCGTGTACACATGCAAGTGTCATCTGCAATAATCATCATAACGTAACGTAATTGACGTAGCTTGGAAATTTCGATAACTTTGTAAATTTGAATGAGGTGCGAAATAAAGTCTCAACTACCAACATTGATTAGGTACAGTTAATATATGGAAGTGTTGTTAATAAGAAATAAGCAAAGTATCACAGTATACCAGTAGGTAATTCCGTACCAAATAATCGGCCAGTCGGACGAGTGGCTGGAACAAAAGCCTGTAAATGGAATTTTCAAGTAGCCTCAACGACTAGTGTAGATTACTACGCTACAGATAGTATAATATACATAAGTAAGTATTAATTACGTGAGTATTTTACATTTTAAATGTGTTTCTGTGTTAATTTTTATTTTAAAGATAATGATTTGATTTTTATTTTATTTAATTTATTATTTTTTATACCTTCTCGTAGCATCTAACAAAGGACACTTGGTTCCCTATGAAGTGTGGATTTTTTTTATGATATGTTATATTTTTAGTTTCACACTTTATTTAACATAATTGTAACAGGAAAGGCAGAAAAATGTAGTCCTAAAACTCTCAGTTCTCCGTTTCGAGACTAATTTTTTTTTTTTTTTTGTTTACCGTCGTGGCGCAGAGACGCAACTTCTGCCTGTAACGCGACGGTTACTGGGTTCGATGCCCAGTCGGAGAAGATGGATTTTTTTATTTCCATTTTCTTCGCTCTGGCATCTAAGGCAAAGCGCGGCGTTGAGTTCCGCCACTCAACACGCAATGCCTCGAAAAACGGCGGAAAGTGGGGACGGAGTAAGCAGGGACTAAGTAACGGAGTGTCTTAACACTAGGTTCTTATGGTTCCTGCAGTTCCCTCTGCCTATCCTGCCATGTGCGGGATAAAGCGTGAAACTAATTCTTGAAATTATAATTAATATAAGAGCGAGGAATTTATTATGTAATCTCTATATAAATATGTTTACTGAACTTATTTAGTGAATTGTGAAAGTGATTACACGTAAAAACTAAGTGAACCGTCCAAGCATCATGAATTATTTATAACAACATAAAGTGAATTGGGAGAGATTGTATTATGGATATATGTTGACCTTCTGGCTATAATTTAATTTTGCTAATTATCGTCTGCACGTTTCTGATATGAGAGTAATGAGAAAGAAACTACAAATATTATGATTGCTTATTTTTTATTTAAATGATAATTGACAGACTTTAAAAGTAATTTGTGGGTTCGATTACTTTAGATCAGTTATAGATTTATTTCTTTCTATTTATTATTTAATAGGAAATACACTACACTCAACACCTAATGCCTCGAAAAAGGCGGAAAGCAGATAACGAAGTGTTTTAACACTAGGTATTTGTGGTTCCTGTGGTTTTCTCTTAGGCAGAGGGAATCTGGGAGTCTACCATATGTGGGATAAAGCATAAATTATATGTTGCTTTTAGATAAGTAAAATATATTATATTTTACTCATCTAAAAGCAACATATAAAAAAAAGAAAAAATAAAAAAAAAACATTTTATGATATCCATAAACGGATCTGTATACGTTGTCAATACACGAACAACCCTTACAAATATGTACATATTATTACTGTATCATATGAATACGAATATAAAAAGATCAATAATCGTTTCATACGGCTATTTTATTACGTGGACTATTTGAAGTTAGCGTTTTCGTTTATATTTAGAATATTTTCGACTTAAATGTAAGCTATATTCTGGCAATATAGAGATTGCAGGTTTGAATTTAAAGTCAGTTATTTAATATATTGTAAATGCGAAGCTTGTGGGTTCGATTCCCATTTTTCGCTCTAAAGACAAAAAATGTGGTCTTTGATTTCGTTACGCAAAAGGAAACTATCAAAAGCTGGATGGAAAGTGGGAAACGAATGGTGTTAACGATTTCATCATAATGTTAATTAATATTTAAGAGGATGTTTTCTTTATTATACTTTTAATAAGATATTTGATGTTTTAAATTTTTAATTTCATTAAAATAAAATTGTATTCGAAAAAAAAAAATGTTTGATAAGTCGTATTGAATTTTTAACGTTGCAGGATTTGAAGCTATGCCTCTCAGAAATCGTCCAGGCGGGCTATGTTGACGAAGCTAACTTGTAATTTATATACTTTTTACAAATTAATGTGGAAGACATATACTTTATGTATGTCATTTTGAATATATGTGCTTTTTGTTGAGAAATCAGAAAAAGTAGCTTAGCCAGAGATATCTAGTGCCGCTTTTCATAATCATATCATTTCATAATGATAGGCGGGTAGGCGCGAATAAGTGAACAGCTGTTTTTAAAGGCTCTTTATTTTTTAATTATAATTATTTTATTTACGAAGATTTTAAGCATACATATGTGTTTGTGATTTTAAGTACATACCGCTAGTGTTTTCCTTTATTGAGTTCCTTCACTACTACTACAAACTATTTACAAAAATACTACATATTTGACCATGGATGCTATCAAGGAGTCCATTACTGCTATGGCTGATATGTTTAACGCCAGGATGAACGAATTTCAGCAAGATTTGAATAAAACATCTTCACCAACTACAGTGACAGCTATAGCAGCCGATTTCACCACTTTTAAAACGTTTATTCACACTGCACTTAGTTCTTTACAAAAACAAGTCGAATTGCTGACCCTCGAGTTCGACCGTATGGAGATGTCTAGAAGGCGTAAAATTCTTCTTTTTCATGGTGTTAGTGAGAGCAAGTCGGAAGATGTGAGTAAAAAGGTTACAAATCTTATAACGGATGACCTTGACCTTCCTGACTTCACTATATCATGTATCAGGTCAGCTTATCGACTTGGGCGCTCGCATAATGACAAACCTCGACCTATAGCTGTAAAGTTCTCAACACCACAGATGCGTCACAATGTATGGGTAGCCAAAACAAAGCTTAAAGGTTCAGGTGTCACAATATCTGAATTCCTCACGAGAAACCGTCATAATGTTTTCATGCTCGCCAGGCAGCGTTTCGGCGTGGGAAAGTGTTGGACACGAGACGGTCGTATTAACATCATTGCTGCAAACGGCTTGCGATACAGAGTGGAGTGTTTAGCTGACCTTCAGGGAGTGCCCGTTGCTGCAAATAATTCATCACCAGCGTTACATGAGACTGCAGTAGCTAAAAGTTCTGACAAAATTAATAAAGTGGTTGTGCAAAGGTGTAAAAGGGTTACCAAAAAATGATGTTTCATGTGAATAATTTCATGTATTCCTTTAGTTCTATTTTTTTTATAAGTATTGTTCTTTTTTATGTTAAATTTATATATATATTTCTTTTTCCATACACTTATAATAATATTTGAAATTATAACTTTACTTTACACTCCTTAGTTTACTTTTTATTGATTTATTTACATATAACAAAATACATATCAACTTTATATTTGTGATAATTTATGTGACGCTTGTTACAGATTAAATAAAGCTTTCTTTCACAGATTATTAATTGTTGCGTTAGATGGCTAGATTTTGTCCTTTTTTATGTCATTATAAATTCTCTTAATTTCTTATTTTTGTACGTTTTACTTTAATATTAGCTATTATTTTAATGTTACTTTTTAGATGTGATTATTTTGTGTATATTTATTTTTATTATGTTTATATTTCTTTCCTTTTTTTCTTTTTTTGTAATATAATTTTTATATATATGTATTTTTTTTTGTTGTTACTTTTTTTTTTCTCTCATGGTCAAATATTTTTATTTTGTTATTTTATTTTATTTTTTTTTCTTTTTTGTTTATGTTACGTGGAAGTTATGTTCTTAATTATATTAATCCACTTTTTGTGTGTATCCGTTTTATAATGTAGTAGATATAGTTTTAATAGCTTTTTGTACAGTATTTCTCTTTTAGTAATTTTTTTTTTTTCATTTCACTTTTTGTATTTGTTGGTTTTTTTTTTTATATATTATTTTAATTATGTAATCAACTCATCTATTCCTTGCAACTGGCGGGTGCTTAGTTAATAATTTAAGTAATTTTATTTTTAAATCTTATTAAAACTTGTATATATTTATATATTGTATATCTTATATATCTTGATTTAAATCATTGTTATTATTAATATTTATATTATATTATTTTAAAAATCTAAGAATGGCAAATAGTGATATAGAAATTAACGACTCTTTCCAATCCTTTTCCTCCTCTTCCAGTGGGTCGAGTAGTACAGACTTTCTCAGTATTCCCTCACTAAGTGATAACCTTGATAGTAATTTCTTAGATGTTGGGAAAAATTTTAATATTGTTCATATCAATGCACAAAGTATTCCTGCCCATTACTCAGATCTTCTCACTTCATTCAATAATAGTAATATTCATGCAATATTAGTATCAGAGTCGTGGCTAAAGCCGTGTCTTCAATCGACTTCTTATTCACTCCCAGGGTTTCATCTGATTCGTAACGATCGTATAGGTCGCTCCGGGGGTGGAGTTGCTATATACCTGCGCTCACAAATAATATTTAATATTATTGCTCAGTCGGAGCAGCAAGCAAATGGTATCCCGGAATTTCTTTTTATAGAAGTGCTCCTTTCCCACACTAAGGTGTTGCTAGGAGTTTACTATAGCCCAAACCTTACGATTGATTACTTTTCATCACTTGAAACCCTGTTAGAGCAACTTAAGCCATTATACCCTCACACAATTTTAATGGGCGATTTTAACACTTGCCTATTAAAAGATGATCATCGAGCGACTCGTTTGAAGTCCTTGGCTACTGGTGCTAGTATGCATATACTTCCTCTCGCTGCTACCTATAAATTTCCTAATTGTGTACCTTCACTTCTGGACTTAGTTCTTGTCTCATCTATTCCTCATGTTGAAAAATATGGTCAACATCCTGCAATAGCTTTCTCTTATCACGATCTTATTTATTTATCATATAAAATAAAACCTCCAAAAGCGAAATCAAGAATTCTTCTGCGACGTAGTTTTGGTGGAATAGACTGGAAACAACTGCATGAGGACGCGACGTTCATTAACTGGAATGATATTTCTAATTATGATACAATTGATGATCAAGTTGTTGCTTTGAATAGGTTGTTACTACAACTTTATGATAAACATGCTCCATTACGTCCTGTTCGATTGAGACATCTTCCGGCACCTTGGTTGACTGAAGACATAAAATCCCTACAAAATAAGAAAAATGCAGCAAAATTACGCTATAAATTAAACCCGAATGATAAAAATAGATTGAAATACAAAAAAGCTCGTAATCATTGCAACAGGGTGTGTAGAGACCAACAACGACGCCATATTCATAAATCTGTAATCGAAGAAAACGACCCTTCGAGAGTATGGAAATTTCTTGAGACAATAGGAGTAGGTAAAGCTCGTCAAAGTGTAAATCCTCAAAATATAGACTTAAATAAGCTTAATAAGCATTTCTCCTCTTCTAGTAGCATTGATGATACTACCAAGCAAAACACACTAAATCAATTTACTGCTTTGACCTCTCCTAACGTTCCTAGCTTTTTCTTTAATCAATTTACGGAAAGTGATGTTGAGAGGAATATTATGGCAATCAAGTCTGATGCTGTTGGAGCTGATTCTGTCAGTCGTAAAATGATCATCCCTTTACTTGATATATTATGTCCTATCCTGACGTCCATGCTCAATTTTTCCATTAAAAGCTGCGTGTTTCCTTCAGCATGGAAGGAAGCACAAATCATTCCCTTACCCAAAAAGAATAATCCCACCTGTGATAACGATTATCGGCCAATTTCCATTCTCCCTTTCCTATCTAAAGTCCTGGAACGCCTAGTGCAAAATCAACTTACACATTTCCTTTCTAAAAATAACCTTCTCAATCCTTTACAATCTGGTTTTCGTCCTGGTCATAGCACGACAACTGCACTTCTTAAAATTGCAGATGACATTAGAGAAAGTATGGACAGAAAACAGCTCACAATATTAGTTTTGCTAGATTTTAGTAATGCTTTTGGTACCGTCGATTTTGACATCTTGCTTGCCACTTTAGCTTCTCTTAACATATCTCCTAACGTAATTGATTGGCTTCGTAGTTACCTGTATGGTCGCCGGCAGCGTATACGAATTAACGATTCGTATTCAGACTGGTCACATATGAGTGCCGGTGTTCCACAGGGTGGCGTGTTGTCTCCTCTTTTATTTTCTCTTTTTATTAATAATATTTCTCATCATATCTCTTCTCTTTACCACCTCTATGCAGATGACTTACAAATTTATTGGCGTTCACAAGTATCTGAAATGCGTGCTGCAATTAATTTTATAAATAATAACCTATTAAACATATCCAGATGGATTAGGTCTTTTGGACTGCAACTAAATCCAAGCAAGACACAAGCTATAATTGTCGGTAGTCCAAAGCTTATTTCTAAACTTGACGTGAGCACCTTGCCTGCTTTAACTTTAGAAGGTCTAATAATACCGTTTCAAAAGACAGTTAAAAATCTTGGGATTATTTTTGACCAAAATATGTCTTGGGATCCGCAGATCGGCCAAGTTAGCAGAAAAATGTTTGCATCAGTTGGGAATCTTTTTAGATTGCGTAATTTTCTACCTATTCCAACTAAAATTACGTTAGCACAATCTCTCCTTCTACCAATACTTGATTACGCTGATTCTTGTTATCTGGATCTAAAAGAGGAGCAGTTAAACAAACTTGAGCGGTTACAAAATCTTGCTATTCGGTTCATATTCGGGCTCAGAAAGTATGACCATGTCTCAGAGTTTCGTAAAAAGCTCAAGTGGCTCCCAATCCGTCTTCGCAGGAATACTCATATTCTCCATCTTCTTTTCTGTATACTCTTTGATCCATTTACCCCTCCTTACCTCAAAGAGCGTTTCCAATTTCTAGGACGCTCTCATCCCTGCAATCTCCGCTCAGACCAAAATTTGACACTAAAAATTCCCTCCCACTCTTCTTCCTTCTATGCTAACTCCTTTACAATCACAGCTTCTCGTCTCTGGAATGATTTACCTAGTAATATCAGACGGGCCAAATCATTTTATACTTTTAGGAGACTTTTAAGACGACATTTCCATGCCCTCTGATCATCGTTTATTTATATTTACATCACTGCCAATGTTATTTTTTAAGTATATACTATGTGTATGTATGTATGTATGTATGTATGTATGTATGTATGTATGTATGTATGTATGTATGTATGTATGTATGTATGTATGTATGTATATTTGTTTGTATCTGTATGTATATGTATATGTGTATGTATGCGTATGTATGTGTGTATGTTTTTTTTTTTTTTTTTTTTTTTTAATGTTTTTATTGTTCACATCCCCAACCCTTGTCCTTTCTATATGTCCTATGCCTTAAGGTTGCCTGGAAGAGATCGCTATTTTAGCGATAAGGTCGCCTCTTGTACGTCTCTTATTTGTTTACTTTCTTTGTTGTTTTCTTTATGGGTGTACAATAAAGAATATTATTATTATTATTATTATTATATTTGTAAGGGTTGTTCGTGTATTGACAACGTATACAGATCCGTTTATGGATATCATAAAATGTTTTTTTTTATTTTTTCTCTTTTTTTTATATGTTGCTTTTAGATGAGTAAAATATAATATTATTTTTTTTAGTTTTACGCTTTATCCCACATATGGTAGGCTCCCAGATTCCCTCTGCCTAAGAGAAAACCACAGGAACCACAAATACCTAGTGTTAAAACACTTCGTTCTCTGCTTTCCGCCTTTTTCGAGGCATTAGGTGTTGAGTGTAGTGTATTTCCTATTAAATAATAAATAGAAAGAAATAAATCTATAACTGATCTAAAGTAATCGAACCCACAAATTACTTTTAAAGTCTGTCAATTATCATTTAAATAAAAAATAAGCAATCATAATATTTGTAGTTTCTTTCTCATTACTCTCATATCAGAAACGTGCAGACGATAATTAGCAAAATTAAATTATAGCCAGAAGGTCAACATATATCCATAATACAATCTCTCCCAATTCACTTTATGTTGTTATAAATAATTCATGATGCTTGGACGGTTCACTTAGTTTTTACGTGTAATCACTTTCACAATTCACTAAATAAGTTCAGTAAACATATTTATATAGAGATTTCATAATAAATTCCTCGCTCTTATATTAATTATAATTTCAAGAATTAGTTTCACGCTTTATCCCGCACATGGCAGGATAGGCAGAGGGAACTGCAGGAACCATAAGAACCTAGTGTTAAGACACTCCGTTACTTAGTCCCTGCTTACTCCGTCCCCACTTTCCGCCGTTTTTCGAGGCATTGCGTGTTGAGTGGCGGAACTCAACGCCGCGCTTTGCCTTAGATGCCAGAGCGAAGAAAATGGAAATAAAAAAATCCATCTTCTCCGACTGGGCATCGAACCCAGTAACCGTCGCGTTACAGGCAGAAGTTGCGTCTCTGCGCCACGACGGTAAAAAAAAAAAAAAAATTAGTCTCGAAACGGAGAACTGAGAGTTTTAGGACTACATTTTTCTGCCTTTCCTGTTACAATTATGTTAAATAAAGTGTGAAACTAAAAATATAACATATCATAAAAAAAAATCCACACTTCATAGAGAACGAAGTGTCCTTTGTTAGTTAGTTAGTTTGTTAGTTAGTTAGTTAGGAACCGAACTCAGAAACCGTCAGACGTAGCGCCTCTGCGCCACGACAGTTCTCTAGTTAATACTTAATAGAGTTAATAACCATTGATAAGTATGGTAGTCAAGAAATTTATATGATACATCTTCGTTGTATATTTTAAATGGTAACTTTAGTTATTAAATCAATTTCTAGTTAATAAAATATATCGTTGCCCAGGTTAAATTGTAGTACGAGATAACTCATACTATAATTTAAAATTCTAAATGAATTAATAATTAAATTAAAAGTGACGTAAATACATAGATTTATTAAATTATACAAATTGGAAAAGATGTAAGAAAATATAAATCAATTTATGAAATATGAAGGATGATATTTTTATATGAATTCCTTTATTGTAATATTTTAAGTGGCAAGGAATTTGAGGGCGCGAGTGGCAAGGAATGGCAAGGAATTTTATATATATATGTATAAAAGAATATGTTTAAATACAATAATTTAAAATAACAATAGGCATCGATTGCAAATCGATTTCACAACTACGGTCAAATCTGAGTTAAAATCTGAACAACACCATAATAAATCAACAAACAAATTATATACATTATTTACTTAACCTGAAAAAAATATCCTGAAACTTAATGCTAAACAAAAAACGATAAATCTCTAGTGCCCATTCAAAAACGTTTTTATCGTCAGCTGGACAAACAATGGGCGGTAAATTAATAGCGGTGTTCATAATTCAAAGGAGAACCTTCTAAAAAAAGGGATTTTTCAGTTCATTCAGTACACGATAAACAATCGGCCAATTATTAAATTTGTTATAGCGTCAATTCTAATAGATGAGTTGGGTGGAGTCAGGAAATAACATTGATATGCTCTTGAAAGTAATTTTTGGTTAAATAAAAGATAATTTGAGTCGACCTATCAAAGATCTTAGTATTATTTGGTTTCAGTTGAGTTACTATCCTTCTAAATACTATGCGAAAAACAGGAAATGGATGGATCTTAACAATAGATTCCTAGTAACTAGCATTCTATACGTGTTATGCAATGTATATCTAAAAAAATATGTTTCAGTGGATTTTTATATATGTTCATGTAAATATGTATATATAATATATATCTATGTATTTAGATATATATAATTTTTTAACATATTAAAAATCCATCAATCTATACTTAAACTTACTGCATCAATCTAATAAGTGCAAAAACGCATTTCCAGTCCGGATTAAGTTTTGCCTGTTCCTGGCGTAAGATATTTATGGTAGTGAAGTGTACCGGCCGTGACTACCTTTTATACTGTACGATGATATTGCATTTATTATATAAACTATATCTATATACAAAAACATAATATTATAAAATTATGAAATTTGTGTTTTCAACGCATTTATCTCAGTAACTACTGATATGGGTTGAAACTATATTTTTATATTGTATAGACAATTTACCATAGAATAATATAAAATATAGTATACTTTAAGCTTCAGAGGAGAAGCAGGAATTTCGGGAGCCTAGTGTTAAGATACTATGTTTCGAAGCGTTGCGTGCTTAGTGGCGGAACAAAACGCCGCACGCTCCTAGTTGCCAGGGTAAAGAAAATAAAAATGCATTTACAGACAGATGCTACGCCTCTGTGTCACGACGGTTCTCAAAATATAGTATAAATCTTATAATTAATTTTATTATTTTTTTAGCTTAAATTTGATTATTACTTTAGTGACCGTCCACGACATATTTTTTCCAGGTGAAAATGCTTTAAGTTTGACTCTATATATGCCATTGTAGTATTTTTTTCAGAAATCTAGATTCGATACCTATTTAAGAAATTAATATATATGAATTTTGTTTCCTTAATAAAGAAAAATGGCAGCCCGAGTCTCAAGTTTCAAAGTATTTTAATATATTACTCAAAAATGTGGAAATGTATGAGAATTAAAAAACAAATATTAAAATCGTATTGTATAAAAACCTTACAGTTGGCCTCAAGCCAATGCTGAACTGAGAAAAAGCTGATAGATTAACATGTGCTACAAATTTACAGTAATGATTTTAATATTGAAAGCTATAAAAGTTAGAATAAAATACACTTTATTTACCTTTTTTTCCGTTTTCTCCTCCCAAAATAGAGAGGGAACCTAGTATTAAGGTACTCTGTTACCCACTTGTAAGTAAATTAAGTACAATCTTTATCTACAAATGATATTTTTTAATATTTTATAAAAATCCTGCGAAATATATATTTTTATTTATGCCTTTATTATATTTATATACAGTTAGGTGCAGAACTGAGTCAATACCTTACATTATTATAAAAATAGGTTTATAGAATAGTCATTATTTACAAAATAAAAAATTATTTTAATATTTGAAATCTTTATTTGTTTAGGTATTCATCAACAAAAACTGACAATCATAAACCTGGTTTTGAAATAAAATCACCACGATTACAATTGCTTCACTTTTGCACCAGTCGCAAAATGTAATAAAAACGTATTTTTAATATTTGGTCCAATAACCTTTTGCTTTTTTAACTGCTTGTACTCTACTTTCTAGACTTTTTACTAGTTTTTCATAATAATTTGATGGGATTTTGTGCCACTGTTCTTGTACTCGCTCCCAGAGAATGTTTAAGTTCGGTGGTGGTGCTTTATATTCGTTTAAAAGCATGTTTTTCAAGTATGCCCATAAATTTTCTATGGGATTGATGTCAGGACTCTGTGATGGCCATGGGAGGACTTGAAAATTTTGCTTATTAAGCCAATCTTTTACTATTTTCGATGTATGCTTTGGGTCGTTATCCTGTTGGAATACGGCTTCATTAACAGGATACGGCATATTTTCTACAGCTGTCATCAGATGTGTCTTAAGAATGTTGAGATACATTTTACCATCCATATTTCCATCGATTTTGTGAATTGGTCCCACACCATAAGCTGTCAGACATCCCCACAGCTTGATATTACCACCACCGTGTTTCACCGTTTGAATGAAATCCTGTGATTGTAATGGTTCACCCTTTTTCTTCCATGACCATTGCCGCCCGTCTGTGCTATATCTATTAATTTTGGTCTCATCGGACCAAATAACCTTCATCCAATCACATTCAGTCCACTTAATGTACTGTTTTACGAAACAATTTCTTGCTTTAATGTTTTTCTTCGTAAGGAGCGGTTTCTTTTTCTACTCTACAGCTCGCATATTCATTTTGTGTAATGACCGACGAACAGTCCACTTACTCACTGACGTGCCGGTGTCTTCCCTTAAAAGTGCCGCCGCCTCTGATGCTGAAGACGCTTTATTAGATCTTAAGTAGTAAATAACTTTTCTTACCTCTCTATCAGATAACTTTTTGGTACGACCACCAACATTTTTTGGCATAGGAAATTTACACTTTGCTCTTATTCTCTGTACTGTGGATTGACTTACATTTAACTTTTGAGCAATAACTCTTGTCGATTTCCCGCTTTGAAGCAACTCTGTAGCAGATTCTACAACGGACTTTGAAGTTGCTCTCATGATAAAAAATAGTGTTTATTATTATTTTCAAAACAAGCGGATGCGACTCTTATGCGATGTAGAATGATACTGAACAATAAACAAGGCGAAATTCAAATTTCCTCACAAATTCTAACAAATCTTAACAAGTTTATTACTTGAGCATACAATTGAATATAGAACGGTGCAAAAGTGAGTCTATCATTTTCAAATACTCCAACGTTTTGAAACGTATTTACGGGACAATATCTATATGGGCTATTAACTAGAGGGATATAGTTTTAAATTCTAATATAAATTTCTTTTAACATTTTTAATAAATATTGATATAATTCATATAATCTAATAATGACGACGTATTGACTCAGTTCTGCACCTAACTGTATCTTTTTTGTCAGTGTTATAAAAATTAAATATTAAAATAAAGTTTGAGTACTTATTTCAATGAAATACAATGATAATGTATGTAATGGTAAACTAATATAAGTCATAGTTAAATATACTGTGACATGTCATAAATGTTTTGTATCATTAAAAATACTGCTATAGGAACACAAATAACATATATTAATAATACAAAAATGTATTTGCACATCATCCACTAAGTATAGTTTCCTATCAGATCACTTAAAATAGTAAGGTAAAAATAGTATTTTGTCTTTATTTCGTCCCATTAAGATTATTGACTGACTGACTCGTCATACATACCGCATTTATAGTAGGTTACATTGAAATTATTTACGAGATGTAAATAAACCCATAGTCTTTCCCAATAAATGGCCTTTCGAATATAAAATATTCCTTTGAAACGAAATCAGATTATATTAAGATCAGATATAAGAGGCGCAACGTCTGCCTGTAACGCGACGGTTACTGGGTTCGATTCCCAGTCGGGGAGGATGGATTTTTCTATTTCCATTTTCTTCGCTCTGGCATCTAAGGCAAAGCGCGGCGTTGAGTTCCGCCACTCAACACGCAATGTGAAAAAAAACGGCGGAAAGTGGGGACGGATAAAGCAGGGGCTAAGCAACGGAGTGTCTTAACACTAGGTTCCCACGGTCCCTGCAGTTCCCTTTGCCTACCCTGCTATGTGCGGGATAAAGCGTGAAGCTAAAAAAAAAGATATTTGTATCTATTGTAAAAATAAGGTAGTTTTACATAATTAAGACTATAAAAGCGAAGATTTTGTCAATCTTGCACGTAGGCTACGGACTGTACTAGGAAGAAACTACCCTGAAGTAAAGTTATTTAGTGATTTATGTCATTTAATGCAATTATAATTAGGCAAAGCGCGGTGTTGAGTTCCGCCACTCAACACGAGGCATTGCGCCTCGAAAAAGGTGGAAAGTAGGAACGGAGAAAGCAGGGACTAATCAATGGAGTGTCTTAATACTACTTTACTACAGTTACTGCAGTTCCCTATGCCTACCCTGCCATGTGCGAGATAAAGCGTGAAGATATAAAAAAATGTATGAAGTACCCATATGTGGTTACATATTTTTCTTTAAAAATTAACTTTGACCACTTGTGTTTGTATACTAATATTGTAATTATAGTAAAGATTTAATTATAAAAATATTTTAGTGAAGAATAATAAAAATTACCAAAAAAGAGGACCGTCGTGGCGCAGAGGCGCAACGTCTGCCTGTAAGGCGACGATTTCTGGGTTCGATTCCCACTCGAGGAAGATAATTTTTTTATTTCCATTTTCTTCGCTCTGGCAACTAGGCAAAGCGCGGCGTTGAGTTCCGTCACTCAACATGCAATGCCTCGAAAAAAGGTGGAAAGTGGGGACGGAGAAAAGCAGGGACTAAGCAACGGAGTGTCTTAACACTAGGTTTGTATGGTTCCTACAGTTCCCTCTGCCTACCCTGCCATGTGCGGGATAAAGCTTGAAGATAAAAAAATCTATTATATAAAAGAATCAACTATCGAGTTTGCGTCGCAATGTACTGGATAAGTGTCTATTTCTAAAACATTAACCCGTATCTAAAATAAAAGGGTCTCTTAAGTGTACTTCGGTAGCGCCTCTATCATACAAAAAGGTATACATTATGGCGATCGCGTTAGATATTTGGATATTTTGTTTAGATAGCCCCATGAAATATTTAAACACTATTATTTTATATAAATTAATATGTATGTGTAAATAGTGTCTAATGAAAGCATGTAGGAATTAATTATTTTACTCTAAAAATATTAAATTTAAAAGAAATTAAATAACGGACTGTCATGACAGTAGGTTCCCTTTACTGACTCTGCTATATGTGGTTAAATCATCGAACTAGAAATTAAAAAACAATAAAGATAATACATTTTGCAAAATGATTGAAAAAAAAAATGATATTGCTTTATATTAGATAATTTATAAATGATTAAAATGAGATATATGTTACGTAAATTAGACAAATATTATCGATATTCCATATTATTTCAAGTTACGTTACTTTAAGCGTACAAATAAGTAAACAGTCTGTAGATTGAAAATTAGGTAGGTATCTTTTGTATGTTTCTCTTCAAAATGAATTGGTATAATACCGTTGTGGCACAGCGTTGTAAGATCCGACTATATGGTGTGAGTTCGATTGCCATTCGAGGAAGATGAATTCTCATTTATTTCGCTCTGGTAACAATAGACAAAGCTGAAGGAAGGTCAAAAAGCAGAATTTACGGTCGGTATGTCCTATAACAAAGTTTGCTATGCATTAAAATATATAGAAAATATCAATTACTAAGCCAACGGGTATATAAAATTTACTCCATTTAATTACAGTACCAGCCAACTCTTTCCACGCAACTATAAAACTTCACCTGACCATATCTGAATATAATGCCCTGAACTAATTACTTAAACTTTGTGTAATTTAGTACCACCAATGAACTAATGCACTCGCAAAGTTACCAACAGTAAATCGTTGAAATATTTAGAATTATTAGGCTTTGTATCGTACTACTATAATGCGTAGTATCATAATGAACAATATGTCCTGAGGATAGCGGGTTCGATTCGGTAATAAATGTTTAAATTTTAAGTATCTTTTTCTCTTTGCATACAGTGCGCTGCGTGAATAGCATAGTGTGTAGATGTATTTTGGCTTATTACAAAGGTTACCCTTTTTAATAAAGATTATCTTTTTTAACTATAAAATTGGTAACTAAAAAAATGTTACTCGTAATGATTGCCATAATCACTTTCACACTTGATTGTGCACTAGTTTTTACCTTTGGCTTTACGCACATGATTAAGTGATAATATCTAAAAATTTTTGTTGAAACATTTACTTTGCTAAATCATTTAGAGGCTCACTTTACTTGACCCCAGAGGTCAGAATTACCTCTATTGCATAGGTAAGGGAGACAATATCAAATAACAAAAAATATAACTAATCATTGTCTCTTCATAGATGATATTTGAGAAGTACTCACTAACACTAATAATATTGTAATATTTATGGAATGCTAATGTAAAAAAAAATACTATAATTACCACTGTTGTATTTTACTTAACTTTGCTTGATTTAATCGGTTCATAAACAAAAAAAAATACCAAATAAAAATAACTTGTACGACGAAATTGACACAAAATACAATAATATAAGTTTATTGAATCAACTTAAAATTTATTTAGCCACGTACACAAAGTCACGGCAAGTGTATAATATTAGTAAAATAAAAAAAAAAACAATATTACTAATAATGAATTATACTAATAATGAATTATATACAACATTTTTAGTCAGCGCTAAATACAGTAATAATATCTCGGTCCCATCTTCCCCAATTTGCCAGAAAATGGCGATCGTGCAGGAACTATTCCAGCAAAATGGCCAAGATGTTATCAACCTCTCATCATTAATTCAGATTGTATCACAAATTTTCCTTTTCACTCAGCGTATAATTTAATAACTGTATATTAAGTTACGTGATGTCTCTATAGTTTTTCTTTGGTTTTAAAGTCTATTGGGTAAAATTTAATTGTAAAGTATTTATATGTAGATTTTAGTATGTGTCGATGCAATACCTGTCATAAAGGCAGAAAGCGGGGAATAAAGTGTCTTAACACTCCTAAGTTCCCAAGGTTCCTGAGGTTACCTTTGCGTACCCTTCTAAATAATAAATGTCTTATATCTATATAATTCTACTTAGTTTACGTTTAGTCCTGCTAATAATTGAGGAGGTAGTGGAAAGTGTTATATAACTCTGTTTCCAGTTTCCCTTTGAGTTGTTGTTTATGTATTGGTGGAACTTAACGCCGCTTTTAGTATATATCTGTAACATACCTTATACTTTATGGAATTAAAGTTAATCGGTGAAACGATGTAAAAAATATTTTTAATTTTATATTATGATTGTCAGGGACTATTGTGCTATAGTGAAACAGTCTGTACATGTGATTGTTACGAGTATGATTTCAATACTTGGGATTTCGTATATTTAAATCATTATAATTTATCCTGTTTGGCAGATTTTACGCAGCGTTGGATCCCGCATCTGGCACTGAATTATTTCTATCTGAGATATAGGAAAGATCAAGCGAGATATTAAAAAACACATACGTATGCCTATTTTTTTATTATATACACACATATTTTTGATTATTACAATTAAATGTTACAGGACCGTCGTGTCGCAGTGGCGTAGCATCTGCTGGTAAGCACGATGATATGTGGGTTCGATTTCCACTTGGGGAAAATTGATTTTTTCATTTCCATTTTCTTCGCTCTAGCAGCTAGCGTTGAGATCCGCCATTTAACATGCAATGCCTCAAAATGCGGAAAGCAGGAAACTGAAAGTGTTAACACTAAGTTTCCACGGTGCCTACGATTCCCTCTGCCTTCCCTGCTAGGTACGCGATAAATCGTGAAGCTAAAAACAAAATTAAATATTATCCAATTGGGAACCTATAACCCTCGTGTTTACAATGAGACGTTGAACTGCGCAATGATGGTTCCAAGTTTTGATAAGCGAAAATTTAATTTTCAACCCATACATATTTTATACACGCCACAGATAATAATATTTTTATGTACACTAATTATTTTACGCAAACATTTGATTTAATAAATGGTTATTTATTCAACATTATGATTGCATTTAAAATTAATTAACGCCATGAGTTATGTATGATGTTGATGATTTTTGAACTTTGACATTTTGGAGGTTTTGTTATACGTAACATATTTGTTAAGAAATATTTTATTTTTTTATTCAAGAGCCTGATAACTTTACTAAGTATTTTAAACCAATAATTTCAAAATAATAACATTTTATACTACTTTCTCACTCTTAGTAAACAAGGTAGGCAGATGAAATTTTAGTGTCAGGAAAATTGGTTGTTTACGTTATTTCCTCTGTACTGAAGAGAAATCAACGTTGTGTTTCGTGTTACAAAAACGGTAATACACCGAAACATTATTTTGATACAATATATTTGTATTACGATTACTTTGCGAAAGCTACCTATAGGGTAAAACATTTCAAGACTATATACAAAAAACTAGTTAACAATTATCAATAGTTTAGGCACGGGAGAATTTTTCCCATTTCACGATATTTGCACGTGCTGCGTAACGTGTGAGGCTATCATTATATATAAATGACGTGTATAGATCTCGTACTAAAAATATTATTAAACGTTGTCATTCTGTCACCTTTCATTCAAAGAAATAACCGAATGATAAATAAATCTGATCTTTCGGATAGAATAGTATCTAAACGTTTGCGTCATACTTGACAAATGGCGTTTTAATTTGAAACAATAATTTAATTATTTATTTTGTTTTAAAAAAACACTATTGATTTGAAAATATTGCTTGTTTTTTAATATTACTGAATTTATAAAGTTTAGTTAATACTATACTTTAAATTAAGGTCGTGATAATAGCCATATCTGTATATTTTTATGTATTTGTCTAATTTTGGCTTTCAAGTTATAACATCTAGATATATTTATTATTTTTAAAACAGTCGAAGCTCTCGGAATGCTAAACTAGACTTATTACCAATTTATTTATGTTGTTAGTATCTCTATAGGGCGATTCTTGCAAAGTTGTATAACCGATATGTCATTTGACATAAATTAATACAAAAAGTAACTAGCAATATGTTTATAAGAAAATTATAACAACCATTTAAGAATTTCTATGTTTTTCAATTTTAAGAGGCTCGAATTGAAATAAAAAGATAATAAATAATATTCTATAATTTTAAACTTTTCCTCAATTTACTCACAGAGGTTTAAGTATCAAAAATATGCAATAACAGTAACATTTATACGGCAAAAAGAATTTTCGACCTTCCTTGTTTAACACATCATTTAAAGCATTTTTTCATAAAAACAATAAATTTAAGAATAAGTAGTTAAAGTATCAATATGGCATCGTATCCACTCTTACCGTGTATTCAAATGCTTTTCCACTGAACTGTCATGGCGTCAACGTATATAATTTTCCTATATTTTTTTCAAATTCACATTATATTGAGGAAGCAAACAAAATGAATGCATGCGATGGGATTTCGTCTATAATATCGACGGTCTTTAATTTCCTGTGCAGGAAAACGTAATAAATAGCTATAATCTTAGCATCGAACCACCCTTTGCCATATGGTCGGGATTTTGCTTTCGAAATTGGTTTTTTGTGTGTTGCGACTGATTTATCTTTTGTGGAATAAGAGTTTATGAAGTTAATATTTATATTTATAAAAAATATGTAAATCTATCTATAAACTAAAGTGTCTTGGAAAATATTTGTCTCTTACAGTAATATTTCATCATTACAGTATATTTCGATCTTACTAACAAACTAACAAAAAATACCGATAAAAATTTGCTAAATACATAGTCTAGGTATAGTTAAATCATTTCCGATATACCGTACTTAGAAGATAACATAAATTAAATAATTTTGACTTTGGTTAGATGAGAAAAGCTCGGACTGTGATATAGACCTATTTTATAGGGACCTGTTGGCGTATTCTTGGTTCCCTGGCAGTATTCCAAATGCCTTGCAAGCTGTGAGTTGATGGGACGCCATAGTTTCAACCCTCAATTAAGGAAACATAATTTAATTTGGTTAGAAAAAATAGAGGACGGTCGTGGCGCAGAGGCGAAGCGTCTGCCTCTGTAAGCGCGACAGTTTGTGAATTCGATTCCCACTCGGGGAAGATGTATTTCTCGATTTCCATTTTCTTCGTTCTGGCAGCTAGGCAAAGCGCAGCGTTGAGTTACGCAACTCAACACGCAATGTCTCGAAATAAGCGAAAAGCAGGGATCGGAGTATCTTAACACTTGGTTCCTAAGATTCCTGTGGTTGCCTCTACCTACCTATGTCTGTAAAGTAGTATAAAAATCTAGAGAATAGACTTTTGCTTATCCGACTTTTTTCTAAGCCCTCAAAGCTGAGTGAAGCAAAACATTAGCAAACGCGTAAACGCTAAGTACTGGTAGAACTTATCACCTAAATTAGAAGACAATTATACAACAATCCTATTTTTAAGATAATAACCGTATACCTATATATTTTTTCGTAAATTCTTTTCTTATTATACTTTAATTATTTAAAAAGCATATTCTTACTATATTTTACCTATATAATGGTTTATATAAAATAATAATCACCTATCTAAATTCTTTGGCCTATTTTTCACCTAATATATAAAATACAATACCTAATATACAACATACAGTACAAAAAACAAAACATAAACTTTTTATGTCTCAAAATAACTTAGAAACTTACAGCTAGAACATTCAAAGAAAATCCGAGTCGACGCATTTGAATGATAAATGGCATCTCAATCTAAAGTTTGCGACTTGCCGATTGCTCCATTTATCCTCTTCTAACAAGTTTGCTACAATTGCCATGGTTTTTATATAAATTGCATGCAATTTTTCTTATTATATGTAATGTGATATGCAGCTGAAGTTACCAAATCTCTATGTGAAAGTCGATTTTTCAAATATTTACTTTGAAAATAATTTTGAGGCCACCTTTAGAACTTTATCTAATAGTAGTGACTTCGTTATATCGTTAAATCAGTTATTTTTAACTTATTCTTATTACGTTACTCTAGGCAGATAAATTGCGGCGTTGAGTTCCACCATTGAACAGGCAATATCTCGAATTCAACCATAAATAGGAGAAATATGTTGTAATATTATGACGCACAAGCCAAGGTATTTCAAATAACTAAGCCACGTCTTACTGATATGATGGTTATGGATTAAATGTTACCCAATAAACTCAAAAATAATTTAATCACGGCGTTTGTAGGTTCGATTCCTATCTAGGGGAAACACGGCGTAAGCACGGCTACACGTAATGTCATAATTATTGAGTGGATAGTTAACTTAAAAATTGACCGATTCTTCCCTGCTGCTGTATCTGGTAAAGCTAATTTTTATTAGTTTCAAAAATAAAAAAAAAACAATGTAGTCAAGCGTTTGATCACCTAAAACAAAATAAATGTTAAAAAATGCCTTTTATATTATATGCATGAATATACCGTCAATATATAGGTAGTGTATATTATACCTCAGAAACTAACCGAAACAGTAAAAGGTAAGATTTTACGATCGTTTTGAATAAAAATTTTCTTTGCCGCATAGAGGTTAGAGGTAGACAAAAGACAAAGTAGTATCACTTGAGGCCACTTTGCGGATGCGGGCTTTGAGGCGACACTTGAAAAATGGCACCATAATTTTGAATTTTAACAAACTATTATTTTAATACAAAATAAATTACAGATAAAATACTATTAGTAAAGTATTTTTAAAGTATTTACCATACCCTTTGTCTCCTTGAACTATATGATTATTTATTTAAAAAAATTGAATTGCGCTTTCTCTTCTAATATATTTTCTTGACTTATGATATTAAAAGTCATGGTATTATAAGTCACCAATTATTATTATAATTCGCTAACTAATCTGGATAATCAAAATTATTATATTAATTTTAAGAAGTTAAATAAGAAATAAAATTAAAATAAAATTTAACCAATTTTTTAAAATATTTTTTTGTTTCTTTATTTGTGTTTATTGTATTTTGATTTCCAAATCTATTCCACACATATCGCTGATTTTCTATCATGCAAAACATTTATTAATTTTATATTTATAATTTAAATAACCATACATTTTAATATAAAAAAAATCATTTTAAAATATCGATAAAAATAATAACATCATGGTATCTCTACACATACTATAATACTTAGAGCACTTTATACGTTATGTTTACGTTACATTATTCGGAACAGATACCGCGAGTGTTCTCGACATATGTACGTATGAATTTGTACCGTCCATTCATTTTCTTGTATATAAATCTATACTTGTAAAGAAATTATTTATTCTAACATATCAATTAAATACCTTAATAAAAATAAATAAAATTATCAAATGACAAATTAAATGATTGTAAAACGTAAAATATAATTATTTCCGGCTCCCTTAGATTTAGTTAAAATAATCCTTCCTTTAACAATTTCTGAATATACTGAATATTTATATTGACAGAGGATTTAAATCGTACTTATTCAAGATTTGTAAACGAGCAAATATTCAACAATTAGTATACTAATATCAATTCCTAAATCCAACTTATGACGACTTAGGAATTGATATTGGTAGCACATTGGCAGTTGGACAATGCGAAAAGATAATAATATGAAAAAGCCCTAAAGATATTTTTTTTAAATCCAAGCCAGCACTTACTTTAGATTTTTTTGATCTAATACATTTATCTTAGGTTAGGGTCTGTACACATTATGCCAGACTCCTCGTATCATAAAACACTTACATACCATCTATACAGTTTAATAGTTTCATTAAACAGCAATTTAGTATCGTAAATGGATTTTCGTGTAAACTGTAAAATCAATAACGTTTTTAAAACTAAAATTACAGCTGTAATATGTGCATTTAAAAATAATAGTTACTAAATACTTAAAAATTGTACTATAATTTACATTACTCTTTTTCTATTTAACCTACTTATTTCAACCTCTTCCTATTGCATTAGATAAATCTCTACATTCCCAATACATCTTAAATCTAGAAAGATTTAAAACGAGCTTAACAACTTAAACAAAGGGATCGGAAAAGAAAACGCTCCCATAGGTATAAATCTTTTTATTCTAAAATAAATAATGTCTATCTTAGAAACAATTACTTACGTTCTCTAATAAAACGAGCTACGATTAGATTAAATGTTACAAATACAGTTTGTTTTATTTACTGAAAATGGATATAAGTTGTAGTGATACGGTGGAACAGTAATTGACTGACCACATAGACTCTAGATTTGATCTTTGTAGTGTTTATTTATTTATTTTTTTTTTAGCTTCACGCTTTATCCCGCACATGGCAGGGTAGGCAGAGGGAACTGCAGGAACTATATAAGAACTTAGTCCCTGCTTACTCCGTCCCCACTTTCCGCCGTTTTCGAGGCATTGCGTGTTGAGTAGCGGAACTCAACGCCGCGCTTTGCCTTAGATGCCAGAGCGAAGAAAATGGAAATAGAAAAATCCATCTTCTCCGACTGGGGATATACATACCCGATATACATATCCAAGAATATTGTCAAAAAAAATATCGAGAAAAACATAGTGGTGATATTTGGTCAAGAAAGCAAATGCCTATACCTAGAAGCGGTATTTGTCCTTATTCCCAAAAAAGACCGGACAATAGATCCCAAAGGATACTAGGCCGATTGCTCTTACTAATACTCTATCTAAAATCTTTTTCTCACTACTTCAAATGAAAATGACCCATTTTATGATTAGCTATGGGTACTTCATTCCAAACTAACAGAAAAGGTTTCTACCTGGAATATCTGGATGCCTGAAGCATGATAATTTGTTAACCGAAAGCTTAAAAGACGCCAGAAAGTGTGAGAGGCAAATTAGGGTATGTTGGATAGATTTAGAAATCGCGTTCGGATCAGAACAACACAATCCATTGATCCATTTGCTTTAAAATGGTACAACTTTCTTACAATAGTAAGCAACATAATCGCGTCATATTATTCAAAATTAAAATTCGTTATAACCTCAAAAGACGGCCATTCAAAACCTTTAGGCTATAGAGTAGGTCTTTTTCAGGGTTGTTGTTTATCCCCAATAATATTCAATATCGTCATAAATGTTTTAATAAATAATTTCATTAAACATGACAAAACATGAGGTTATCAGTTTAAGCTCAACAATAAGTACACAGAATCCATTCATGCTTTGACGGACGATCCTGACTAGGAATCCAAAGTAATGCATTTCTATAGTTTCCGAAGCGGCATCTTTAAATTTCTCAAAATAATATTTAGATGTACTTGTCGACAGCTTTTTGACGGATCTTGAAAAGATAGACGATCAACCTATAAGTATTTTCAAAAAAGCTTGGATTTACGTCAATTTTCTAGCATCACGTTTGAATTGGCTTTTCCTCGTATATGATTTTAAGTACTCTTTTGGCTAAGTTAAATGCTCATAGTTGCCAAGACACATATTCTGGGAAAATCACGTGATGAGATTGCTACCTCACTTCATAAAGACAGAAATGTCTCAGAGCTCGAGTCAAGACTTCAGTTCCATACACAATTTGTGATAGGAGTACGGAGCACAATCAAGTAGAGTAGGGTTGGGATCAAAGAGGAAAATTTAAGACATGGACATAATAAAATATTTTATCGGCAAGACGAGAATGATAGGTATAATAGCTTAGAAACATAAAACGAGTGGCTAACTGTAGAAGAATTCTGTATCCCTATAGCTTTAAAATGGTGCACCCTAATTCATGAGTGGGCTCCAGCGCTATTAAAATTCTATCTGAATGCGTTCCAAATGACTTTTCCAGATCAAAGTAATTTAGTAAGATGGGATAAAGCTACCGATAAATCTTGCTACATCTGTAAAGAAACAGTAGGGACAGCTAAACATATGCTTGTGGGGTGTAGGGTACTCATGGATAATTGTCTATACTAGCGGTGCTATGACAAAGTATTAGAAATCATATGTGAAACTTTTAGTCTTTCAGTAGCAAGAGCACAGAGAAACATTAGAAGCTGCAAATGTTTAATAGAGTTTGTGAAAGAAGGTTAAAACGCGTTGTACTGGTAGAACTTACACTTCAGTGGGAGACAAATATCAATAAAAGTCATAACTTCAAGCTTACTAACTCGAGCTAGCTACTATTTCGAGCTTACTAACAAACTGACCAGGAATAGGTTTAGAGTAAATTTATATGCGCTTGAAGTAGGAGCGAGAGGTATAATAGTGAAATCTCTCTATAGCTTGCTAAAAGATCTCGGCCTATCTAGAACTATTACTTATACATTTCTAGTAAGTACTTCAAAGGCGGCATTAGCAGAATCATTTGATTTTAGTTAAGTAGTGCGAGGTACTCGGACAGTGAAAGTGAGCGTTAATTCATTTTAAAGGGGCCCCTTTAAACCTAGACTTAGATCGCAAGTACCAAGCGCTGATCGAAACTCATCTTCCTACAACGTAATAGGTCCGGATCCGCACGGTCCATGGAATACTGAGCAGCTTAGTCTCTCTAGTTCTACGAATCACTAGAAGTATAATCAAAATGGAAAGAGAAGAGTAAAATATAAGAATTAGGCTATTTTTATCACACAGTAAAATTCACGAAATTTCTGATTTTAATAATATCCTAGTAGCACCCTAATACGATCATTTTAAAATATTTCCAAATAACGTAAATTTTATTTTATTAATTATACCTGAAAATTATAATAAATTATAAAAATTCTAACAATTTGCCTAAATAACTTTTAACAAGCGTATAAAATTTCGACTTAACTCGGTGAGAGCACATGGCTTAGTGGTCAGAGCGCTTGGACGGTTTCCAAGATGCGCGTTTGTTAAATAAGGAAATATTACTGTGTGTAATAAAAGCTAATTACGTCGTCACCGTATTGAGCTTTCACAACATAAGTGACATATTGTATTATGAATGTCCTATACCTTTTAAGAGAATATTCTCATCGATGATTGATCGACGAATAATATCATAAGGAAGTCAAAGATGAGTGATCGTATAGATATGTTATAAATTTTAAATAATTTCGAAGTATTTTTATTATTTTGGAATAATTGTATTAGTATATATATTATTTTTGTTTAGAAATTTGCAATATTTATGATTATTTTCTTTATTAGTTGATTATTATTACGTACAAAGTTAGAAGAAGAGGAATTAATATATTTTCATTAATCGTCTAGTCTTGTAATATGTATAGTAAACGTTTTATTCACAATTATTACAGAATTTAATTTAATAATTTCCTGAAAAACATAATTTGTAACTCCGATTGCAAATCCAACCCACACATAAATAAACATAACAAAATGCGAACACTTAAAAAAATAAAAGCCAAACGAGAAAAAAGCTCTAAAAGCGTCAAGTAATTGACTTTAAGACCTTTAGATACCTTATTTACATGTTGGTAATTGGCAATAAGGTATTTATAACAAATTATATAAAAGAATCAACTATCGAGTTTGCGTCGCAATGTACTGGATAAGTGTCTATTTCTAAAACATTAACCCGTATCTAAAATAAAAGGGTCTCTTAAGTGTACTTCGGTAGCGCCTCTATCATACAAAAAGGTATACATTATGGCGATCGCGTTAGATATTTGGATATTTTGTTTAGATAGCCCCATGAAATATTTAAACACTATTATTTTATATAAATTAATATGTATGTGTAAATAGTGTCTAATGAAAGCATGTAGGAATTAATTATTTTACTCTAAAAATATTAAATTTAAAAGAAATTAAATAACGGACTGTCATGACAGTAGGTTCCCTTTACTGACTCTGCTATATGTGGTTAAATCATCGAACTAGAAATTAAAAAACAATAAAGATAATACATTTTGCAAAATGATTGAAAAAAAAAATGATATTGCTTTATATTAGATAATTTATAAATGATTAAAATGAGATATATGTTACGTAAATTAGACAAATATTATCGATATTCCATATTATTTCAAGTTACGTTACTTTAAGCGTACAAATAAGTAAACAGTCTGTAGATTGAAAATTAGGTAGGTATCTTTTGTATGTTTCTCTTCAAAATGAATTGGTATAATACCGTTGTGGCACAGCGTTGTAAGATCCGACTATATGGTGTGAGTTCGATTGCCATTCGAGGAAGATGAATTCTCATTTATTTCGCTCTGGTAACAATAGACAAAGCTGAAGGAAGGTCAAAAAGCAGAATTTACGGTCGGTATGTCCTATAACAAAGTTTGCTATGCATTAAAATATATAGAAAATATCAATTACTAAGCCAACGGGTATATAAAATTTACTCCATTTAATTACAGTACCAGCCAACTCTTTCCACGCAACTATAAAACTTCACCTGACCATATCTGAATATAATGCCCTGAACTAATTACTTAAACTTTGTGTAATTTAGTACCACCAATGAACTAATGCACTCGCAAAGTTACCAACAGTAAATCGTTGAAATATTTAGAATTATTAGGCTTTGTATCGTACTACTATAATGCGTAGTATCATAATGAACAATATGTCCTGAGGATAGCGGGTTCGATTCGGTAATAAATGTTTAAATTTTAAGTATCTTTTTCTCTTTGCATACAGTGCGCTGCGTGAATAGCATAGTGTGTAGATGTATTTTGGCTTATTACAAAGGTTACCCTTTTTAATAAAGATTATCTTTTTTAACTATAAAATTGGTAACTAAAAAAATGTTACTCGTAATGATTGCCATAATCACTTTCACACTTGATTGTGCACTAGTTTTTACCTTTGGCTTTACGCACATGATTAAGTGATAATATCTAAAAATTTTTGTTGAAACATTTACTTTGCTAAATCATTTAGAGGCTCACTTTACTTGACCCCAGAGGTCAGAATTACCTCTATTGCATAGGTAAGGGAGACAATATCAAATAACAAAAAATATAACTAATCATTGTCTCTTCATAGATGATATTTGAGAAGTACTCACTAACACTAATAATATTGTAATATTTATGGAATGCTAATGTAAAAAAAAATACTATAATTACCACTGTTGTATTTTACTTAACTTTGCTTGATTTAATCGGTTCATAAACAAAAAAAAATACCAAATAAAAATAACTTGTACGACGAAATTGACACAAAATACAATAATATAAGTTTATTGAATCAACTTAAAATTTATTTAGCCACGTACACAAAGTCACGGCAAGTGTATAATATTAGTAAAATAAAAAAAAAACAATATTACTAATAATGAATTATACTAATAATGAATTATATACAACATTTTTAGTCAGCGCTAAATACAGTAATAATATCTCGGTCCCATCTTCCCCAATTTGCCAGAAAATGGCGATCGTGCAGGAACTATTCCAGCAAAATGGCCAAGATGTTATCAACCTCTCATCATTAATTCAGATTGTATCACAAATTTTCCTTTTCACTCAGCGTATAATTTAATAACTGTATATTAAGTTACGTGATGTCTCTATAGTTTTTCTTTGGTTTTAAAGTCTATTGGGTAAAATTTAATTGTAAAGTATTTATATGTAGATTTTAGTATGTGTCGATGCAATACCTGTCATAAAGGCAGAAAGCGGGGAATAAAGTGTCTTAACACTCCTAAGTTCCCAAGGTTCCTGAGGTTACCTTTGCGTACCCTTCTAAATAATAAATGTCTTATATCTATATAATTCTACTTAGTTTACGTTTAGTCCTGCTAATAATTGAGGAGGTAGTGGAAAGTGTTATATAACTCTGTTTCCAGTTTCCCTTTGAGTTGTTGTTTATGTATTGGTGGAACTTAACGCCGCTTTTAGTATATATCTGTAACATACCTTATACTTTATGGAATTAAAGTTAATCGGTGAAACGATGTAAAAAATATTTTTAATTTTATATTATGATTGTCAGGGACTATTGTGCTATAGTGAAACAGTCTGTACATGTGATTGTTACGAGTATGATTTCAATACTTGGGATTTCGTATATTTAAATCATTATAATTTATCCTGTTTGGCAGATTTTACGCAGCGTTGGATCCCGCATCTGGCACTGAATTATTTCTATCTGAGATATAGGAAAGATCAAGCGAGCTATTAAAAAACACATACGTATGCCTATTTTTTTATTATATACACACATATTTTTGATTATTACAATTAAATGTTACAGGACCGTCGTGTCGCAGTGGCGTAGCATCTGCTGGTAAGCACGATGATATGTGGGTTCGATTTCCACTTGGGGAAAATTGATTTTTTCATTTCCATTTTCTTCGCTCTAGCAGCTAGCGTTGAGATCCGCCATTTAACATGCAATGCCTCAAAATGCGGAAAGCAGGAAACTGAAAGTGTTAACACTAAGTTTCCACGGTGCCTACGATTCCCTCTGCCTTCCCTGCTAGGTACGCGATAAATCGTGAAGCTAAAAACAAAATTAAATATTATCCAATTGGGAACCTATAACCCTCGTGTTTACAATGAGACGTTGAACTGCGCAATGATGGTTCCAAGTTTTGATAAGCGAAAATTTAATTTTCAACCCATACATATTTTATACACGCCACAGATAATAATATTTTTATGTACACTAATTATTTTACGCAAACATTTGATTTAATAAATGGTTATTTATTCAACATTATGATTGCATTTAAAATTAATTAACGCCATGAGTTATGTATGATGTTGATGATTTTTGAACTTTGACATTTTGGAGGTTTTGTTATACGTAACATATTTGTTAAGAAATATTTTATTTTTTTATTCAAGAGCCTGATAACTTTACTAAGTATTTTAAACCAATAATTTCAAAATAATAACATTTTATACTACTTTCTCACTCTTAGTAAACAAGGTAGGCAGATGAAATTTTAGTGTCAGGAAAATTGGTTGTTTACGTTATTTCCTCTGTACTGAAGAGAAATCAACGTTGTGTTTCGTGTTACAAAAACGGTAATACACCGAAACATTATTTTGATACAATATATTTGTATTACGATTACTTTGCGAAAGCTACCTATAGGGTAAAACATTTCAAGACTATATACAAAAAACTAGTTAACAATTATCAATAGTTTAGGCACGGGAGAATTTTTCCCATTTCACGATATTTGCACGTGCTGCGTAACGTGTGAGGCTATCATTATATATAAATGACGTGTATAGATCTCGTACTAAAAATATTATTAAACGTTGTCATTCTGTCACCTTTCATTCAAAGAAATAACCGAATGATAAATAAATCTGATCTTTCGGATAGAATAGTATCTAAACGTTTGCGTCATACTTGACAAATGGCGTTTTAATTTGAAACAATAATTTAATTATTTATTTTGTTTTAAAAAAACACTATTGATTTGAAAATATTGCTTGTTTTTTAATATTACTGAATTTATAAAGTTTAGTTAATACTATACTTTAAATTAAGGTCGTGATAATAGCCATATCTGTATATTTTTATGTATTTGTCTAATTTTGGCTTTCAAGTTATAACATCTAGATATATTTATTATTTTTAAAACAGTCGAAGCTCTCGGAATGCTAAACTAGACTTATTACCAATTAATTTATGTTGTTAGTATCTCTATAGGGCGATTCTTGCAAAGTTGTATAACCGATATGTCATTTGACATAAATTAATACAAAAAGTAACTAGCAATATGTTTATAAGAAAATTATAACAACCATTTAAGAATTTCTATGTTTTTCAATTTTAAGAGGCTCGAATTGAAATAAAAAGATAATAAATAATATTCTATAATTTTAAACTTTTCCTCAATTTACTCACAGAGGTTTAAGTATCAAAAATATGCAATAACAGTAACATTTATACGGCAAAAAGAATTTTCGACCTTCCTTGTTTAACACATCATTTAAAGCATTTTTTCATAAAAACAATAAATTTAAGAATAAGTAGTTAAAGTATCAATATGGCATCGTATCCACTCTTACCGTGTATTCAAATGCTTTTCCACTGAACTGTCATGGCGTCAACGTATATAATTTTCCTATATTTTTTTCAAATTCACATTATATTGAGGAAGCAAACAAAATGAATGCATGCGATGGGATTTCGCCTATAATATCGACGGTCTTTAATTTCCTGTGCAGGAAAACGTAATAAATAGCTATTATCTTAGCATCGAACCACCCTTTGCCATATGGTCGGGATTTTGCTTTCGAAATTGGTTTTTTGTGTGTTGCGACTGATTTATCTTTTGTGGAATAAGAGTTTATGAAGTTAATATTTATAATTATAAAAAATATGTAAATCTATCTATAAACTAAAGTGTCTTGGAAAATATTTGTCTCTTACAGTAATATTTCATCATTACAGTATATTTCGATCTTACTAACAAACTAACAAAAAATACCGATAAAAATTTGCTAAATACATAGTCTAGGTATAGTTAAATCATTTCCGATATACCGTACTTAGAAGATAACATAAATTAAATAATTTTGACTTTGGTTAGATGAGAAAAGCTCGGACTGTGATATAGACCTATTTTATAGGGACCTGTTGGCGTATTCTTGGTTCCCTGGCAGTATTCCAAATGCCTTGCAAGCTGTGAGTTGATGGGACGCCATAGTTTCAACCCTCAATTAAGGAAACATAATTTAATTTGGTTAGAAAAAATAGAGGACGGTCGTGGCGCAGAGGCGAAGCGTCTGCCTCTGTAAGCGCGACAGTTTGTGAATTCGATTCCCACTCGGGGAAGATGTATTTTTCGATTTCCATTTTCTTCGTTCTGGCAGCTAGGCAAAGCGCAGCGTTGAGTTACGCAACTCAACACGCAATGTCTCGAAATAAGCGAAAAGCAGGGATCGGAGTATCTTAACACTTTGTTCCTAAGATTCCTGTGGTTGCCTCTACCTACCTATGTCTGTAAAGTAGTATAAAAATCAACAAAAGCTAGAGAATAGACTTTTACTTATCCGACTTTTTTCTAAGCCCTCAAAGCTTAGTGAAGCAAAACATTTGCAAACGCGAAAACGCTTAGTACTGGTAGAACTTATCACCTAATTTAGAAGTCAATTATATAACAATCCTATTTTTAAGATAATAACCGTATATATTTTTTTCTTTTTTCATAGATTCTTTTCTTATTATTCTAATTCTAAATTATTTAAAAAGCATATTCATACTATATTTTACCTACATAATGGTTTATATAAAATAATAATCACCTATCAAAATTCTTTGGCCTATTTTTCACCTAATGTATAAAACAAAACAATACAAAAAACAAAACATAAACTTTTTATGTCTCAAAATAACTTAGAAACTTACAGCTAGAACATTCAAAGAAAATCCGAGTCGACGCATTTGAATGATAAATGGCATCTCAATCTAAAGTTTGCGACTTGCCGATTGCTCCATTTATCCTCTTCTAACAAGTTTGCTACAATTGCCATGGTTTTTTATATAAATTGCATGCAATTTTTCTTATTATATGTAATGTGATATGCAGCTGAAGTTACCAAATCTCTATGTGAAAGTCGATTTTTCAAATATATACTTTGAAAATAATTTTGAGGCCACCTTTAGAACTTTATCTAATAGTTGTGACTTCGTTATATCGTTAAATCAGTTATTTTTAACTTATTTTTATTACGTTACTCTAGGCAGATAAATTGCGGCGTTGAGTTCTACCATTGAACAGGCAATATCTCGAATTCAACCATAAAGAGGAGAAATATGTTGTAATATTATGACGCACAAGCCAAGGGTTTTCAAATAACTAAGCCACGTCTTACTAATATGATGGTTATGGATTAAATGTTACCCAATAAACTCAAAAATAATTTAATCACGGCGTTTGTAGGTTCGATTCCTATCTAGGGGAAACACGGCGTAAGCACGGCTACACGTAATGTCATAATTATTGAGTGGATAGTTAACTTAAAAATTGACCAATTCTTCCCTGCTGCTGCTTTTGTATCTGGTAAAGCTATTTTTTATTAGTTTCAAAAATAAAAAAAAAACAATGTAGTCAAGCGTTTGATCACCTAAAACAAATTAAATGTTAAAAAATGCCTTTTATATTATATGCATGAATATACCGTCAATATATAGGTAGTGTATATTATACCTCAGAAACTAACCGAAACAGTAAAAGGTAAGATTTTACGATCGTTTTGAATAAAAATTTTCTTTGCCGCATAGAGGTTAGAGGTAGACAAAAGACAAAGTAGTATCACTTGAGGCCACTTTGCGGATGCGGGCTTTGAGGCGACACTTGAAAAATGGCACCATAATTTTGAATTTTAACAAACTATTATTTTAATACAAAATAAATTACAAATAAAATACTATTAGTAAAGTATTTTTAAAGTATTTACCATACCCTTTGTCTCCTTGAACTATATGATTATTTATTTAAAAAAATTGAATTGCGCTTTCTCTTCTAATATATTTTCTTGACTTATGATATTAAAAGTCATGGTATTATAAGTCACCAATTATTATTATAATTCGCTAACTAATCTGGATAATCAAAATTATTATATTAATTTTAAGAAGTTAAATAAGAAATAAAATTAAAATAAAATTTAACCAATTTTTTAAAATATTTTTTTGTTTCTTTATTTGTGTTTATTGTATTTTGATTTCCAAATCTATTCCACACATATCGCTGATTTTCTATCATGCAAAACATTTATTAATTTTATATTTATAATTTAAATAACCATACATTTTAATATAAAAAAAATCATTTTAAAATATCGATAAAAATAATAACATCATGGTATCTCTACACATACTATAATACTTAGAGCACTTTATACGTTATGTTTACGTTACATTATTCGGAACAGATACCGCGAGTGTTCTCGACATATGTACGTATGAATTTGTACCGTCCATTCATTTTCTTGTATATAAATCTATACTTGTAAAGAAATTATTTATTCTAACATATCAATTAAATACCTTAATAAAAATAAATAAAATTATCAAATGACAAATTAAATGATTGTAAAACGTAAAATATAATTATTTCCGGCTCCCTTAGATTTAGTTAAAATAATCCTTCCTTTAACAATTTCTGAATATACTGAATATTTATATTGACAGAGGATTTAAATCGTACTTATTCAAGATTTGTAAACGAGCAAATATTCAACAATTAGTATACTAATATCAATTCCTAAATCCAACTTATGACGACTTAGGAATTGATATTGGTAGCACATTGGCAGTTGGACAATGCGAAAAGATAATAATATGAAAAAGCCCTAAAGATATTTTTTTTAAATCCAAGCCAGCACTTACTTTAGATTTTTTTGATCTAATACATTTATCTTAGGTTAGGGTCTGTACACATTATGCCAGACTCCTCGTATCATAAAACACTTACATACCATCTATACAGTTTAATAGTTTCATTAAACAGCAATTTAGTATCGTAAATGGATTTTCGTGTAAACTGTAAAATCAATAACGTTTTTAAAACTAAAATTACAGCTGTAATATGTGCATTTAAAAATAATAGTTACTAAATACTTAAAAATTGTACTATAATTTACATTACTCTTTTTCTATTTAACCTACTTATTTCAACCTCTTCCTATTGCATTAGATAAATCTCTACATTCCCAATACATCTTAAATCTAGAAAGATTTAAAACGAGCTTAACAACTTAAACAAAGGGATCGGAAAAGAAAACGCTCCCATAGGTATAAATCTTTTTATTCTAAAATAAATAATGTCTATCTTAGAAACAATTACTTACGTTCTCTAATAAAACGAGCTACGATTAGATTAAATGTTACAAATACAGTTTGTTTTATTTACTGAAAATGGATATAAGTTGTAGTGATACGGTGGAACAGTAATTGACTGACCACATAGACTCTAGATTTGATCTTTGTAGTGTTTATTTATTTATTTTTTTTTTAGCTTCACGCTTTATCCCGCACATGGCAGGGTAGGCAGAGGGAACTGCAGGAACTATATAAGAACTTAGTCCCTGCTTACTCCGTCCCCACTTTCCGCCGTTTTCGAGGCATTGCGTGTTGAGTAGCGGAACTCAACGCCGCGCTTTGCCTTAGATGCCAGAGCGAAGAAAATGGAAATAGAAAAATCCATCTTCTCCGACTGGGGATATACATACCCGATATACATATCCAAGAATATTGTCAAAAAAAATATCGAGAAAAACATAGTGGTGATATTTGGTCAAGAAAGCAAATGCCTATACCTAGAAGCGGTATTTGTCCTTATTCCCAAAAAAGACCGGACAATAGATCCCAAAGGATACTAGGCCGATTGCTCTTACTAATACTCTATCTAAAATCTTTTTCTCACTACTTCAAATGAAAATGACCCATTTTATGATTAGCTATGGGTACTTCATTCCAAACTAACAGAAAAGGTTTCTACCTGGAATATCTGGATGCCTGAAGCATGATAATTTGTTAACCGAAAGCTTAAAAGACGCCAGAAAGTGTGAGAGGCAAATTAGGGTATGTTGGATAGATTTAGAAATCGCGTTCGGATCAGAACAACACAATCCATTGATCCATTTGCTTTAAAATGGTACAACTTTCTTACAATAGTAAGCAACATAATCGCGTCATATTATTCAAAATTAAAATTCGTTATAACCTCAAAAGACGGCCATTCAAAACCTTTAGGCTATAGAGTAGGTCTTTTTCAGGGTTGTTGTTTATCCCCAATAATATTCAATATCGTCATAAATGTTTTAATAAATAATTTCATTAAACAAGACAAAACATGAGGTTATCAGTTTAAGCTCAACAATAAGTACACAGAATCCATTCATGCTTTGACGGACGATCCTGACTAGGAATCCAAAGTAATGCATTTCTATAGTTTCCGAAGCGGCATCTTTAAATTTCTCAAAATAATATTTAGATGTACTTGTCGACAGCTTTTTGACGGATCTTGAAAAGATAGACGATCAACCTATAAGTATTTTCAAAAAAGCTTGGATTTACGTCAATTTTCTAGCATCACGTTTGAATTGGCTTTTCCTCGTATATGATTTTAAGTACTCTTTTGGCTAAGTTAAATGCTCATAGTTGCCAAGACACATATTCTGGGAAAATCACGTGATGAGATTGCTACCTCACTTCATAAAGACAGAAATGTCTCAGAGCTCGAGTCAAGACTTCAGTTCCATACACAATTTGTGATAGGAGTACGGAGCACAATCAAGTAGAGTAGGGTTGGGATCAAAGAGGAAAATTTAAGACATGGACATAATAAAATATTTTATCGGCAAGACGAGAATGATAGGTATAATAGCTTAGAAACATAAAACGAGTGGCTAACTGTAGAAGAATTCTGTATCCCTATAGCTTTAAAATGGTGCACCCTAATTCATGAGTGGGCTCCAGCGCTATTAAAATTCTATCTGAATGCGTTCCAAATGACTTTTCCAGATCAAAGTAATTTAGTAAGATGGGATAAAGCTACCGATAAATCTTGCTACATCTGTAAAGAAACAGTAGGGACAGCTAAACATATGCTTGTGGGGTGTAGGGTACTCATGGATAATTGTCTATACTAGCGGTGCTATGACAAAGTATTAGAAATCATATGTGAAACTTTTAGTCTTTCAGTAGCAAGAGCACAGAGAAACATTAGAAGCTGCAAATGTTTAATAGAGTTTGTGAAAGAAGGTTAAAACGCGTTGTACTGGTAGAACTTACACTTCAGTGGGAGACAAATATCAATAAAAGTCATAACTTCAAGCTTACTAACTCGAGCTAGCTACTATTTCGAGCTTACTAACAAACTGACCAGGAATAGGTTTAGAGTAAATTTATATGCGCTTGAAGTAGGAGCGAGAGGTATAATAGTGAAATCTCTCTATAGCTTGCTAAAAGATCTCGGCCTATCTAGAACTATTACTTATACATTTCTAGTAAGTACTTCAAAGGCGGCATTAGCAGAATCATTTGATTTTAGTTAAGTAGTGCGAGGTACTCGGACAGTGAAAGTGAGCGTTAATTCATTTTAAAGGGGCCCCTTTAAACCTAGACTTAGATCGCAAGTACCAAGCGCTGATCGAAACTCATCTTCCTACAACGTAATAGGTCCGGATCCGCACGGTCCATGGAATACTGAGCAGCTTAGTCTCTCTAGTTCTACGAATCACTAGAAGTATAATCAAAATGGAAAGAGAAGAGTAAAATATAAGAATTAGGCTATTTTTATCACACAGTAAAATTCACGAAATTTCTGATTTTAATAATATCCTAGTAGCACCCTAATACGATCATTTTAAAATATTTCCAAATAACGTAAATTTTATTTTATTAATTATACCTGAAAATTATAATAAATTATAAAAATTCTAACAATTTGCCTAAATAACTTTTAACAAGCGTATAAAATTTCGACTTAACTCGGTGAGAGCACATGGCTTAGTGGTCAGAGCGCTTGGACGGTTTCCAAGATGCGCGTTTGTTAAATAAGGAAATATTACTGTGTGTAATAAAAGCTAATTACGTCGTCACCGTATTGAGCTTTCACAACATAAGTGACATATTGTATTATGAATGTCCTATACCTTTTAAGAGAATATTCTCATCGATGATTGATCGACGAATAATATCATAAGGAAGTCAAAGATGAGTGATCGTATAGATATGTTATAAATTTTAAATAATTTCGAAGTATTTTTATTATTTTGGAATAATTGTATTAGTATATATATTATTTTTGTTTAGAAATTTGCAATATTTATGATTATTTTCTTTATTAGTTGATTATTATTACGTACAAAGTTAGAAGAAGAGGAATTAATATATTTTCATTAATCGTCTAGTCTTGTAATATGTATAGTAAACGTTTTATTCACAATTATTACAGAATTTAATTTAATAATTTCCTGAAAAACATAATTTGTAACTCCGATTGCAAATCCAACCCACACATAAATAAACATAACAAAATGCGAACACTTAAAAAAATAAAAGCCAAACGAGAAAAAAGCTCTAAAAGCGTCAAGTAATTGACTTTAAGACCTTTAGGCTCCACTATTTACTTAACACCAAAAAAAGGTTAGGTCTTTTAAAGGTGATAGAAAGCAGCACTTAACGTAGAAATAACATTAAGTAAATTAAATATATCACAGAATTAAGAATTTTAGTATGTATCAAGCACAGATTTGAATTTCAAAGGCGAAATAAGAGAAAGCTGACCTAATTAAAATTGTAATTTTTTTAAATTAAATTAAAGGTTTTCGAGGGAATGTCAATGTGGTGTACATTAACGGCTTAGTGGACTACTACTTATGAATCGCTCCGTTTTGAAACGATTGTGTATTTAATTCATTTATGTCATTAGAGTGAATATTTTGTTTTCTTTTTAAATTATATTTTATTTAAATTATGCAAGCTCTTCTCTCTATTCTCTCCAGCATCGGGTATACGAGAATAGCTGAGCTTTCGAGACAATGCATACGACGTGTTTAGCGACGAAATTTAACACTGCACGTGAGAATTTTAATAATATTTAAAGTATTTTTGTGATTTTTAAAGTGTTAATCCCGCTGCATTAAATTTTTTATGTTTTTTTTTAAATAACATTTAAAGTGTTTACAATTTTTTACTAATTACAATTAATTTACTTAGTGAAACAAAAGGAAAATTATTAAAGAGATTTTATTATCTATATAATCCTTCTATCTTATGAATATCTATGTTAAGTATAGTAGTAATAACTACTAATTACGATATATTGCGAAACCGGCGCCGGCGCAGGTCATATAATAATTGTTACTTTGATGAATAGATACTTCCTTGGTTATTTATTTTAATATAGTGTAGTGGTTAATTCTCTTTTTATATATTTTATTCTTTTTCTTATATTTCGTTAACGTTTATCAAGGAATCTCAAATTTAAATGTTGCATTGAATATTTTCGTTTCAATTTTCTTCGCTCTGGTAACCAAAGAAGTTCAGCGTTCAGTTCCGACACCCTACAAATTATGCTTGAAAGTGTCTTAAGATTAAGTTCCCTGCAGTCCCCTTTGCTTACTTTACTATGGCTAAAGCGTTAAAAGAAGAATCTCAATAAAAAACTTATTTTAAAATTTAAATACAATATAAAAATATAAGTGTACAAGAATATGTTTTACAAATTCGAATTTATTTATCTTACATGTCAGTATAAATTAATATATGAAGCAATTTTAAGCTAATTTTCCACAGCCGATTGACTTGAAATAATTTTGTATACATGTTTAGTTTGAATGACAATACATGCTAAAGCATAAGCTCTCAGCTAATTTTGTCACTTAATCTCTTATATAAAGCTTTAGATCAAACAATGTTTATTTTTGTTTGTATCTATATAAATAAGGCTAATCTTTTTACAGACCATTTTCGGACATATGTTAAATATGACCATACATATAATATAATTTATTACTGTTCATTTATATTCATATAATAAAATAAAATTTCTTTGAATCTATTCACTAAAGTAATATATCTCTAACCCACGAAAATATTCTACGCCTTGTTAGTCTTTATGAAAAATATGAGTACAAGTACATTGGGTGTCATTCCACAAGTTTTTAGCGTTTTATGATTCTTAGTGAAATAATAAAACTTTTTTATCTACTGACATTTGTACTGTGTGTTTGCTGATAGAATTGACTTTAAACGAAATAAAATGTAGCAAAATGTATTGTAATTCAGATTTTACTTACAAGTAAAATATTATGATGTTGCTGGCCAAGCAAATAAAAAAAAAAAAAATTAACCATTTTTTTAATGTAATTAATTAATCTTAGCACTATATATAAGAAATTCTATTTTTTCAATAGATGTAAACATGGCATTGCGTGTTAAATTGCGGAATTAAACGCTGCCTTTAGCCTAGTTGCCAAAGCGAAGAAATTGAAATAATTCATTCTCTCCGAACCCCACTGGGGGAAGATTGATTTTTCTATTTCCATTTTTTTCGCTCTGTCAACCAGGCAAAATGCGGCGTTGAGTTCCGACACTCAACACGCAATGCCTCTAAAAAAGCAGAAAGCAGAGATGAAGCGATGGAATGTCTTAACACTAGTTCCAATGGTTTCTGCAGTTCCCTCTGCCTACCCTGCCAAATGCAGGACAAAAGGTGAAGCTAAAGCATTCTCCCCGAATGGAAAGCGAACCCACAAACCGTGTTACGTATATAGGGTCCCTGCAGCACGACGTTCATCATACAAACATTAGTACGATAGCATAGAGGTATTAAAATATCGTTCAAAATGTCGGTTAGTACATAAAATATAATATATTCAATACTCTAAAATTTTTTTGAATTTTTTTGACAGCTTCAAGTCTCTTATAAATTAGCACCTCACCTCTTTATGTGGGCGTCGTATCAATCATTCTTGCAGGTGACAATACCGACAAAGGATCCACACAGGCACTGAAATTGTCAATTGGGACACTGTCATTTTCGTGAGAATTTTTTTCTTCTTCATCTAATCAATTACATTGAAGATGTTATTAGATTTTGTCGTTGAATTTTTGATGTATGTGAGAAGGCGTACTAGCGAGTATCGTGACTTGTTGATTGGTTATAGGAAATTAATCATTCTTGAAGGCTTCTTTGAAGTAAGCTATTATTACTGAAGGTGCTCTATACATGAGGCTCTTTTTCTAGGTGAAGGAAATAGAAATACATAGAAATACAGATATATATATATATATATATATATATATATATATATATATATATATATATATATATATATATATATATATATATATATATATATATATTTATATATATATATATATATATATATATATATATATATATATATATATATATATATATATATATATATATATATATATATATATATATAATATATATATATATATATATATATATATATATATATATATATATATATATATATATATATATATATATATATATATATATATATATATATATATATATATATATATATATATATATATATATATATATATATATACATATATATATATATGTTTGTATAGATGGTATCCATATGCTAATAAAAACGTTTGATTGATGCTTATCTATAATCTTTAATAATATCATCAATCTAAGATGTTTGTTTTATGAACTGCACTTATCTTAGGATATACTTTGTACTTGGCTTGTAAAAAAACGTTTATGACCAGTCCCGCGAAGTATAGTATAAAAATATATTAACCTTGGGCGTTCAAGTTAGTACTGGAGAAAAATAGTTTAAAGTGGTAGTGATTTTATAGTTAAGTTTCTTAAATTATTCTCTTAAAAGGGTATACAACAGATTGGGCTCTTGAGATTTTGCCTAGTGTTAAGACACTCCGTTCCCCGCTTTCCAACGGAAACAAAACATTGCGCTTACTTTTATTTTCCATATATTCAATCTTTCCAGAGTGGAAATCGAACTCACCAACTGTTGCATTTACATACAGTCGCTGCGATGTTACAACATGACGATCCTCTAATATATATTTTTAGATTCATATATTTAATGTACTAAAAAAATATTTTTAAGCTATTTTTCATAAATTCTATATATAAATAAAATAGAAGAGCATTTTTTGCTTTAAATATAACTGAATTTTTTTAAAAAAATATAGTCTTTTTTATATCTTATTAAAACAGCGATTTTTATATGGCATATTCTTGGAATTAAGATTCACACAGGAAAAGTCCGAAAAACTACGTCCCAAGCAGATTAACTTTTGCGTATAAAAATATGTTTTTATATACGATTATTTTTCATATTTTTTTAAAATAAAATAATTAAAAAGACCGTCGTGGCGCAGAGGCGCAACGTCTGCCTGTAACGCGACGGTTTCTGGGTTCGATCCCCAGTCGGAGAAGATGGATTTTTCTATTTCCATTTTATTCGCTCTGGCAAACTGGGCTAAGCGCGGCGTTGAGTTCCGCCACTCAACACGCAATGCCTCGAAAAAGGCGGAAAGCGGGGACGGTGAAAGCAGGGATTATGTAACGGAGTGTCTTAACACTAGGTCCCCACGGTCCCTGCAGTTCCCTCTGCCTACTCTGCCATATGCGGGATAAAGCGTGAAGTTAAAAAAAAAGAAAGATATACAGTGTAATTTACTTTATAAAGATGAAAAATAAAATCTCACTTCAAAGTTTTTCAGCTACTCCGGTCTTGTTATATTCATCCAGTAGACATATAAAGAGCTAGTAGTTTTGAGAATATCGCCTATCCATCTAAGGTCTGTTAACTTATGTTATGTTGTCAAGCTGTTATGTTATTTTCTATGTTGTTATATGTTGTGTTGTTTTCTATAAAGTTTTGCTAGCTATGAAGTAGAACTCGAAATAATTGTGGTAAAATTATTATAAAATCATCTTAAAATAAAGGCAAGCTATCAACGTTTAATATATATTATTTTTTTGTCTTCACGCTTCCTCCTGTACATAGCAGCAACCGTGGGAACCTAGTGTTAAGATACTCCGTTCCCCGCTTTAGCCTTTTTCTTGAATGTTCAGTGGCGGAACTCAACACCGCCCTTTATCTAATTTCCAGAGAGAAGAAGAAGGATTTTTTTTGAAATGATGAATCTAGTTTTAAATGCTCTTTTACCTTGTTAAAAAATGTAAGGCTTTGCTAACAAAAACTGTTACTTAAGAAAAAAATGTTACTTAATAAAAACAAAAATTCCTTAAAATAAGATTTGAATCTGTTACCACTTTATATAAATATATACATAAAAAATACCTTAATATATAAAATATTTAACTGAAACAATATTTATCTTCAATAAGTAAAACTCTTTGCAATTATTAAAAACACGCTTCGTACTGTCAATATCCATCTGTCAGCTCAATTATAAGTAAATTGTATACGATGTAAGTTTTAAAACGAAAAAAACCATTGAAAATGCATAAAAATAAGCAATTTTACAAGTAGAATTAATGAGACGCTGCAATGGGGCTGACGGGGAGCAAAGTAATGATCGCCCGTCGGAAAATCGATGAAGCAACAAGTAATTCTAGGTAAAATATGTATATTGTTTATCAAATATTAATAATAATATAAATAATGCTTAGAGCTTTGATACTAAAATCCAAAGCTTTCGTAAGCTTAGAAAATAAAACCTAAAGTTATTGGAGATCTTTGTGTTGTGAGGCGGAACTTAATAACCATGATATTGACAACGCTTATTAACGAAGTCGTGTAATGTTTAGTGAAGTTTAATTTTTAATACATAATGACTTATTCTTTGATCTTTCATACTTGAATTACTACTACTAATTAACTCACTTAACGATTACTTCTAGAAACATTAAATAAAGATAAGCTACGAACGTCAAAATTCTATATAAACGATATGCTAACATTAATATTTTTTGTTACAGCTTGTCCAATCTTCGATATGTAATTAATTCGGACAAGTCCAAGTGGAAAGTGTTTAGAAAACGAGAGTGAGTAACTGTTATAGTCTTTTGTATTGTTGTGGCATAGTTTACATGGACATGGTTCAAAGGTTTTGTTATATTATAAAAATGTGCCTTTAACAAAATAGTGCAGACACGTAACGTCTACCTGTAAACGCGAAGGTTTGATTCCCACTCGAATAAGATTTTTTTCCATTTCAATTTTCTTCATTCCATAACTAGGTAAAGCACGGCGTTGGGTACCGCCACTCAACATGCAATGCTTCGAAAAAGACGTAAAACGGGGAACGGAATGTTTTAACACTAGGTTCCTACAGTTCTATCTGCCTACCCTGCTATGTATAAAATGTTTTAAAAAAAGTTGAATGTTAGAGCTTGAAAACCTCAGACTATCTTTTACAATAAAATTCCTGTTAATTTTGAGCATTCTTTAAAATTTAATTGCTATAGCAGTGTAGTGAGAGGAGACCTAGCGTTATAAAACTCTTTGTCTTGATAACGGAGCACGACAGTTGAAATAATTCTTACCCCAAATGGGAATCATATCTTCAACCATCACGTTTACAAACTGCTGTGCCACTGCGCAATAAAATAGAGATAGATTAAAAAAGATAAACATATATAGCTAAAACTAATTCCAATCTTTCAAATAAATCGAACCTACCTACACAAAATAACTCGGACGGAGTTATTCCTGTTAATACTACAAAAACTATTAGATTGCGAGACAGATGTGTTTTACGAGGGCTAACAATTGTATTTCTAATAAGAGTCGACATGTTGCATATCCAAGTTCAATAAAGGAGATTATTCTAGTAATTTCTAGTTTTTTCTATAATATTTTTTCTGTATTTTCGATGTCTCTGAGGCAAAAGTAATCCTTCGATTCGAAAAATTGGTAAAATTTAAAAATTGGGCAGAAAATGGGAAACGGAGTGTCTTAACACTAGGATCTCCACTTTATTTATCTTATTACATCGCTCTTAAAAATGAAATTAAGTTGAGTTTGTGTAACTCATCAGTCACAATCAGTGTCTCGTTTAGAAAAGGAGAGAGTGCTAACACTAAATGATGTATTTTAATGAAGGACACCATGAGGACCATCGAGGCGCAGAGGTATACCTCCAAACCGTCGCGTTTACAGGCAGATAAACGCGACGGTTTGTGGGTTCGATTCCCACTCGGGGAAGATGGATTTTTCTATTCTCCATTTTATTCCCTCTGGACACTAGGCAAAGCGCACCGTTGAATTCTGCCACTCAACACGCAACGCCTTAAAAACGGCGGAAGACAGGGACAGAGAGAGCAGGGACTTAGCAACGCAGTGTCTTAACACTAGGTCGTATAGTTCTTGCAGTTCCCTCTGCCTACCCTGCCATGTGAGGGACAATGCGTGGAGCTAAAAAAAAAGAACACCGTATAGCTGAGAAAAAAACAGCTACTACAGCGCTATGCTCGTAAAATTTATAGAATTAATAAAATTTTCATGTTTTGTAATAAAAAATATTAAAGAAAATATATTTCTTTTCATACATTTCTTTAATAGTAAATCTGGAAACATTTATATTGAATTTTAGAATATTATAGAATTTGTATTTTAATGAACTTAGTTCAGTAGTCTATGTAATTTAATTAAATTAGTTTTAATAAATATTGTTCTCTGTGAAGTAGAGAATAATTTAACGTAGGATATTTGGAAACGTATAAAATTTTAACGTAACGGCACTTGAACCCACGCCTCTTGGAACTCATCCAAGTGCCCAATTAAGCCATATGCCATAATATCTTACCCAACTTAAAATTTTTACGGGTTTGGTATCTTTTTGGGGAGATTTTACAAATTTCTACCACCCAAAGATTATTCCTTAGAATTATAGTTCGACAAGAGAACTATGTATATAATTATTATATTCAAAATAAGAATACAAGCTTTATTTTACAAATGTCAAATTAACCAACAGTTAACGAAAATTAACGCCTGAGAACTAAGAATAAACTCAGTTAAACCTCCTTTTTACGTTTTTTTTTTGTTTGGCCATTTACAAATTTAAAATTGTTTAGTGACAATGACAGCTGGACTCAACTCGCGCCTTTAGATCCTTATAAATGGTCAACATAATAAATTATGAGTTAAAGTTAAATATAATTATTTATTTTTTATTTTTAAATATAATTACTTAAAAGTTATTAAGAGGGCCGTCGTGGTCGTGGCGTTTGTGAGTTCTATTCGAACTCAGGGAAGATGAATAGTTCCATTTTCTTCGCTCTGGTCTGGTCTGGCTTCTGTAGACAAAGCGCGGCGTTGAGTACCCCCACTCAACACACAGTGCCTCGAAAAAATAGGAAAGCAGGAAATTGAGTGTCTTAACATTAGATTCCCATGGTTTATGAGGTTACCTCTGTCTACACTGCCACTTGCAGGCGTGCAAGTGTGAAGCTGTAAAAAAGTTATAAGTTTTATTATTGGTACCAAGCTTTGATTTTTCTTAATATCATTAAATTTGATAGCCTCTGTTGCTTCATTGCTTCAAAAACATTTACACCACTCAATAGTGAAAACGGAGCACGTAGTGTTTTGACACTGCTTATTACCTATCTTGTTTTATGTGAAAAATAGGTGTACCTAAAAATATTCAACTAAAAATTTTAATTTAAATATGCCATTTGACGTAATTTCAGTCAAACATGTTCCGAATTTCAAAAATCATACTTGGAAATGATAACTTACAAATGCACAGTAAAGTTCTCCTAAGAGCCCTCATATGTACCGCGAAATTGAGTGCGACGCGTAATGCAGATATAGAGCTGCATGCTTCTGAAAATACTAGGATATATATACAGAAAATCTGTTGACTTTCTATATATACATATATTCTAAAACTTTGAGTATAAATTGTATGTTGATTTGTTTTGAAATGTTTCTTCATGTGGTTGAAAACAGTGATATAACTCTAGCATGGTGTTGGTTTAATTTCAAGTAAAAGGATTTTTTATTCTCACGTTTTGTTACACTAATAACAGAGTAGGTAGAGGGACTCGAGGAAACCTTGGGCACCTAGTAATAAAACACTCCGTTCTCCGCCGCGTTTACTGGCAGGCGCCGCACATGCGCCACGATGGTCCTCAGAATCAGACAGAGTAAATTTCTAAAATAGCAAGTGGTCGGTAATATAAATCGGGTTATAAGCTTCCATCACTCAGCATATAGTCGACGGTAGAGCCAAGTTTTTTGACATCAAACCTCCCTTAGTTCACATCTTAGTCAGAAAAAATCATTAATATGAAATAATTAATACGTGTATATTGCATATAATTTTAAAGTTCATTCGGTATCTCACCTGCATCAAGGTAAGCCAGATGAAACTTAATTGTTAAAATACTCCATTCCCTGTAGCGTGGAATTAAAAAAGAAATAATTATATGTTTAAAGTAGAGCTAAACTAAAAAACACTGTATTCTTGTTTACGGTCAGACGCTGTGACGACTGAAATCGAAAAGTGTGTGATGATAAAGGTTGTGGATATAGTGTGGAACTCCATTGTACATCTCTTATTGGAATCGAACCCAAAACTGATGCGTTTACAGTCAAGTATAACCCTAAAAAAATATTTTATTATTTATTGATTTATTCATTTGTTTATAAAATGAATGATTGAATTAATGATAATAATGCGTTAGGCTAGATAAATTACTGAATTAGAACACAGGCTCAACCGCGATAACCCCAAACCTAATGAACCGAGACTGCTGACGCGCGTCCTTTGGAAGCTATATTTTCACAACGAGCACGTATAAATTTTCTTAATACAATGATTTTTTTCACTTTGATTACAAGCAGAAGGCTATCTAAAATGAGGAGGTAATAGTGTATTTACATATTATAGAGGAGGTAATAGTGTATGTAGTCATAGTGACTTAGCTTACAACACCGCTCAAGTCGAAAATTGCCGGTTTTGACATTTTAATGCTATTCGATAGAGCGAATTATTGCGCATCTAACTATAGATCACTTAATAACAATTTTACCTGATAAGATTATGTTATTTCAAAAACAGTAACAGCACGTAAGTCAAATACCCTCCCAACACCGCTTAGTCGTCATTTTGCCGTATACTTCTTTAGCATTTACTTTGCGATCTTTGATTTTTACTTTTTATGTGAATCGTCTTACAAATAGTTTTGGTACAAGAATATGAGATATTTTATTGAATAATATTTTTGTGGATTTCGACATATCGATATTAAATTATCATATCTTCATTTGCGTAGGCTGTATTTACTTACATATTTGACCAACGTGGTGTTTCCAAATTGTTTTATTTGAGGTACTTTTTTTTAATTAGTCATGATCCCGTGAAGTACGAAGCTCTGTCTTTAGATCATACCGTATTTTTTTTTTTTTAGCTTCACGCTTTATCCCCCACATGGCAGGGTAGGCAGAGGGAACTGCAGGAACCATAAGAACCTAGTGCTAAGACACTCCGTTACTTAGTCCCTGCTTACTCCATCCCCACTTTCCGCCGTTTTCGAGGCATTGCGTGTTGAGTGGCGGAACTCAACGCCGCGCTTTGCCATAGATGCCAGAGCAAAGAAAATGGAAATAGAAAAATCCATCTTCTCCGCCTGGGGATCGAACCCAGTAACCGTCGCGTTACAGGCAGACGTTGCACCTCTGCGCCACGACGGTCCTCAATCGTCCGTTTTAATGATTTTTCAAAATAATTAATTTATACGAGTATGGACCAAATGGCAAAATTTGATCTAAATTTGATTTTGAGGTATGAAGTATGTACAGCGCTAGAAAAGTGTCCATTATGAGGTGTCACATTAATATATTAGGTTATATATATTACTACATATTATATATGATTAAGTGTATATGTAATCGATTATACTCTGTCAATAATACTGTAACCAGCACCGCCTAAATCTAAAAAAAGTATCGATCAACACAGCTCAAGTCTGTTAATTTGATCAAATAAAATATATAATAAATCTAAAGCTAAAATTACTATCTAAATGGCATTCGCTTTTCCTTCTGCATATCAATGACACGTTAGAAGATTCTAACATTCAATGATACGCGGATAAGTACTGTGGACGCCGTATACTTCGGCCGTGCAGATCGTTCTCGGGAAAACGTCGACGATCGTTCTCGGGAAAACGTTGATGAATGAAACTTGTGTCTTCTATTGAGACCTCCCTCAGTAATGTCTCATTGTGGGATGAAATGAATTTTGTTCAATTCAATCCTCAGAAGACTCAAGTTTGCGCGGTAACCACTAAAGAAAATTATTTTGTCGTGTCACCACTTTTTGAGAACACTTCTCTTTAAGTCTCGCCTATTATCAATATATGTTTTTTTTTTTTATCAAAATAATTAGGTCTACAGACACTTGGTCCGTACCCTTTTTTAACTTACACTATATGTTCTTATTACAAATATTGATTATATTAATACATAGAATTAATATTTATCATAATGAACATCTATAATAATCTTTACATTTTTTTTTATATTTAATATTACTTAGAATTAAGGCTATAGCTGATAAGCGAATTACATAAGTTTATACGTTTTATCCTTGGTTAAATAAAATTAAATTTTATAATAAATTAAGGTCGCTTGATAGTGTTACACAATAATGACAAAAAATAAGCTTTGATGCGACTTATATCATAAATATTAGGGCATGTCCGCTATAATTGAAGTTGTGACCGCTGCGTTCCTGTCTTACATGGCCATCTTCAAGTTGTACTCCACAATGCTTTTAGTTGTTGTACCCATCGCATTACGAATTAGTCTCATGACTGCATCGTCTTTGCCCTCGCTATAGTAGGTGCAGCTGTTGGTGTGTCGCGATATTGCTACGACCGCATGCGAGACACTATCATGTAGCTGCAGCTTGACCGATTTGCTGTTAATAACTACGACAGTCTCGCTGGTCAGGCCTTGAGCCTCATGTCAGGACCTTCGAACCTGTTTGTTCTCCCCATCCTTGGCTAATCAGAGATTCTTTTTCTTCTTGTGTGTAAGTCAGGTATAGAGTGTTTTTAAGATCCCCGGACATTGGCGTCAGCTTGATGTTTTATGTAAAAAGGGAATGTATTGCCCTTTTTGAAGAGTATATGCCAGGATATACTTCTCGTAAAGCGTAGGCAACGTCCATGGGACTTCTATAAGTACACAACAGCTTCTCACTTATGCTGAGAATTCGTGATGGTCTTCGGTAAAACATTTCAAAAAGGTTATCTCGATCTATATAGGGTAGTTGGTTTAGGTCTCCTATTAAAAGTACTTCGTCAGCCTCTGAGTATATGCTTGCCAGTACTATTGAACCAAAATGGTTCATAAGGGCCTCGTCGACTATCAGACGATTGCACTTTTGTGATCCTCCTTGTGCACCGTTCACCAGTATTGACGCCATAGTGCGGATTTTACTTTGAACCAAATTCCCTATACGTTTCGACAACCTCTCTCTAAGTTCATTAGCTGCTTCTGTAGTACTAGTCACGACTATATCTTTTTCTAAATTAAATTCCTTAAGTATCCAAGATGTTTTACCACATCCAGGAACACCATCGATCCATTTTATCTTGGGGACCTTCCACGGACGCTGATATGCGGAGTCCAGAGTGCTATCTAGATATTTAGCTCTTTCAAGCATTCTACCCTCCAGCATTATCCACGTGCACTTAGCGGTAGCGTACTATAGGATCATTGGCAGATGTGTCAAACCTGAGGTATCCTGTTGTACTGGTTTCCTCTTCATTCAGTTCGACAAAACTAGATGTTGCACTGTATGCTGCCATATAGTTACCCTTCATAATTCCCGCGATGATCTGACCGTTACTGTTATCATATATGGCGGCTTCTGCTTCCTTTAGTTTTGTTCATTAGTTAGTTTTGTTATCAATATATTGGGACTCATCGTTTCGAATGACTGTCAGTATCGCGATCATTTGGATAGCAAGCCCAAGTTGGCCGCAAAGAAACTGGGTATCATCGAAAGAGCGAGACAGTACTTCACGCCTGCACACCGATTGGCTCTGTATAGAGCCTAGGTTCGGCCTTACATGTAATAATGTTCGCATCTCTGGTCTGGTGCACCCCAGTATCACCTTGAACCATTTGATCGCATACAGCGTAGAGCCGTTCGTATCGTTGGCGACCCAATTATCTATGAAAAGCTACACACATTGGCGCTGCGTAGAGATGTTTCCTCGGTGTGTTGCGTTCTTTACCACTTATACCATGGGAAGTGTTCTGGAGAACTGCTTGATCTGGTGCCTGCCGCTGCGGTTCGGTTCCATAGGAGCTTTTTTCCACCTACCACACTACTGTGGAATAGCCTACCTGCGGCAGTGTTTCCAGATCGATGCGACATGGGTACCTTCAAAAAGCGCGTCTACTTCCATCTTAAAGGCCGGCAACGTTCTTGTAATACCTCTGCTGTTACACAGAGCCGTGGGCGTCGGTGATCACTTACCATCAGCTGATCCGACCGCTCGTTTGAATTGTCCTTCCCATAAAAATATCGTTTTATTATGGCACGACACAGTAAACACGTAAACTAAATATAATTAGAGATTTCTACAAATATTCTGTATTATATAAAGAGTTATTTTATTACTTTAGGTCAAAAATATAATTCAATCCTCATGATTATTTGTTTCTTAACATTATTTGATATTTTAGTTTAAATTTAACATATTTAATATATTTTTACTAAATAAATTTAATTAAAAATTATCTTTTGATGAGAACACATCGTTAATGATACTGGAGAAACATCGCCTAAATCTAAAAAAGTATCGATCAACACAGCTCATGTCTGCCAATTTCATCAAAATAAAATAAATAACTAAAATTACTATTATTAATTCTTTGTTACATTCTTACTAAGAAATTTGTTAAGAAATATTTCTAAAAACTTAGGTACTTATATTTCGAAATAAACAGTTTTTTGTCTCCTGTAAAGTTGCGAAAAATGACTTGAGCGGTTTATCTTTTGTTTAAAACATAATATATAATATAAAAATATAAAAAAATAAATAAAAATAAAATATACTATATTGTAAAATATGGAGCATCCAATGAAGATCATAGATTATTTGAGTAATTTTAATTAATAACTTTATTATTCCTATTTTATCTCTCCACACTTTATGCCGCGCATAGCAAGTTAATTTAGTGTTAAGACACTCTGTCCCCAACTTTCCGCTATTCGAGGAGATGTGTGGTGATTAACGGAATTCAACGCCGCGCTTGCCTAGATGCCAGAGCGAAGAAGATATCTTTGGAATAATCCATCCTCTCCGAGTGGGAATCGAACCCACAAAGCGAAATGATATTAAATATTACTGTACAAAGTATTGAATAGATTCAATAGAAATCAAATCGTATATATAATTTCTAATAAAACATGAGAAAAAATGGGGTTATCGGTTTAAATTCAATAACAAGTACACGGAATCTATTCTTGCTTTTGCGGACGATCTCGCGATACTCACTAGGAATCCAAAGCAATGCCAGCTGCTATTGGATGAAGTAGACGAATTTTGCACGTGGACAAAAGGAATGAGGACAAAACCAAGTAAGTGTCACTGTCTTTGTCTGGGAAGACGAGACACAAAATATACCTCCTACGATCCGGGACTAAAAATTGGCGGAGAATGCATTGCTGTAGTTTCCGAGGCGGCACCTTTTAAATTTCTCGGTAAGAAAATAGATTACAAAGGCCGAACTCCATCATTAAATGTACTAGTCGACAGCTTTATGACGGATCTTGAAAAGGTAGACCATCGACCTATAAGTAACGTCAAGAAAGCTTGGATTTACGACAATTTTCTAACATCACGTCTGAATTGGCCTTTCCTCGTATATGATTTTAATAAAACCCTCTTGGCAAAGTTAGATGCAAGCGTCATAAAGATGCTGAAGTTTTGGCTTGGGCTAGCACATTCGGCGGACACCTCAACCTTATTTAGAGACCAAAATAATTTTGGGTTGAGATTAAAGAAACCATCAGAGCTCTATAAACATCTAAGAGTCGCCAAAACACATATTCTGGGAAAATCTCGGGATGAGATTGTTACCTCACTTCCAAAAGACAAAAGTGTCCCAGAGCTCGAGTCAAGACTTAAATTCCATAAGCAATTTATGATAGGAGCACAATTTAGTAAAGTAGGGTTAGGATCAAAGAGAAAAGTCCAAGACACAGACATAATAAAATCTTTTATTCGGCAAGACGAGAACGATAAGTATAAGGTGCACGCAATGGGCTTAGAAATGCAAAATGAGTGGCTAACTATAGGAGAACTCTGTATCCCTTTAGCTTTAAAATGGCGCACCCTAATTCACGACTGGTCTCCAGCACTACTAAAATTCTACCTAAATGCGTTCCAAATGACTCTTCCAGATCAAAGTAATTTAGTAAGATGGGGTAAAGCTACCGATAAATCTTGCTACATCTGTAAAGAGGCAGTGGGGACAGCTAAACATATGCTGGTGGGGTGTAGGGTACTCTTGGATAGTGGTCAATACTCGCGGCGCCATGACAAAGTACTAGAAATCATACGTGAAGCCGTTAGTCTTTCAGTTGCAAGAGCGCAGAGAAACATAACAACCAGCAAACGCTCAATAGAGTTTGTGAAAGAAGGTTCTTATAAAAAACCTATACAAAAGCCTTTCTCCATATTAGATCCAGCTCCTGATTGGACACTTGTGATGGACACGTATGAGAAACAGTATAGAATCCCTGAGGATATTTGTGTTTCGTCATCCAGACCGGACATTTTTCTTTACTCTCGAAGCCTAAAACGCGTAGTACTGGTAGAACTTACAGTTCCGTGGGAAACAAATATCCCGAAAAGTCACCACCTTAAACTCAATAAGTATTTCGACCTTACTAACGAACTGACCAGGAATAGGTTTAGAGCGAGCTTATATGCGGTTGAAGTAGGAGCGAGAGGTATAACAGCGAAATCTCTCTATAGTTTATTAAAAGATCTCGGTCTGTCTAGGACTATCACAAATTCATTTCTAGAACGCACTTCGAAGGCGGCTTTGGTAGAATCTTTCAAAATTTGGTTAGGTAGTGGGAGGAGCTCGGACAGTGAAGGTGAGCGTTAATGCATTTTAAAGGGGCCCCTTTAAACCTACACTTGGGTCGCAAGTCCCAGGCGCTGCTCGGAGCTCCTCTTCCTACAACACGATGGGCCCGGCACCCGCACGGTGAATCCATGGAAGCTAAGTTGATTCTTCTCTTCCAATAATAACAGTACATAAATAATTAAGTACATCGATTTTATAGGCGTACATATTTTTATAATGAGATTAAATTTTGTAAATAAATTGTAAAATTAATAAGTTTAATGAAATTACTAAATCTTATGAAAGCTTCCATTAAGCTTATTATAAAATATTTTTATTGTATATTATTTCCTATAGTACAAATGTTATAATTTTTTAATTTCAATCTTTACAATTATAATATAATCATATACAACTTAATATTGAGATGTTTATAATGTTTACAATTTTCACTGCAAATTTTATAATTTTCAGGGTTAACCCCATCCCCGCTTACCCCGCGTCTCTAAAGCCTGTCAAAGGGTGTCCGTGCGGCAATAATGGGCCGTGCAAACAAAAAATTACACCCAGAGGAGTGACTATACATTATCCGCAAAAGTTTGTATCTTTATTATATAACGAAAGCTTTTTTGTTTATAAAACTTAAAAATATATGTATAGAGCTTCTCTTATATGAACGTTAGAATAATGTGTTTAATTTTTAACTGTATTTATCTATTTACTATACTGATGCCGTATAGTTAAAATTTTAACCGCTGAAAGCTTAATTTAGGACAATTCTTGATCGAGTGATAGTGTCGTTTTCATATTTTTTAAATAATTAATTTAGTTTACATTCTATTGCCATCCAAGCTTAAATAAAACTTTAACCATCTTTACGTAACTCACTGTTCTTTTATTTTATATGTAATACTATAGTACTGTACTATTAAGAAGATTTTAATATTATAATAGAAAATATTACTTATTTTTGTTCAATACTAACGATGGTTAAAATGTTGACAGAAGGAACAGATTTCCAAAATTTGGTACAAGCAAGGGCTATCTGCCACCTAAGAAAGAAACAGTATATCGTGCCAGGTATTTGATATAATAATTAATATAAATAACGATATATTATTATCTATTTAAGCTCAAAAATTCCTTTATATTCACATTTATTTATTATTTTCATTTCTCCACCTTGGGAAGGCAAAGAGAAGTATTTCCATTCAATGTACAGCGTCTTGAATTCTTGCGGAAAAAAGAGAATCGAGTGTCTTGGCATTAGGTATTCTTTGCCCAACTTTTTATATATAGCAAAAAGCGAAGCGAACCAATATTATCAGTGGAAAGTAGAACTCTTCACGCATTATTGTTTATTTTTTAGCTTCACACTTTATCCTGTATAATATGGTAGGGTAGACAGAGGAAATCACAGAAACTATAGGAACACGTAGTGTTAAGTCACTCCGTTATTTCCTGCTTTCCGCCTTTTTCCAAGTATTGCGTATTGAGTGGAAAAGTAGAACTCTGATTATATTTTATGAACTAATCCTTTAGTGACGAAACTGAACGTTACAATTTATCTATTTATTATAAGGATGGGATAAGATATGGTAGATTATTTTGCAGAGTAGGAATCGAACACATAACAATCATGCTTATAAACAATGACACAATGGTGAAAAATTGAGTGATCACTAACTTCTTTCTAAATCTACATTATTTCATAATTCTCACAACTTTAGTACATAACTTTAAATTATCATGCATAAAACTTAGAAACCAGTACTAATTTAATTTTACTATTCCAGTCCAAAAGTGAAGGTGATACGACAAAGGAAGTTTCCCTGGGGATAGACAACGTTTCATCCGCACAAGTTGTAACTTGTCTGCCAGTTTATTAGGTAATCGTTTTTATGTTAATTTAACTTTATATCAAAACTTTGTAGTAGAAGCTGTGTTGTAATTAATGAAGTACGTATTCAATTATCGTATTAATTGAATTGAAACGTGAATTGAATTTTTAAATCTTTATATGAAGGGTTTAAGTCCCATTATATTATTAAAGAAATAGCTTCACGATATGTCCATTATATAGTAAGATAGAAAGATAGTACCTAGTCACTCCTAGACACTCCGCTTTTCTCTCCTTCTTCATTTTAGGCGTCTTGTGAGTTATTAAGCGATCTGCTTTACACAGATATTACACTTATTATTTTGTAATAATCGTGCTACGTATCTCACAGTACATGATGGTTGAATGATCGAGTGGAATTCATAATATGAACTTGTACTGATCTTGGAGTAAAATAAATGAACAGTTTTGAGGAATTACAGTATTAATATAATAAATATAATTAATAATTATTATTTTTAACAAATGTTATAATAAATGTATATGATTAATAAGTAATTATTGTCATGTCTTCTGACTAAAATAAATAGTCAACTAGATAGTATTGCTATTTCAAGTAAATGACTATCAAGGCTCAGTGGTGGGCTTGATGCCCACTCAAGACACTCTAGTAAAACTAAAAAATCTCGATTTCCAATTCTTTGACCTTGGTTTCTCTGTCTATTTACTGCCATATGAAGATTAAAAATTTTTTTGAAAAATTACAAATATTTTTTAGTAATTTTAATTAAATTAAAATTTATTACAATATATGTAATTCTATATACTCCATGCTTTTCTCTTTCAGAACAATTCGGCAAGTAGCTCACCTGAGATTAGACAAAGCTTCATACTTCACTTTGTAACTACGATCCCTGTGATTATAAAGGTGGAAGTGCTTTTGTAACTTCCATACACTTTATATGTACTTACTAACTACGTTATATACAATTTGTCATATATAAAGTTTGTTGATATAGTTTTATAAATAGTATATTGTTTTTGTTTGGGATCATTTTTTTTAAATATATTATTTTCTGATGTTTTTATTATTTTTTATTTCATATATTTTTAAATACTTTTATGCACCGGTTTTGGACGAATTATTAAAGAAGGTAAAAATTATTATCATTTATAAAGTGTTATGTCATACTTACATATTAAAAGCTCGAATTGCAAAAAGCAGGTGGATTAAAATGTATGTATTATTTATACACACATTTGTCTAAAAGCTTTTTTTTCTTAGGCTTTACAAACTTTAAATATTTTTAATTTGTGTCTTTATGTTGAAAGTACCTATGAATATATAATATATTAATGTAAGGCAGTTAATGCCTACAGAAAATTGGAATAGCTTACGACCAGATTTGGAGATTGAGTATGGCTTAAAAAATAAGAAAACGTGGGCAATTTACACGTGGTAGAAGTTCAAAATTTCAAAAATGTAGGCTTAAAGATAATAAGATGAATGTAAAATTTCTAGAAAAATATAATTGTATGTTTTGATCAAAATGTTGAACAATGATGATTTTCATTAAGCGTAACAGAACTGTCATTTTCTAAATGGGCGTGCACGAAATTCTCGAATACGTCCCGTTTAGTAGTCTTTTTTCTCTAAACTTGTTTTTCTCTAGTTTTTAGTAATTATGATAATATTCGACGTTTATTTTTCGATATATTTGACCAACTTTATTATTAATATTAAGAAATAAATCTATAAATTTAATTTTATGATTCTTAAGAAATGTTCACTTTAAATAAGCTAAAAACTCTACTGTACTTTCTGCATTTAAAAAAATGAAACAAGCTACATACAAAATTAATAATATAATATTATTATACATAAATTATCCAACATCTTACAACAAAGACATAGTGTTATATCACTAAGTTGAACTCACAAAGGACTTGCTTGTACTACAAACTTACAGTTAGTTGGACCCAAGCGTTTCTCAAACTTGCTCAATGGCCGGCAAGTGCAAGTGCACGCCTCTAGCGAATTGTTACACATTAGGTCAATTGATTCTCAGCTTAACTGTTGTTATATTTGGAAACAAATGGTTACATTTCAAAATTTAGTTGCAGAGTTTAACCCTGCATTTTTGTTTACTTAAAATAATTAAAAATAATTCAATTCCATCCATCTAGCTTACAAATTTACTCTTGTGTATTTTTGTAATTTGTGGAAATAAATAAATTATGTAGTATGTTATGTATTTACTAAAGCATGTACTTTACACCAGAATCTGTATATCATTTTCTCTTTTCCACTTTTCGTGATAAGACCGCCTTTATCCACATTCGTATCACACTCATTATTTTGTCTTATTTATCTTTATGTAGGCATAATCAAGCATTAAATAAATAAATAAATAAACCTAAAGGTTTATTACCTGTGAGTAAATAAATAAACGTATACCTGTGAGGTACCTATATATTTTAATTATTTGTGTAAATATAACTAAAAAGTTAAAATAAGTAAGCAAAAACGACATAAAATCATTATTCCAAAAATAAAAATATGATTTCAGGTACAACAAGTTTTTCTGTTGTAGAAATAGCTTTGTAAGCACATATATACGCAAATGTGATATCTTTGATAATTACAAAACGTCAGAATGCGTCATAATAATCAATTTTCATTATTATTATTTATCATTTTTATGTATTACATTATAAAATGTATGCATGCTTTTATTTTCCCATCGTCGAATGCCAACCATACATATACGTATAGTATGGAGAATCTGCAAAGTGCGCGAATAGCTTAAATGCTTTACGTGAGACTATTTTCCGATAATTTATTTGCAGAACATTCTGCAGCGGAAAAATAAGTTGGATGCAACGGGACGTTCAGAGGAAATTACATTTATGTGTATGTATTTAAAACAAGTTTAAATGCCATCATGGTGATGTAACGCAATGATTCCATAATTATTGTAGGCTGGATTTCAAGCTCGATTTCATACAACTTTTGTTTTTTTTTTATTAACTACTATTAAATTTTTCTAATATGTATAATCAGATTATATCTAATGGGTATAGCAAAGCAAACACAAAACTTTGTTGTGAACTTACATTTTACTTATTTCCATAAAATGTAGAGGAATACTAAAAAGGATTTTTATATAAAAGGATATTTTGTAGTTTACACAAATAAATTTTTAATTATAAAAAACCAGTCAAGTGCGAGTTGAACTTGCGTGGAAAGGGTTCCGTACACAATATAGTGAAATATTTCCCCTAAAAACGTTTTTTCCCTAAAAATATTTTTTATCGAATTTACCATTTTATTTTCAATTTATGAAATCGTTATGGGTTTTCCTGTAATCTACAAGCCATAAACTATATTTAACCTGATAACAAGCCCTTTCATTTGATATATGACTCAGTAAGGTTCGCAAAAATTTTATTTTTAATTACGTAATTTATCCCCTGAAAATTACCCTTATTTTAAAAAAATATTTTTTACGTTACACATCTGTGTTCGGGTCAGGGCATTACACCATCCGGCAAACTTCACCTGAATCGGTCAAGTAGATTCAGAGAAAATTGGCTGTGACAGACGGACGGACAGGAACACGAGTGATTCTATAAGGGTTCCGTTTTTTATTTTTGTACGGAACCCTAAAAATCTAAATTTCCAGCTGTATTTTAAAATCAGATTATTTACCAAACAAAAGCTTTTATTCCAAAATCAATACACATTGTAAATAGAATCGTATGCGGCTAATGCATATGCACATGGTGATGCACATACATGAGTGCTAATATGCACTATGATTATGTCTTTAGTCCACACGTAAAGGAGTAAATGATCTATTTCTCCTTTTTGAAGATGACTAAGCATTAAGTGTTTTCTTTGCGACAAAGCGTAAAGCTAATTTAATTTTTTTAAAGCTTTTTCGTTTCTTGCAATACGCAAACGTTAAAATCGTAGCAATGTATGTATATAGTCGTAGTCGTATGTACAACAATAGTTCTACATGTTCTACTAGCAATTTCACGCTTCCCATACGTAATGAATGCGCATAAATTTGTGCATCCAAACATTTGAACAATGCGACGCGAAGTTAACATAAATATTCTGTAATTTTTGTGAATATTCACTTCCTTTATGGATGTTAATTGATAAGGTTTTTGTAAGAGTACTATTAAAGCTATATTTCTATGTAAATAAAAGTATTTTATATATTTGAAATCGATATTATATTAAAGATGAATTTGAAAAATAAATATTAATGTTTTGAATCTTGAATATACCTGTATACATTATTGAATTTCAAAATATTTCATTCTTCAGTTTCAGATTACTAAGTCAAAATGACGACGTATTTTTTTCAGTTACACTATTTCAGCTGTCTTAAATTTAGCAGGTAATATCTAAATTCGGGATTAGTTCGAAGCAACGCTCTGTATTACTGAAAAATAATTCAGTTTCAATTCAGTTTCAATTTGGGACTGAAACTACAACCATCGTTTTAAGTCAAATTCTGTCCAACATAGACGAAAGTCAATAACTGATAAATGACATAAAAACAATCGACTAGTATGTCCATATTACATTTACTTAGTTTTAAGATGAATTTCTCAGGCACCCCGAGTCTGAAGTTGACAAGGGTCAAGTAGAGTCTAATAGAAAATGATTTATTGCACATGTGACACGATTTCTTTGTAACACCTTATAATTTTATGTTCCGTATGACACGTACAAGTGATAAATGTTGAAGAAGTTTTTGCCCTTTTTGGGATTCCTTATGGAAATATTGATGGTGAAGTATAGAGACAACGAATATAGTGTTAAGTCGGCTTTAAGTGATAGGAGCGAAATTTTTAAGATGTGACGTAGGAATGGAATTGAACAAACGTGTTTATTAAAGAAAAATAATCAAAAAAAGCTTTATAGAGCATGCATGAAATAGTTGTTGACATTGGCCGAGGTGAAAGTAATATGTTCTCTCACTTTGTCACTATGAAATAAGCGTGATCCTAAAATAAGTAAAATAACTATAAAACAATAATGGTGAAAGAAAGAGGACTATTAGAAAGTAAAAATTGAACGTTACATAAGTATACAGTCGAGGACCGTCGTGGCGCAGAGGCGCAACGTCTGCCTGTAACGCGACGGTTTCTGGGTTCGATTCCCAGTCGGAGAAGATGGATTTTTCTATTTCCATTTTCTTCGTTGAGTTCCGCCACTCAACACGCAATGCCTCGAAAAAAGCGGAAAGCGGAGACGGAGAAAGTAGGGACTAAGCAACGGAGTATCTTAACACTAGGTTCCCATGGTCCCTGCAGTTCCCTCTGCCTACCCTGCCATTTGTGGGATAAAGCGTGACGCTAAAAAAAATAAAATAAGTATAACGTTATATGAATCATGAAAATTTAAAAAAACGCACGTATACAATAAAGAAAACCTTTGTTTGTTTTCTTCATAGCAGTTTCTTTGTTGACCAACTATAGGAATAAAATCTCATCCATTACATATATCAAGAATACTAATATATCGATATATAGATATAGATCAGTACATATAGTATAATAGATATAGATCAGTACATATAGTATATATAGATATAGATCAGTATTCCAACACTTTACTCCTCAATCTAGACTTTTTTTTTATAGGAAGGACAAGGCAAACGAGCGGTCGGGTCACCTGATGGTAAGTGATCACTGACGCCCATAGCCCTGTATAAAAGTAAAGGTGTTACAAGAGCGTTGCCGGCCTTTAAGGTGAAGCACAGTAGAAGAGTTCCACGTGTCCAGATGGTGGGGATAATAACTTAATTTGTGTCGTACTGTGCGGTTGGAGAATTCAGCGGCAGGCACCAGATCAAAAAGTTCTCCAGAATACTCCCCATGGTATAAGCGATAGAGAACGGACAGTGAGGAAACGTTTCTACGCAGCGCCAAAGTGTCTAGCCTTTCACAGATAATTGGGTCCCCAACGATACGAACGGCTCTACGCTGTATGTGATCAAATGGTTCAAGTTGATACTGGGGTGCCCCAGACCAGAGATGAGAACAATACTCCATGTGAGGCCGAACCTGGGCTCTATACAGAGCCAATTGGTGTGTGTGTAGTACTGTCTCGCTCTTCCGATGACACCCAGTTTCTTCGAGGCCAACTTGGCCTTGCTATCCAAATGATCGCGATACTGACAGTCATTTGAAACGCTGAGCCCCAATATACTGATAGTAGGCGAGGCTTTAAGAAGCATTGCGTGTTGAGTGGCGGAACTCCACGCCGCGCTTTTGCCTAATTTACCAGAGCGAAAAAAATGGAATTAGAAAAATCCGTCTCCCCTGACTGGGGATCGTACCCAGAAACCGTCGCGTTACAGGCAGACGTTGCGCCTCTGCGCTACGACGTCTTTTCATTATTAAGAAATCATAATATTAATAATTTCCACCACAAAACACGTTCGTTACTCAAAAGTTTTGTATGGGCGGAATAAACTATTAGGTCTCTTACACAAACTAAAGTAAAATATTCACACATTCACTTTTGAATGTCAACAGTATTTATTATGTTCCACTGGAGGTTTGTTTACAAAGTTTTGACTGAATTTGTTTTAATTACAATTGCATATCTTTTCCCTTTCATTCTACTGCTCCTATTTCAAAGTATCACATTGAACTTATTGTTAAAACACTATGTCCACTTTTTGCATCAGTATTTAAGCTCTTTTTATTAATCACCTCTGTAACACCAGTATAGGAAAAAAGTCTATAGTCTTACTGTAAACAAACACTAGTGGGTGGGTTTTATGAACTCTCATAGAATGAATTATTTTTAATTTGAGTGGCACACGAAGAACAGAGTGTCTCGACACTACACTATCTCCGTGTTAAGCTAAGCTAAAAATAGTTATATTTGTAAGTACTATCTGCTCATAATCATTGTATACTGAATGTATTTTGTTTTAAACGGCATTTATTTATATGGCGTTGATTAAAAACTGTTATTTGATTTGAATTTTTTCCATTTATAAACATAGAGGGCGCTGTGTCTTTTCCGGTTAAATATAGATATAGTCACAAAAGACATAGTGTTTAGGTTTAATTTTTGCCGAATTTTATATCTATGGAAGAAAGAATGAAGTTGTTGATGGCACTGTAAAAAGATGAATAACAGTACATGAAGTCATTGTAATTAAATTGGAAATTAAAATAAATCATTACTATACACCTGGAGACTGCGTTCGTAAAACGTTACTTAGTAACTAGCGCATAACTGATTCCTTAATTACAAATAAATTTTCAGATTTCATTTCTTGAGTATAGACTGACATATTCAGGTGTAGTTGGAAGCAACCAAAGTAGTGGGTTCAAAAACTTTATGTTATAGTATTAGCTGACCTTAGATAATGTAGAAGTTTTCTATTTTACTTTCTATCAGATTACGAAAAAGGAAAAAGCAGAGAAAGAGTGTTTTTATTATTTTTTTACTTACCTTATATACGTAACAATATACGTAAGCAGGAAAAAACAAACGATTCACCCTAAATTCTTGCGACGCTATTAAAATACCTATCAACCGTACTGAAACAAGAAAACAATCCAATATAAAGCTTAAAGTAATTTAACTTGAAACACTTTGGTTGATCGAAAATAAATAAGTTCAACATTTCTTGGTCCTAAGGAGCAAGTTTTAATTACTTTACAAATAGACTGTATCGGATTTCTCGATACACTTTCGCAGATTCCCTTGTAAACGTTTGTTGGGGCGTTTAGTATGATAAAACAATGGTCGCTTCATTTTAATTTAATATAAGTATACATTTGTAACAAAATATTTATATAGTAAGTCAAGTTTTTCGTTATTTTGTTCTTTTATGTTAAAAAATATCAAGCCTTGACTGAATTTTTTAATATAGCAGTACCGACTTCGATTCGAGACCTCGTCTAATCGAACCACGATAATTCGTATTTTTTAATCGTGTTCGATATAAGTTTGTATATAATATATAAGGAGAGGACAAAAATTATTGTTACGATATCCTGTAATTTTTTTTTCAAATTGTGTTAAAAATTTCTTAGATTTATGTCTGTTTCTGTCTAAGTTTTGCTTACTAAGAGAATTTGATGGAATTAGAAACTATGAAATTTAAATTAAAAAAAACCATCTTCCCCGATTGGGAATCAAATCCACAAACCGCGTCACGTTGACAGGCTGATGCTGTGTCTCTGCGCCACGACGGTCTTTCTAATTCTATAGATACTAATTACCAAATAGATACGAAGAAAAACTATAATTAATCCCGCGACACCAGTGAAACCGCTGTTTCCGACATTAAAGTAAAAAAGTGTCGTTCAGTTTCAGCAACTTTTAAGGTATCCATAAAAAGTTATAATGGTCCTTTAAGGGCTCGTTCGTAGTAATTAATTAATTTTATAAGCAAATTAGATTGTAAACTTTATTGAATTAATATATGTTTTGGTGAGGGTAAAAGTATAGAAGGCTTCGTGGCACAAGACCACAGTATCTGACTGTACACATGACAGTTGTGAGTTTCAACTTTTCTAGTTGTATGAATCCTGTAACGAGTTAAAGCGCGGCGTTAAGTTCCGCCCAACAAAACGCAATATTTCAAAATTAGATGGAAAACGGGGAACAGAGTAAGAGTCTCAATACTAGACCTCTTCGGTTTCGAGTTCCGAGGCGACTGGTAACTACAAGATTGAAATATGTAGAATAAATCCTTGCTTGTAACAAATACAATAAATCCTTTTGTAAAATCCATACAACATTTGTTATATAAAATAAAAAATATACTTGAAAACACTCGTTGAATTGTTTCAAATTTAAATTCTATTTATTCTCCAATGCACTTTATTTTATTTTAAAATAAAAGATTACTGTTTATTTTTATATGTAAGGTATAATCGTTTTTTTTTTTTTTTTTTAGCTTCACGCTTTTATCCCGCACATGGCAGGGTAGGCAGAGGGAACTGCAGGAACCATTCGAACCTAGTGTTAAGACACTCCGTTACTTAGTCCCCTGCTTACTCCGTCCCCGCTTTCCGCCGTTTCGAGGCATTGCGTGTTGAGTGGCGGAACTCAACGCCGCGCTTTGCCTTAGATGCCAGAGCGAAGAAAATGGAAATAGAAAAATCCATCCTCCCCGACTGGGAATCGAACCCAGTAACCGTCGCGTTACAGGCAGACGTTGCGCCTCTGCGCCACGACGGTATCTTTTGTTCTTAGAATTTCTTTATTTGCACTAGAAAATGTTTTATTTTTTTTAATTTAATGGAGCTCCTTCATATTTAAGGTTCTTAAAAACTAAATCTAACTAAAAATATTGAACACTTATATGACTTTTTTTGCCTATCTGTCGGTCTGTGTTGACCTAGAGTGAAGAAATTTAGTAAGAAGTTAGTGCTTATAGAACAAATAATGAATTACATGTGGAAATTGACAATTAACATGTATATATTTGGAAAAAACTATTACGATCTTTTATGTGTAGCCCAATACATATTATATTAATTCACAGTATCGCAATATTAGGTTTGTGACCTCGTATAAGTTGTCTTAGCACGAACTTCATATACCCATACTTGAGAAACTTAACAAGAAGTGAGAATTTACAGTAGAAAGAATAATTAGAATATATAGTTCCTACGTTTAAAAATTAATATAAGTGAACAATTATAGATCATTTCATTATTAGATACGAAATTAAATTTAAGTCGATTCTAAGTTGTAATCCTGTTGACCTACAATCATGAACTTGGTACAGAAACCTCGGTGTGTGAAGATTATTTGCGCTTGAACGAAATTTTTTGACGTGACAACGTCTTAAATTAGGTTGCGGCTCGGAGTCACATATGAAAAAGGTAACGTAACGATGTGTCAACTGTCACCGAACTATGATCGATCCGCCGCGCGTATCACTTGACACATGTACAATGTTTTAGTAAACAACATATATTTTCTATAGTTAAAATTTGTGCAATTTATATTATAATTATTAATCATATCAATAAATATTCTACCGAGAAAAAAGACGTTGTCACGTAAAATTTTTCGCCCAAAAAAACCCAACTTTCGGGCCCAAACCATTTTTTTGTTTTTAAATCTAAAGGGGAATAAGGATATAAGTATGAAAAAAGGAAAAAAAAGGGGAGTTGTAGTAG
>JAZFAU010000297.1:435000-448383 GCA_037178615.1 Dione vanillae | reverse complement strand
CCCAAACCCCCTAATCGTCAAAGCGTCTAAGTACGCTCCCCATCCTCACAAACTACTTCGACGCCCTCGAAGCGTTCTTCTAGACCCCGATGACCCAATTACTGTAGCCAACCGTAACTACAACGGAAGGCTACGCTCCTCAGTCCCAAAGACTCGCCGTCGCCGCCGTAACAGGCGACGCGGCCCATCTCTCACAACGGCACGACCGCGCCTCGGCGCGGCGGGGCCAGTCGGTCCATGACCGTCCTACACACCTTCTTCTGAGCAGCCATTAATGCTCACTATATTCTCTGGGGACGAGGCACACTCGGTGCCCGCCCGGTGACGCTGTCAAGACCAATTGAGGTCAACAGCATACAAGCCATTTTCGAAAAAAAAAAAAATTGCTCGTTGGTTCATTCTCATTCGAGCCGTCGGACTGTTTAGAACGAACCTTTGTGTCCCGATCGATTGTTGAATAAACCTATTATTTTCTGAAATAGTTTTATTATTTCATTGCAAATGAGCCATCAAGATTAATGTTGAGGAAAGTGACATCACAATGCTGACGTCACGCTTTTTAAAAAGAACCCTGGGGAACTTCTCCGATATATATAATATAGTATAAAAAATATTATACTGTAAGTAGCGTAGGAAAACTTTCCACATGTCTCTACTTTTAAACATATACCACAAGCTCTCATACTAAATATAGTATTCCCGAAGCGGTATTAAAATAAGGAACGAGGGTAGAGCAGTTAGTTATTGACTCTAGGTCACTTGTACAAGGGAAATTTATGTAGAATATGCGTGGAAATTATACTAGGTTGTTATAACGATTGTTAATTTGAAATTCTGAAACATATTATTAAATATAAATATAATAATATAATTGCTTTACGCTGTAGTCCGTTTATAGCAGGATTTATAAAGTTAAACTGTAATCTCTGATTTTTGGTCAATTTTCGATATATTGCGTGCTTAGTGAGAGAATTTTACTACGTGCTTTGTCTATTTACGGTTATGAAAAAAATAATTTCGAGTAGTAAAAATTATGCCCACAACCCCACCTACGACGGCCTCTTATATATTATGATTATTAATAACTTATAGGCCAAATATTTAAAATATTATAAGGAAAAATATTTAATTCGGTCATCTGAGTCTTTAAACTATTCGAAATAGAAAGAACGGTGTATATGTAGCGGAAAATCAAAGTGGTCATTTTTTAACTATTCTATATCTAATTCATTCGCTCATTTTGTTCATGCAACATTTCATTTTTAACCCAAACTCAACTATAAAAAATGAATTTATCCTTTAGGGAAAGAGTTAACTAGTTAACAGGCTTTTACAACATAGTTGTTTTTGTTTTATTCTTAGTGGTTTTTAGTATAATGTGTATACTAGGGTTGTCAGAAATAAGAAGGGTTGGTAGTATTACAACACTACTTTCTCTATTTTTTGTCTATTTTTATGAAGTCGCATGCTGAATGGAAAAATCTAACACCATATTTCTACTATATTAGGTCAAACCCTGTGTTTTTAAACTTTAAATTTTGTACTCCTCTAATCTTATTAAGAGAATATCATCGAAAACATTTTCCTACGTATATTAACAATTTTATCTAAATTTTTGTCGCACAACATTTTTTTGACAAAAATAAACGGTTTTTATTAAACTAATTTTCTATACGAACGAGGTATGTAGGGACCGTCGCGTACTAAACGCGACGGTCCCTACATACCTCGACGGCTTCATCCCTGACTTCCCCGCTAGAGATGAACGTAATATTATGTAGGGGTGTTGTATTGTATTTAATTTATTTTTCATGGAGCATGATATGTAGAAATATTCAACTAAAGACATTATTTCATTTCCATCTATTTTATATACATACATAAAATATATCTACAACAGATGGAAATAGAACTCATAACCGCTTAAAATCGTTATACTCCTGGCAGCTCCGTAACAATAATACTTTTTACAATTCCTAAATTGTGAACACGGTTCAGAAATCAGTAATTAAATTTTAAATTCACTTACTACCAACCAATTTATTATAAGCAATTGAGCTGTTAACTGTACTACCGTTTGAACTACATATACCCAGTTAGTGCCCAGTCGACTATCAAAAATTTAATTATTTTGACAAATAACAAATGTTTGCCTATTTTAATTAGTTAGTTACTATCGCCATACGTTGATTTGTTCGGTTCAGGTAATTTCAAAGATATATATGTATATGTATATGTGTATATATATATATATATATATATATATATATATATATATATATATATATAGATATATATTATATATATATATATATATATATATATATATATATAGATATATAATTATATAGATATATATATATATATATATATATATATATATATATATATATATATATATTAAAGTTACTTTGTCTTATTGTAATGTCTAATCCACATAAAGGATAGAAAGAATACTTAAAATATTCAAAGAAACATAAAGTTATATAAAGCATCATAATGAATAATTTTTCAACGCACCATAATGAAGAACGCATGGCTTAGTGATCAAAGAGTTTGGTCGGCTTCCAAGAGGCGCGGCTTCAAATCCTGCTGCTTATGTTTAAGTTGATAATTAATATATAATTTCTTTTTACTTTATTAATTATCAACTCAGAGGAATATCTTATTTTCATTTTCTTATTCTGGCTAGACGAAGTGCGGCGTCAGGTTTTGGTCCACTGAATGTAACATTCAATTCTACATACGAGATGGAACACAAAATAGAATAAAATATCAAAGAAAATTTTATTTAATAAAGGAAATTACCTGTTAAAATATCATAACTTGTCCATCAAATTTATAATAATTATAGTTAAAACTTGTATGTCATCGGCAAATCATACTTCCCAAAATACGAGATCGTTTTTCTGCTCTTGCCAATTTTATAGCCCAATAACCACTGTTATTCGTCAGTAAAAAGGGCAATAAGCTTTTTTCCTTAAGAAAGTCTCATCAAACTGCACTTCGTAGTTTAGTTACATGCGTAAACAATGCTTCGGTAAGCACCCGGTGTTAAAACTAGCTTAATTTACAAAGTTCTTGATTTACAACACGCCCAAAGCTGCCTATAACATGAGTTAGTTACAAAACAATGCGGATGTAAAGATTGTTCTCTACTGATATTATCTAAATGGGTCTTATTTTTTTAATATTCTTTTGTAAAAGGAATACTTATATACTCAATTCCTTAATTTTAGTAAATTATTAATAAACAATTATGACCTAAATAGTGAAGCTTAACGCCTTGTTTTGTCAAACAAAATTAGTTAAAATAAAAAATAAATTTAAGACATTCTTCTTTCATTATGTTACTGGGAATTGAACCCGCAACCCTACGATAAAGCCATTATTGTACGAATAATTAGTTAAGCAATTTTTAAAGCAAATGAAGCTTAATTAGCATTGGCGTTAGCAGCATACAATTATGCTACTCTAACTAACTCTAAGCGCTTTAGCGCTTAAGCGTTTACTAAACCGTTGTGATACAGTCGTAAGTAGTTGAAATACCTCTGACTGCATTCGATAAGCTTGTGGTCTTCACTATGTTTGTATCTTCAGGATGTACAAAATTCTTTTTACCCTAAATGAATGATAGATGACGCTTGGCCGAAGCTATACGTAGAAAACCGAAATTTGGCATGTAAGCTTTTAGATAAAACTGGAATGTCCTACGTGGAAGTGAGTAAAGTTTACTTTTATTGCCTATGCAATTTTAAATTGTAGGCAATATAAGCTATAGGGCTGTGTAACTGTATTTATAATTTGAGCCATCGATTGACTTTAACAGAACATAAGTGAAATGCCACAAAGTTCTTTTGCAGTAGTCAAAGGACTGTAGTTAATGCATAAAATTGTGTATTAATTTTCGATTCATTATTTAGCCTCGTGCGTTTAGTTCCGTCACTAAGCAAAAAGTCACTAAAAAAAATAGTTGTATTTATCATTATGCTGTAGAGATTACCTAATTAGTACATTCATCTAATATAGAAAAAAAAATGGTTGCCTGTAAAGTGGGTTTTACGGGTGAAAATTTTACGTGACACGTCTTTTCTCGGTAGAATATTATTGATATGAATAATAATTATAGTATAAATTGCACAATTTTAACTATAGAAAATATATTTTGTTTACTAAAACATTGTACATGTTTCAAGTGATACGCGCGGCGGACCGATCATAGTTCGGTGACTGTTGACACATCGTTACGTTACCATTTTCATATTTGACTCCGAGCCGCACAACCTAATTTAAGACGTTGTCACGTCAATAAATATCGGTCAAGTACGAGCAGTACTTTAACAGCGAGATTTAACTTTTAATTGTATTGATTTAGAAGTTATATTTTTTAATTGTTTTATAGATAATCTGGATAGGTATACGAGTATCATGTAAATTTAGCTCGATATATAAAAAAATAAAAAATATTGTTGACAGCAAATAGTAATACAAATAGACATACTGATTGATAACAAAGTAATAATGAGGTTCGTAATTATTTTTGAATTGCAAAAACCTAATAACTTAGAAAATTAAAACAAAAAATATTAAAAAAATATCGTAAAAAATATACCTTAGAAAGATTCACATATATTCTTTAATCTATATATAGTATATATAATCCAAAGGAACTCATCCCTTACATATTATAAATCTTACAGCCTCAGGCGTCTCAAAAAGTCAGTTTTAATTACGGTGCGTAGAGAAACATATAATATTTTATATGATAACTGCTTTACCAACCCCGGAGTTTATGTTTATGTGAAAACGTTTTGTTTGAACAAAGTTACTTATATATAATTTATTGAATAACATTAAAGTTTTCAAATTATTTTAGTGATAATATAAGGGAAATGAAAACTTCTTAAAGTCTTTCTCAAATAACTTCTTTGTTAGAATATTTAAACATTTATTATGAATCATTTTCGAAGTATATGACATGCTGTTCAGGCGAATACCAATATTCAGTTCAAAAGACTTAGCCTTCTGTAATTGCCTTCAATAACACTAGTCATATTATTTCTTGCTTAGAGTTAGAGAAAGAATTCAGTTTTAATTGAACGCCTGAGTATTGGTTTATTTTTAAATAATTAAAAAACGATTCTAAATTGTATTTTTCGTCAAAAGATAGTCACGAAAAACACCGATGCTTTATGTAAATAATGTTTTGGACGTAGTTCCACTATCTATAATCAATATTTACAAATTTCCAACTACTTTATCGTGTAAACTTAAGTAAACGTGTTAAAATGAACCATTTTAATTAATAACAGTTAGTTTAGTAACCGGTTCTATCTGGAACCTGCACTGTATCGATCAAGCGAGGGTAATACGCGTTAACGAACTATAAAGTGATATCATCAAGTGGATAATGTTGCTAATGTGGAGGTGGTAATTGGATTTTATTGTTTAATTGTTGTACTAACGCTAGTCTTAGAAACTACTAGGTTTTAGTGGTAACTATGTAAAACGATGAAGGCCATATAAAATTAAGGCTAAATAAGAAGAAAACCAAAACTTGAGAAACAGCCTTTACGCTGAAAATATCTCATAATATGTCACACAGATTTAATCATGTCATTATTATTATGAAAAGCTGATAAAGTCACAGTTTACGTGATTCATATTGAAGTGATCACAACAAACCTATAGTAGAATAGCTAAAAAAAATCAACAAAATAAGTCATATCCATATATTTCTGTTCGCACACCCCATCTGTTACCGGTCTAGTAATGGACAGGTCGGCGGGAGTTTGACAAATTACTTTTGTATTTTTTTCCCAAAGATTCCCGGCCGCGGTCAGCCCGGTTGAAGTTTTAGATAACTTTGATTTGAGTTAGATATCGACACTTTTGTAACTTTGTAACACTTTTAAACCCCTTTGGATAAACGATTCTTTATATAGAAATTGCTTCGTATAAAGTAAGGTTTTTTTAATACTGCCAATAATTGGAAAATAAGAAATTGTGTATTAAAGATCTATTTAAGCTATGTTAATATTATGCCTTATATAGCAGGGTCTTTCGTTTCCTGTTAATTGACGTAACTCAAATTCACGTTATATCTTAAATTAAGCAAAAAAAAGAAGACTGTAGTGGCGCAGTGGCGTAAAGTAAACCTGTAAACGCGACGGTTTGTGGATTCGTTTTCCACTCGAGGAATATGGATTTTTCCATTTTGTTCGTTCTGGCAACTAGGCAAAGCGTGGCGTTGAGTACCGTCACTAAGCACGTAATGCCTCGAAAAGACGGAGATCAGGGAGCGGAGTGTCAACACCAGATTCCCTCACGTTCCTATGGTTCCCTCTAAAGGAATATCCTACGAGCAGCATAAAGCGTGCAACTGTAAAAAAAAAAACAAATAAATATAATTCATTTTCCTCTAAACAAGAATCGAATGTAGAATCAACGTATTTACATAAAAAAAATATATATACACTAGATTTTTTTATTGTTTCATATGTAAAACTTAACAAAGCTGACTCACAGTACATTATGAGGACATGTCGCAACGTCTGTCTCGAACATCGTGCGTACCGTTTTAGTATATTTAACGAGAAAGGGTAAATATAAGAAAGAGTTTGTTTGTCCGACCTTTTATAGTACAAGTCTTTTGTTTGTTTTCGCTTTATTTTCACTGACTTTTTTGTGATTATTTCTTGAAATGTAAGCAGAATAATTATCAAAGATATTAAATTTAGATATATTGCAGAGACTAGATTAGACCAAAGTTGATAATGAGTTGGATTGCTATTCCGAGACATGCTAATATTCCGTTTATTGTAGAGGCTGAGGGAATCGTAGGAATCTGCTTATTGTTAAGTAAACTTAGTGTTAAAACTCTCTGTTCTCTTCTTTCCGCTATAAATTATAATGAATTAATTATCGTTTTACCGCTTTGGTTGGGTTAAGGCACTTCTTGGTTTCAGATGGAAAGCTTTCAACGAAGTGTCATAGCACTAAGTTCTCTCTATCGATATTTTATTTTCTGAATAAAGTTTAACTTCAATATGTAAATGGTATATGTAAGTTTTTCATATATATGAAATTATTAAAATTAACCTAGAAAAATGAGTAAATTTATGTGGGCTTAATCCTGCAATGCTCTAACACCGACAACTCAACTACTGAACTGACACCCCAAAAAACAACAGTGTTTGCATTTTACATATATTTATCTAATTTCCTGAATAATTAATATAATAAAAGAGCATTTTATTCAAGTATATTTAATAACAAAAATCATAATGTAAATATCATAAAAACAAAACCAGTTCTACAATGACAGTAAAAATGACCCAAATAGTGATGTGTATCGCTGTCACGACTCCTACATCAATAGAGGCATAGAAATGTGAACAATAAATATTATTGACATAATCTGGCTATCTTAGTACTCGTTGATAGAATGGATTTATTAAGGATGCTACACATTTGTATATATATATATATATATATATATATATAGATATATATATATATATATATATATATATATATATATATATATATATATATATATATATATATATATATATATATATATATATATATATATATATATATATATATATATATATATATTATATATATATATATATATATATATATATATATATATATATATATGACAAATGTGTACCATCCCTAAGAAAGCGCAGGTTAAAAAGCACATAATTAATGACACCATAAAAATTAAAATACACAAATACTACAAAATAATCAATAAAAAATATTAGAAACAAGAAAAGCACGTATCTTTTCTAGTATTTAGTACTCTATAAAGAAAACAGTACTAAACGTATTTTATTACATTTTAGTGAACTGGAAAAATAGAGTTAGAACAATAAATTCTTTGTGACTTCACGTTCATCCAATACCAATACAGACAGCAATAAGTAAAACGGCTTAAGCGTGTTTGGTATCTTTTAGTAATAAAATACTTAATTTGAAAGCGATCGTAAAACTAATATCTAAAGCACTAGGTCTTATATGATCGGGACATTGGGTTTTTTACGTCAGTTCAACGACTTTTTCGTTTTCTTTTGCTAATATTTGTTTCATATATATTTGAAATAGAAGTTAAAACTAGTTTTTAAATATGTCTTTACATGTTGATTTCACTTTTTTTTGTTTTTTAATGATTTTTTTAGGGTTAGTCTATGTTAAAGATAGATAAAATAGTTAAATTAAATGTATAAAAACTTAAATGCAGTTGAATTTGAACTTGAGCCTCTCGGAAAACCGTCTAAGCGCTTTGACCACTATCCCATGTGTTGAAAAATTCTTTAAGTGTTAATTAGCAATTTTTAAGTGTTTCATATATCCTTTGTGGGAATAAATAAATTTAATTAAAAGGAATCCCATACTAATTCATAGCTTTTAATTCGGATAAAAATATTCAATAAGTAACTTAAAATGAAAGACATTGCGAACATTTGCTAATATTATAAGCAAGAGATATTGAGTACATTAGTCAATGTTGTAAATAAAATAAACAAAAACTTAAACGTTAAAATTTTAAAACGACCCACCTTTTGATTATAACATGGCAATTTTGGGTTTGAGCCTCATTCAAAGAGCGAAATCTAAAACTGTTAAATGAGAAGAAAACGAAGTGTATTAAATTCACACTCCCGAATGTTAAATGTGCCAAAACTATTGTAAAAATTGGCGATGGGGAACTAGATTAGTAAATACTACAGTTTTTCTGGGCATTACTTTAGATTCAAAACTTCAGTGGGGCCCTCATGTGAACGATTTGTCGAACAGACTTAGCTCAGCCGCGTATGCGATCAAAAAGATCCGCTACTTAACCGACGTCAATACCGCTAGACTAGTTTATTTTAGTTACTTCCACAGCATTATGTCATATGGTATACTATTATGGGGTAATGCTGCTGATATTGATACTATATTTGTTCTTCAGAAACGGGCTGTTCGAGCAATCTATAACATGCGGCCCAGAGATTCCCTTAGGGATAAATTTAAAAAATTTAAAATCATGACTCTTCACAGTCAATATATATTCGAGAATTTGATATATGTTCATAAAAATATTGATAAATTTAGATTAAATTGTGATGTTCACAATGTTAATACGAGGAATAAGTATAAACTTGTTATGCCCACCACTAGGCTCCATAAAATAGGCAACTCCTTCCCATGTAATTGTGTCCGTTTCTACAATAAACTGCCGAAAGAAGTATTTCATCTCTCGTTAACTAAATTTAAAATCTTTGTTAAACGGCAATTAATTACTAAATCCTATTATAGTGTAAAGGATTACATTGATGATAAAACGGCATGGAATTAATGAATTGCTCATAAGTTGAGTGACGTTTGTGAAGTGATCACAATAGGTTTAGGGAAACCTGGCTGAGTTTGTTGTGGGCTCTTCTCACCAGGCCGCGCTTGGAACCCTCGTAACCTTAGTTTTAAGTCATGGAGTGTGTAGGTTACAGAAGGGCTCAATTTGATATTTACTATCAAATTGGGCTCCTTTGACACTCCTCCGTTCGCTCTATCTGACGTACACAAGTGATCATCTTATTGAAATAAATAAATAAATAAATACTATGTCCAGTAAGAAAACAAAGCACGGCATTGAGTTACGCTGCTCTATATGTATTATTTTTAACTTGCGCGGAAAAATGGGATCGTAGTGTCTTAGTTGGTTACACTTAATTTTCCCTGTCTACACTGCTATATGGGGAAAAATTTAAAAGTTGTATTATGTACTTCTCAATTTCCCAAAAAATTACAATAATGAACTGTAAATAACTCTCGTACAGTAAGTTGATACCAAGTAGAGATCTTAATTAATCAATAAAATTGATATTTAATGTTCTGGCTACCGGTAGGTGGGGTTTATTTCCTTTGTTGACAGAATAATGACATGCTTGACTCGAGGCATAGTTTACACTAACGGTTTGTACTACTTCGACTTGTAATTATCTTAAAGTAACAGTAAATGTATGGTATTTTTGTTTAGGTTCACGCTGTACCCCATATTTAGAATGAAATAGTAATATTGTACTTCTCTGAGTGGAAATTGAACCCTACACCTGTAAAGCTTACAACATTACTGTGCCGTGTGCAGATTTAGTAAATGCTGGTAAAATTTATTTTTGGTCTTACAAACAATTAATGAACGCCCTTAAAATAATAGGATCATACTTAAATTAATTTGGAAGAAAAGGTTTTGTTTATTAATTATGTGCTTTTTAACCTGCGCTTTCTTAGGGATGGTACATATTTGTCATATATATATATATATATATATATATATATATATATATATATATATATATATATATATATATATATATATATATATATATATATATGACAAATGTGTACCATCCCTAAGAAAGCGCAGGTTAAAAAGCACATAATTAATAAACAAAACCTTTTCTTCCAAATTAATTTAAGTATGATCCTATTATTTTAAGGGCGTTCATTAATTGTTTGTAAGACCAAAAATAAATTTTACCAGCATTTACTAAATCTGCACACGGCACAGTAATGTTGTAAGCTTTACAGGTGTAGGGTTCAATTTCCACTCAGAGAAGTACAATATTACTATTTCATTCTAAATATGGGGTACAGCGTGAACCTAAACAAAAATACCATACATTTACTGTTACTTTAAGATAATTACAAGTCGAAGTAGTACAAACCGTTAGTGTAAACTATGCCTCGAGTCAAGCATGTCATTATTCTGTCAACAAAGGAAATAAACCCCACCTACCGGTAGCCAGAACATTAAATATCAATTTTATTGATTAATTAAGATCTCTACTTGGTATCAACTTACTGTACGAGAGTTATTTACAGTTCATTATTGTAATTTTTTGGGAAATTGAGAAGTACATAATACAACTTTTAAATTTTTCCCCATATAGCAGTGTAGACAGGGAAAATTAAGTGTAACCAACTAAGACACTACGATCCCATTTTTCCGCGCAAGTTAAAAATAATACATATAGAGCAGCGTAACTCAATGCCGTGCTTTGTTTTCTTACTGGACATAGTATTTATTTATTTATTTATTTTCCACTTAGAATCAATAAGATGATCACTTGTGTACGTCAGATAGAGCGAACGGAGGAGTGTCAAAGGAGCCCAATTTGATAGTAAATATCAAATTGAGCCCTTCTGTAACCTACACACTCCATGACTTAAAACTAAGGTTACGAGGGTTCCAAGCGCGGCCTGGTGAGAAGAGCCCACAACAAACTCAGCCAGGTTTCCCTAAACCTATTGTGATCACTTCACAAACGTCACTCTAACTTATGAGCAATTCATTAATTCCATGCCGTTTTATCATCAATGTAATCCTTTACACTATAATAGGATTTAGTAATTAATTGCCGTTTAACAAAGATTTTAAATTTAGTTAACGAGAGATGAAATACTTCTTTCGGCAGTTTATTGTAGAAACGGACACAATTACATGGGAAGGAGTTGCCTATTTTATGGAGCCTAGTGGTGGGCATAACAAGTTTATACTTATTCCTCGTATTAACATTGTGAACATCACAATTTAATCTAAATTTATCAATATTTTTATGAACATATATCAAATTCTCGAATATATATTGACTGTGAAGAGTCATGATTTTAATTTTTTTAAATTTATCCCTAAGGGAATCTCTGGGCCTCATGTTATAGATTGCTCGAACAACCCGTTTTTGAAGAAAAAATATAGTATCAATATCAGCAGCATTACCCCATAATAGTATACCATATGACATAATGCTGTCGGAAGTAACTAAAATAAACTAGTCTAGCGGTATTGACGTCAGGTTAAGTAGCGGATCTTTTTGATCGCATACGCGACTGAACTAAGTCTGTTCGATAAATCGTTCACATGAGGGCCCCACTGAAGTTTTGAATCTAAAGTAATGCCCAGAAAAACTGTAGTATTTACTAAATCTAGTTCCCCATCGCCAATTTTTACAATAGTTTTGGCAAATTTAACATTCGGGAGTGTGAATTTAATACACTTCGTTTTCTTCTCATTTAACAGTTTTACATTTCGCTCTTTGAATGAGGCTCAAACCCAAAATTGCCATGTTATAATCACAAGTTAGGTCGTTTTAAAATTTTAACGTTTAAGTTTTTTGTTTATTTTGTTTACAACATTGACTAATGTACTCAATATCTCTTGCTTATAATATTAACAAATGTTCGCAATGTCTTTCATTTTAAGTTACTTATTGAACCCGATAGAACTATTTTTATCCGAATTAAAAGCTATGAATTAGTATGGGATTCCTTTTAATTAAATTTATTTATTCCCACAAAGGATATATGAAACACTTAAAAATTGCTAATTAACACTTAAAGAATTTTTCAACACATGGGATAGTGGTCAAAGCGCTTAGACGGTTTTCCGAGAGGCTCAAGTTCAAATTCAACTGCATTTAAGTTTTTATACATTTTATTTAACTATTTTATCTATCTTTAACATAGACTAACCCTAAAAAAATCATTAAAAAACAAAAAAAAGTGAAATCAACATGTAAAGACATATTTAAAAACTAGTTTTAACTTCTATTTCAAATATATATGAAACAAATATTAGCAAAAGAAAACGAAAAAGTCGTTGAACTGACGTAAAAAACCCAATGTCCCGATCATATAAGACCTAGTGCTTTAGATATTAGTTTTACGATCGCTTTCAAATTAACTATTTTATTACTAAAAGATACCAAACACGCTTAAGCCGTTTTACTTATTGCTGTCTATATTGGTATTGGATGAACGTGAAGTCACAAAGAATTTATTGTTCTAACTATATTTTTCCAGTTCACTAAAATGTAATAAAATACGTTTAGTACTGTTTTCTTTATAGAGCACTAAATACTAGAAAAGATACGTGCTTTTTTGTTTCTAATATTTTTTATTGATTATTTTGTAGCATTTTTATATTTTAATTTTTATGGTGTCATTAATTATGTGCTTTTTAACCTGCGCTTTCTTAGGGATGGTACACATTTGTCATATATATATATATATATATATATATATATATATATATATATATATATATATATATATATATATATATATATATATATATATATATATATATATATATATATATATATATATATATATATATATATATATATATATATATATATATATATATATATATATATATATATATATATATACACACCGTCGTGGCGCAGAGGCGCAACGTCTGCCTGTAACGTCGTCAAATTAAGTATTTTATTACTAAAAGATACCAAACACGCTTAAGCCGTTTTACTATATATGTATATATGTATATATGTATATATATATATATATATATATATATATATATAT